>QNTS01001927.1:43033-195222 GCA_003317085.1 Hucho hucho
ATTTTGTCTGTCATAGTTGAAGTGTACCTATGATGAAAATTACAGGCCTCTCTCATCTTTTTAAGTGAGAGAACTTGCACAATTGGTGGCTGACTAAATACTTTTTTTCCCCACTGTATATACAATTTAAAATATTACATTACATTTCATAACACTTTTCACAACACATTAAGTGGGTGCCCTCAGGCCACTACTCTACTACCACATATCTACAATACAAAACGTTCGGCAGCAGTTTGTGCTGATTGTTTTATGACCATATTTGAGTTCAAATAGTATTTGCTTTATTTAAAATACTTTGTGGTATAATGTAACCTTCCTGGAGTGCCAGATGGGTGGGGTTTGCAATTCTGGCACTATTGCATCGGTTCCATTACGCCTGGCAAGCTCAATCAAGCGCAGCTAAAGTATTTGAAAGAAAACAAATACTATTTGAACCCATGATCGGATGTCTACTGACTCTGTCTGAAGCTTGAATGGTGGAGGAAGGCCACATGTTGCATCTTGTTGTGTTCAGTCTCCTGTTGTGTTTTGGCTACCAAGGTAATTGATAGGCAAACAGGCGAATGACAAATGGAATAATAACTGTGTTATTGACTAATGATCATATGTATGAGAGTCCAACAACTTCAGAGCAGCTAGAGTATTGACCCATTGAAAGGAGAAAGACATGATGACTATTGCCATCTTTTTTTCCTTCGAACAGTGCAGTCAGTTGGACTTAGCCCATTTTGGCACATTTTGTACCAGCGCAAAGCTGGATGTCCATTATCGTTGGTTAGCCTACATCGTATTCCAGGTTCTAATTTAAGCACTGGACAGAACATACAGTGTTCTTGTTTGCAGGCTAATGCTTGGGTAAAAGAGCGAGTAGCCTAATTAATGGTATACATTGATAGCATAATCATTACAAAGAGGGATAAGTAATTGCTTGAGAAATACACAAAGTCATACATATAGAAACGCTTTTATTTCCATTATTGTTTGTTGTAACAGTTATTTGATGAATCCAAACTATTGCTCTTGGTATATGATTGGGTTGGGCAATACACATTAATTTGCTCTTTCTATCAAGAAGTTTGCATAGAAGAATGAACAGTATAATTGTATGTCATACAAAAAAAGAAAATCTACCCCTAAAGGTAGTAACGAATAAATAAATACATATATAATTTACAAGTGCATTCATTGTCCATGTGTAATCAAACACAAAATGTTAGACACTTCCGGGTTTCATGTTTTCTGGACTATGGCATTGAGCTAAGCGTTCAGCATCCTCTCGTGATGAGTCTCGTACGACATAAAGTTGTCAATGGGAATATCAAAGCGCTGTGATGAACTTGCATAAAACGGATGAAGACATTGTACTCCCGCCAGACCTTGAGTTGCATATTGTATCGAAAGGGCATAGCTCTTGTCGAACTCCGCCGTTGACCTGTGCTTGTAGGAAAAGTTCCCATTCACACTCAATGGTGGACTTAGTGGTCCCTCGAACCGGGGACTGGTGCTGGTACAGTCTGTGAATGTAGTTTCAAAGAGCGGCTCAAGCGCATTGTCGACAGTGTGGGGCTTGGCGTGGTGGATATGAGAGCTGTCCATGGTACCATACGGCGGGCTAGGGTAGGAGGGGTGCAAAGAGAAGGATGCAGTCGATGTTTGGTGCACCTGAGACGGGATGTCCTGGGCCTGCTCCGGTAAAAACGTCCTGGGGTTGAGCTGCAGACATCCTGACACTAGATTGGTGGTGGGCTGGGACAGTCCTTGGCATAGAGCCTGCACGAACAACATCAAGTCTGGACTTTCATCCGATTGCAAGATCTCAGAGAGAGCCCATATGTAATTTTTTGCCAACCTCAATGTTTCTATTTTGGAGAGTTTCTGAGTATTCGAGTAGCAAGGTACAACTTTACGCAAACTCTCAAGCGCGTCATTGAGCCCGTGCATACGGTTTCTCTCTCGCTCGTTGGCCTTCATGCGCCGGACCTTAAATCTCTGTTGTCGGGCTTTTGTCATTTTCTTCCTCTTGGTCCCACGCCTCTTAGGACTCTCCTCAAGGCTCTCTTCTTCCCCCGACCCTCCTTCTTCCCCCTGCTCCTCATCGTCGTTATTCTCTTCCATTCTGTTGAATCCATCATCGTTGTCATTGTCGCTGTCCATACTCATGGTCTTGTGCGCACCGTTCACTGTTTCCATGTTCTGAGTGGCGCAGCATTCCTCTGTACATTTGGAAACATCCTGCTGTGACACTGGCATGGCGCTGTCCTCTGTGTTAGACTGTCTGTCAGGGCAGAGAAGGAGAAAGTTACTTACACAGTTAAAAACTGCTGATACAAAGACACCTGCGGCAAATGTGTGTGACTCTATGTAATCCTAACACCCATGAAGGATTATGTAACTGCGTGATCTGAGCTTAAACAGATGAAACTATTAATACCTGCCAAATAGCCATGCAGGCAATAAATCATGTTATGAGGCATAGTAGGCTGAATGAGGCACTGATACATTCATCATTATCATCCTTATGCATCATCCCAGCAGAGTAATGTTTAAACCCAACACAAATAGCAGTCTACAGGCAAGAAAAAGCTAAGACATGAGACATTCTTAAAACTGAAACTGTAAATAATTACCTTTTAATGCAGTGTATGTTGTTATAAGAGTTCCATATCCTTTGAAAAGTCCTGATTCAATCTGTCTGCAAACCTTGGATGCTGCAGTTTTATAGTATTAATGCTGAGGCTGACTGATGGTGTAGTGCACCTATGGATGCACTTTGTAAAATCCCTGCGTGGACAATGGTGGGATCAATGACCGCCCCTTTCTCCGACACGTGCCATATGGCGGGCCAAGACTCCGGCAAAGGGCCTCAAGCCTCACGTGACGTTTCCAATTTAAATTCACCGGACCTCCGGGTGCCTTCCCTATCGTGGCTGAAAAGAAATCTACCATCTGTCACCAGTCAGAGACTGCAAGGACCTGTTTGCACCAGCAGGATAAATTAACTCTTCCGATTAGCAGACGTGTGCCATGAAAGAAGCGTCCTCACGTGCACCCTAACCTATTTCACCCAGCAGCATAGGCCTGCATTTTGTTTCCATTGAGGCCTAGAGTTATGACAGAGAGAGAGAGAATAGGTTGGTTATAGGCCTACAGTTATGTTTAGTGTGACAGTGTGAATTTATTTTGGTCAAATGTTGGATTTGATTGTTTGATTAGCCTAATAGCCTAGGCAATTGATATAGGCCTATTATTATTAGAAATGTTGGGTAGTAGAAGACCTATAACTTTTCATCAACACTTGTAGCCTATTCTAGGCCTACAGGAAAAAGCTTGTAGCCCTAAAGAGTGCCCTTCACAAAAAAGTTCCAGGCCTAAATGCACAATAAGAGAGGTAGGCCAGTGGGTCACACAACTCTAAACATGGATGTAATTGGGTTATAAAACATTCTGCTTTCAGAGTGTAATCTCTCTAACTATGCGTGCCTTGGCTGGTGGCTCGAGAGATGGTCGATGCGAGGTCTGAGCCAATAGTCCTTCTCAACCAGGGTTGGGCACGCGAGCCGCACACACAATAACAATATATCAGTGTTTTCCGCTTCACTGACTTGGTCGGACGTTTAACAGCTGCTCTTTTATATTCAACGTAATCCAAAAAGTAATTGACGTTTTGACCGTTGCTCTGCTGATATCACTTTGGGATTAGGTTTGTGTCATGTGTCACGATGAGTTATATGCCTAAATGCTTGCTTGACCGAATAGGTTAGCCAGCAGGTTGCTGTAGACTGTGGTAAGACCATCCATGCCAATTTTAAAACAAACACTGGAAAGTTATTTGGTAAAGTCTTAGTTGATTGTTCAATAGCCTAATGTCCTTATGTCCCCATAGGGAACATTTTCAGGACCACCGACAACTACCTAGTTTCAAGTGCGTGCATGCGTGTGTAGGTACGGTAGGTAGCCTACTCCTTTATTACAAGGTGTGGATATTCCACTCAAATACAAACCCGACATGATTTCCCACTTAACTTGGTTGCAATTTATTCATGCACACAGTTTATACATTCACATCTCTTTTGTTTTGTTTGTATTGTGCCCCATTCATTGAGAAAATATGTCTGTCTAAAACACTCATTCAACTCCTTATGCCTGTTATTCTCTTGTGAAAACAGTGGTTGCACTACATTTTTTAAATACATCGTATAATATCCCAAATTTACATTGTGTTGTTGTAATGTTTGAAGCTTTTGTTGTTTGAGATGTGAGGCAACCCAACAGTAGGCCTACTATTGGCCTAAGTTTTAAGCGTTTGAAGAGGATCTTTTTACACCTCTCCCCTTACCCCGTAGTCTACATTGAATGGTCTTAGAACTGTGTGTGTAAAAATGTGACATGATGGGAGAATATACAGTCTGTTCAATTCAGTTACACACCCTCTCATGGCTGACTTCAGTATTGTGATAACAGTTACTCTTAGTCATTTAGACACCTACTCTGACATAGCAAAAGGCAATGTTTGTGTGTGCTGGACACATTGTGGGCTTCATGTCCTTTTTGTCCTTACCTACAAATGCTACATTGTCAATGAGAAAAATAATCTGTATCTCAATCGGTAAGAATTGAGAAGAACCTTCCAAGGACATTTCTAATTGACCCCAAACGTTTCAACAGTATTGTATATACACAATCGGTCTAAAGTTGTAGAACACCTACTCATTCAAGGGTTTTTCTTTATTTTTACTATTTTCTAAATTGTAGAATAATAGTGAAGACATCAAAACTATGAAATAACACTTATGGAATCATGTAGTAACCAAAAAAGTGTTGAACAAATCAAAATATATTTTATAATTGAGATTCTTCAAATAGCCACCCTTTGCCTTGATGACAGCTTTGCACACGCTTGGCATTCTCCACGCGCGCTTACTAATTTTGCTTTCCTATTGAACATACTACTTTCCGTATGAAATATTATAGTTTATTTACATTTTAGGGTACCTGAGGATTAAATCGAAATGTTGTTTGACTTGTTTGGACAAAGTTTTGCAGTAGCTTTTTGGATTCCTTTGTCTGCATGTTGAACAAGTGGATTACTGAAATCGATGGCGCCAACTAAACAGACTTTTTTGATATAAAGAAGGATTTTATCGAACAAAATGATCATTCATGTTGTAGTTGGGACCCTTGGGATTGCAAAATTCCTTTAATTAATTCACATTGCAGAAAACAAATGAATTGTGTGATGAATAAAATAATTTATCTGTATATTATTAACCATTTTAAGTGTATTTTATAACTATTTGTACACCACAGTGTCGAATCTGACACTTGTCGGATGTGGCAGGGATTGTAAACCATTACAGACTACAAAAGGAAGCACAGCCGAGAGCAGCCCAGTGACATGAGCCTACCAGACAAGCTAAACTACTTCAATGCTCGCTTCGAGGCAAATAACACTGAAACATGTATGAGAGCACCAGCTGTTCCGGAAGACTGTGTGATCATGCTCTCCGCAGACGATGTGAGTAAGACCTTTATGTTTGCCAATGACGCAACAGTGGTAGACCTGATCACCAACAATGACAAGACAGCCTATACGGAGGAGGTCAGAGATCTGGCCGTGTGGTGCCAGGACAACAACCTCTACCTCAACGTGATCAAGACATAGGAGATGATTGTGGACTACAGGAAAAAGAGGACCGAGCTTGCCCCCATTCTCATCGATGGGGCTACAGTGGAGCAGGTTGAGAGCTTCAAATTCCTTGGTGTCCACATCACCAATGAACTAACATGGTCCAAGCACACCAAGACAGTCGTGAAGAGGGCACGACAAAACCTATTCCCCCTCAGGAGAATGAAAAGATTTGGCATGGGTCCTCAGATCCTCAAAAGGTTCTACAACTGCACCATCGAGAGCATCCTGACTGGTTGCATCACTGCCTGGTATGGCAACTGCTCGGCCTCCGACCGCAAGGCACTACAGAAGGTAGTGCGAACGGCCCAGTACATCACTGGGGCCAAGCTTCCTGCCATCCACGACCTCTATACCAGGCGGTGTCAGAGGAAGGCCCTAAAAATTGTCAAAGACTCCAGCCACCCTAGTCAGAGACTGTTCTCTCTTCTACCACACGGCAAGTGGTACCGGAGTGCCAAGTCTAGGCCCAAGATGCTTCAAAACAGCTTCTGCCCCAAAGCCATAAGACTCATGAACACCAAATGAAATGGCTACCCAGACTATTTGCATTGCCCCCCCACCCTTTCACACCGCTGCTACTCTCTGTTGTTATCATCTATGCATAGTCACTTTAATAACTCTACATTCATTCATGTACATATTACCTCAACTAACCGGTGCCCCCGCACATTGACTCTGTACCGGTACCTTCTTGAATATAATCTCGCTATTGTTATTTTACTGCTGCTTTAATTACTTTTTTCTTATTCTTATCTGTATTTTTTTTTAACTGCATTGTTGGTTAGGGGCTCGTAAGTAAACATTTCACTGTAAGGTCTACACCTGTTGAATTCGGCGCATGTGACTAATAAAATTTGATTTGACATTGTTTTTTTATTTGTTTTTAGATATCTATCTCTGAGATTACCATAACAGTTGTTGGTAGTTTTCCACTTTTGATAAAAGCTGTATTCTATACATTATTAATTGCATCAGGGAAAGCCACATATTATACATAATAATCCGTATAATACTTTTCCCTTCTCCATCATGTGCAGAGTGATGAAGGAAGTAATGAAGGTGAAAATCTTGAGGACATTAGAGGGACTTCTAGATCCTTATTTTCATTTAAAGGCAAGTTTACACCAACTGTCATCAGTTCTATTTGTAAAAGCAGTGTGTATCTCATTTGGTGTTTTTTGAAACCACATAACCAGAAAGTGAGGAAAGCCTACCCTCTAATGGTGAAAAAATTTACAATGACTCCAAAATGAAATTGTTACTGTAAGACTCTGCCTTAGGCCGGAATCCTCACTTGAAATTATGTGTAAATGCATAAGTCATGCATTGATGTCAGATCTCAAGTTAGGATTCGGCCCAAAATGTTCTCCCTTTCTCTCAATTATTCAGTTTTTTTCTCCCGATCACAGTGCTAGTAAGAGGATCCAGCCAGAAGTCAGATGGCAGTTGCTTTGCAGAAGACTCCCCAGTAAAGAACTCCACCCACCCTAAGGTAATGACCTTTATCATGGGCTTTGTGAGCACACCCTCATGTCCATGTAACAGCTGGGGATGGGGAACCTGTGAATTAATGATTGATTAAATGATTAAGTGTCAAGTTGGGGACATGCAAATATTTATGATGCTGTTTTAAATGTTTTTGTCTACCTTCTCAGGGACTAGAGCTAAAAACTACCTAGCTGGCTAAATCTGGCACACTTACAGAAATGTTGATTGAAATGCATTGTCCCTGTCAAATAAATGTAAGAAATTGAATTAGATACAGGTCGCCGTAAGCGACCCATGTCATATGCATAAAAGTCCCATATCGGATTGGATACCCCCCAAAAAATCAGCTGGTGGGTGGAATGAAAACATTATTCAAATCAAATCAAATTGTATTGGTCACATACACATAGATAGCAGATGTTAAGAATGTGCTCCTAATCTCAGCTCATTACCTGTATAAAAGACACCTGGGAGCCAGAAATCTTTCTGATTGAGAGGGGGTCAAATACTTATTTCCCTCATTAAAATGCAAATCAATTTATAACATTTTTCACATGCGTTTTTTTATTTTTTTTGTTGTTATTCTGTCTCTCACTGTTCAAATAAACCTACCATTCAAATTATAGACTGATCATTTCTTTGTCAGTGGGCAAACGTACAAAATCAGCAGGGGATCAAATACTTTTTTCCCTCACTGTACAAGTGTTGCATGGTCATCAAAAGCTCTACTTCTTGGCAATATCACAGCATTGTCCGATTTCAAAAAGGCTTCACGGCGAAAGCACAACATTTTATTGTTTGAGGATAGCACCTACAATATTTCACAGCGAAAACAAATCCCTTACCTTTTGAAGAACTTCTGCTGACGGCTTCCCAAGTGTCCAACGAAGACATCCATTTGTTAGAACAAGTCATTTATTATATCCATAAATCTCTGTTTGGTTGGCGCGTTATGTTCAGAAAATCCAACGTCGAATCGCCCATTGAAACGTGAAGAGAACGCGTTCAAATATACCTATAAACTTTTCCTAAACAAATTAAACACCAGTTATAATGCGTCCTTAGCTATCCTTTTATGAATATTAGCGATAATATTTCAGTCGGATGGTCACCTAAACGTTATATAATTAAAATAAAGTGGGGCGCGCACCCAGACTCACGCCTGAGAAAACTTGTTGACATTTCAGGTCCCCTTACCATTTCCTGTTTCTATCCGTTCCTCTTACTCCAATCACTCTCAGTCTTTGTATATAGACTGTTGTCATCTAGTGGAAGCCATAGGTACTGCAATCCAGGAGCTGGATTGCCTTGAAGTCAATGGGGAGAGTGTCAAACAGAGCAAAGGTCACCAAAAACTGCATTTCCGGATGGATTTTCCTCGGGTTTTCGCCTGCTATATCAGTTCTGTTATACTCACAGACATTCTGTTAACACTTTTAGAAACTTCAGAGTGTTTCCTATCCAATAGTACTAATTATGTGCATATGCTATTTTCTGAGCCTGAGTGGCAGGCATTTTACTTTGGGCACGCCAGACTCTTCAAAACCGTCACCTCTGCTGCCGCTCCCTAAGAAGTTAACTACCTTGTTCAGGGGCAGAACGACTGATTTTTACCTTGTCAGCTCAGGGATTCAATCCAGAAACCTTTTGGTTACTGGCCCAACGCTTTAACCACTAGGCTACCTGCCGCCCCAGACACAAACAACTTATTGCTGAGGTTGGAGCCCAAAGTCGGGCTGAGGCTGGGGCTGGGATTGTGGGTCGGCTTGGGCTGGGGTTGGATTGTTGCTTGCTCATGGCCTAGCTGCAGCTCAAACACCACTCTCAATGTATTATTGGTGAGAGAGCAGGGAAGAGAGAGCGAGAGGATTACATAGGTCAGGTGGGTTGAGGCAGAGGAATGTAATCACAGTTACCAGGGCAGATGTACTGTAAACAGCATGGAAAGAGCACTTGTGGATGAAACACCATTTAGTAACACTGATGTTGTAGAGGGATGCATTGGGGAAACAATATTAAACCCTACTTACAAGTAGAGTAGGTATGGTTAGATGTTATTAAAAAACATTGATGCGATTTGCAGAAACATTTAAATGGAACACCAATGGCTAAACAGTAACAGAGTTTTGGAAGAAAATGACTGCGACCATCCAGCAGAACTAGGTTAAAGTATTATTTATTTTCTTTCAGATTATGAACCAATAGAATAGTCCCAAAAAATGCTAATCCCGTCCATCTGCCACACCATAAAGAAAACAAGCTATGCTATTTTGAACCCTGGTCTGTTTACAGTCTGTTCAAAGCTCTCCTTTCAGTCAGGAGGTCCACACTGCTGCTGTGTCTTAGAAGAGCTATCTGAGCCGAACATATGTAATTACAGCAGACTCAGGCTAGGACTAGAGATCATCCTCAGTAATACTATATCATCCTAGTCAGGAAGGGAAGGTCTTCAGGCCTTCAAATGCAGAGTGCCTGGACATCTCCTAAATTCACCACACACATTATAAATAAATTAGTCCTTGACCTGCAGTGAACCAATGATTGTGCCAATTGGATGTATTTATGTCTGATATGGCTATGGTTCACAATTGCACCCCCCCATTCCAAACATTGGTAGTAGAATGGCCTTACTGAAGAGCTCAGTGACTTTCAACATGGCACCATCATAGGATGCCACCAACAAGTTAGTTTGTCAAATTTCCCTACTATAGCTTCCCCGGTCAACTGTAAGTGCTGTTATTGTGTAGTGGAGCAACAACGACTCAGCCGCGAAGTGGTAGGCCACACAAGCTCACAGAACAGAACCGCCGATTGGTCTGTCCTCGGTTGCAACACTCACTACTGAGTTCCAAACTGCCTCTGGAAGCAACGTCAGCACAATAACTGTTAGTCGGGGGCTTCATTAAATGGGTTTCCATGGCCGAGCAGCCGCACACAAGCCTAAGATCACCATGCGCAAAGCCAAGCTTCGGCTGGAATGGTGAAAAGCTTTCCGCCATTGGACTCTGAAGCAGTGAAAACAGGTTCCCTGGAGTGATGAATCACGCTTCACCATCTGGCAGTCCAACGGACAAATCTGGTTTGGCGGAAATGCTACCTGCCCCAATGCATAGTGCCAACTGTAAAGTTTGGTGGAGGAGGAATAATGGTCTGGGGCTGTTTTTCATGGTTCAGGCTAGGCCCCTTAGTTCCAGTGAAGCAAAATCTTTACGCTACAGCATACAATGACATTCTAGACGAATCTGTGCTTCCAACTTTGTGGCAACAGTTTGGGGATGGCCCTTTCTTGTTTCAGTATGACAATGCCCCCGTGCTAAAAGCAAGGTCCATACAGAAATGGTTTGTTGAGTTTGGTGTGGAAGAACTTGACTGGCCTGTACAACCCTGACGTCAACCCCATCAAATGCCTTTGGGATGAATTGGAACGCCGACTGCAAGCCAGGCCTAATTGTAAAACATCAGTGCCCAACCTCACACCTCTCACGTCATGACGGCAAGCGTTGCAAAATACATTTACACATGTTATTCAATCATTGCACCCACACTGATTGCGCGCGTCAACGAGCGTCTATGTAGCCAGGTGCTAAAATAGAACTTGGTTCTATTTGTGACACTTGACACACTGCAAGTCCCGCCTCTCCCATCTCCTCATTGGTTTTTAGGAGCATATACCCACGTGGGTGATTTGAAAGATGAACTGAGGTCCACACTCCAGTCCATGCACCTTAAAGTTGGTTGCCAACCGCCATATAAAGTCCAAAGAAGAACAAGAAGCCTGAAGGAGGAGAGATTACTGGCAACAAACTCGGTTTATCCTTTTATCTGTGTATAAATTGTCGGAGTAGAGGACCTTGTGCATTTCAGGTAAAATAACAACCCAATGTTTATATCCCAGGACAAATTTGCTAGCAACAGCAAGTTAGCTAGCTAACTGACATAAATGTTTAATGCTTTTCGACCTGTCCCTAAATTAATATAGTTGGTTCAGAGATTGTTTTGATATTTTGATATGTCCTGATCGCATCTGGTGTGGGTGGACAAAATCATAATGCGCACGCGAGCGGTCCGGGCTGGTCAGCTTTTAATTCTCTTGTGGCTGAATGGAAACAAGTCCCCGCAGCAATGTTCCAACATCCAGTGGAAAGCCTTCCCAGATGAGTGGAGGGTGTTATAGCACTAAAGTGGGGACCAACTCTATTAATGGCCATGATTTTGGAATGAGATGTTCGACGAGCAGGTGTTTACATACTTTTGGTCATGTAGTGTAGGTAGCCTAAACAGTACTAACTACCCAGCCTACAGTATCCAGATAACATTGGGCTCACCACTAGATGTCAGTGCTGACAAACATCAGTAGCCAATACACTGCACCAAAGAGCCACTATGCATTCATGATCAGTGTTGGTGTTATGAATATAAAATAAAGACTTTTTGCTGTATTTGCACTGTATCTCTTTTTTTCCCATGGTGGAATTAAAAACCAAAACATTGTTGTGGGTACTTTAAATACTACTACTACTACTAATACTGATACTGCTACCACCAACAGGTAGACTCCCCTCACAGGTATATGCTTCCAGTGATCAGAATAACAATAATTTGTACACAAAACAATTGCTATGTGGTTTCATTGAAATTCTAGCAAATATTTTCTCAATATAGAATAATTGCAGGAACTGAAATGTATTTGACCTTTCAGGTTCAGCACAGTATTTATATATTTAATTTGGAAATACAACATTGAAATGTCTCTTTGAGAGCTCAATAATAAAAATATAGGAAGTGCAAATGGTGGGCAACATCATCAGTATATACAAAAATAGTATCTGAAAGCACACATGCAATTGTATAATGTGCATGTTATTTAGGCTACACACAGCACTGGGGTAAAAACTGTTCCGACAGCAGCTGGTGCCTGTTCTGGTGCTTTGGTAGGTTCCTGAGCTCTGAAGCTATTGTAAAAGTAAAATGTAAAAGAGCCATGAGTGAGCAACAACGCATATTTTCACCCATAGTCGATTTGCATCACCTTGAGATTTGTATGACAGAAACAATGACCTCATCAACACATTTTGTCTACTAATTAGAATATACTGGGAGCATAACTGTTTGGAAACTTAATGATATTAATTACTTTATTAATTCATGTTTTGTGTCTCTTGGGCCATGCTGTAAATATAATAATGTAATGGGATCTGCGCTATATACTGTACAGTGTGTGTGTGTGTGTGTGTTTGTGCGTGCGCATGCGTGCATGCTCGTCTATACATCTCCCAACATTGATGACAAAGAAACAGAACAAAACACACGCACAAACACATCCCTCTGCCTGTCCCTGAGGAGAGTGTTTCCACAGTGTGTTTAGTCCTTCTCTTCTGATATAGTCATTGAAAAGACTCTCTGAATCGCACCATCAGTGACTAATTCATTATTCCCCAATTGTATTTCCCAACCAATGCTGCAATCACATGGTACAGGTACTGTATAATTCAAACTAATATGTTTGCCTTTTTATTTACAATTGTAACGGACACAATTTGAAATCGCCCTTTGAGCTTGATAAGACATTGGCAAGATGCCAAGTTGGCCCTCTCTTGGTGATAATTGAAGCATTGCTCCAGATGCTATGGCAGAGTCATAAATGGCCTATGGTGCTCTCATCAAAAGTAGTGCACTATGTAGGGAATAGGGTGCCATTTGGAACGTAGCCTTTAATTGATTTAATCACCAGTGAGCGCAATCAGACAGGCTTTATTTGTTTTTATACTTGGCACAGTCGCTGGAGGAATGAGCTTCTAGCTAGTTCAGGGAAACTGCTGACATGTCATTGGGGAGCATCAAGATGCTATTGGGACAGATTGCACAGAGGACATTGTGGCACTCACTCAGACACACACACACACTTGTGTGCATGCACATGTGCGCACACACACACAACATACAGATGGCGGCAAGAGCAGTGCAGCATCCCGGGCTGTGGTGTGGGATCTCTCTATTTACTTTCCATTAAGGACAACTTCTGTTTGGGTTAGAGAAATTATGCTCATGAAAAGTGATCAAATTTTGGTATGAGTGGCATCCCGTGCCAGTGATTTGGTATTCAGGCACCGTCCAACAGCCTCCTGTCAACAGAAGCAGAGTAGGGCTAACGTGGCAGGTTAGGGGGAGGTGAGGGGCGAGAACAACCTTGAGAGAGCCAGATGTTTGACTGGCATTTCTGTTGCTCCTGTTCACCAAGCCCCTTCCTCCCTCTGCCTCAACAGACTCCACTTGGAACACCAAGGTCGTTCTCATTAGAACAGGGTGGTTCAAATTGCTCCCTATAACCCCTCAAAGTGGTTAGGATGTCTGAAGAGTCTGGATAGGTTTAAGCAGTGTAGTAGTAAATCTTCCACCATATTGCTTCCTGCAAGGATTATGTCCAAGTAAAGGGATAGGGATCGAATTGGGAGCTTGTTGTGTAGTGTAGCGTAGTGTAGCGTAGCATGGTGTAGTGTCGGGGGTTGTGGCGGACTGCTGTGCATGCATTGCTTTCACACTCCAAGGTCATTTTCACACTCTTTATGTAGCACGCTATTGTCTGCATGTCACGCCCTGACCTGTAGGAGCCTTTTTATGTCTCATTTTGGTTTGGTCAGGGTGTGATTTGGGGTGGGCATTCTATGTTCTTTTTGTATTTCTTTGTTTTGGCTGAGTGTGGCTCTCAATCAGGGACAGCTGTCTATCGTTGTCTCTGATTGGGAACCACACTTAAGCAGCTATTTTCCCCTCCAGCCTTGTGGGAAGTTGACGCTGTTATTGTGTGTATGCTGTTGGTGCTACACCTAGTTGATCTTCATTGTTTTTTTGTTTTGAGTGAGTAACAATAAATATGTTTAACTCAACCCGGTACGCTGCGCCTTGGTCTGTCCATTATGAAGATCGTGACACTGCACTTGTAGAGTGACATGAGAGAAAGATTGAAATATATCCCACATTAAAAAAAGTTGTTTGAATCAGCGACAGCCCCTGTGGCTAATGTCCTTGCATTTCATCATTCTCAGTATTACCCATATGTTTTTCCCCAAGGCTCGAGACTTATGTTTGATATTTCAGAAGGTGGAACATTTGTGGTGTTTGGCACATGTTGATGCTCTCACTCTGTGTCAGTGAGAACACATGCTCTGTCTCTGTCGGTAGCTCAGTGTTTGCAGTTCTAGTTCTCTCTCTCTCTCACTCTCACTCTCTCACTCTCTCTCACTCTTCAATTTAAGAGGCTTTATTGGCATGGGAAACACATGTTTACATTGCCAAAGCAAGTGAAATAGATAATAAAAAAAAGTGAAATGAACAGTAAACATTACACTCACAAAGTTCCAAAAGAATAAAGACATTTCAATTGTCATATTATGTCTATATACAGTGTTGTAATGATGTGCAAATAGTTAAAGTACAAAAGGGAAAATAAATATAAATATGGGTTGTATTTACAATGGTGTTTGTTCTTCACTGGTTTCCCTTTTCTTGTGGCAACAGGTCACAAATATTGCGGCTGTGATTGCACACTGTGGTCTTTCACCCAATAGATATGGGAGTTTATCAAAATTGGATTTGTTTTCGAATTCTTTGTGGGTCTGTGTAATCTGAGGGAAATATGTGTCTCTAATATGGTCATACATTTGGCAGGAGGTTCTCTCTCTCTCCCTTTCTCTCTTGGCACAGGCCATGCCATCACACTGGGGCCATGGCCAGGCTCCCTGCTGCTGTGTGCCTGGCTCTCCATGCCAGTCCTGCTTTATTTATCCCATGCCTGGACCGTGCCTTGCCCTGCTGATGCCAGGAAGACCTCCCACCCCCTCATACAGGGATTAAACTGGGCAACCACTCATAGGGACTCACAGGCAACGGTTCAGAGAATTAAAAGGAAATGTCAAAAGGGAATTGTCAGTTGAAATTTGAAGGAAATGTCTTCTTACTCTTTAAAAATATGTGTGTCACTGGCGTACCCCACGTACCGCCCCGCGAAACTATGTGCACGTGTGTGTCATTGATTTCTCTCACTTTATGCTGTGTGTGCATACATTCTGGTGTGTACATGTGTGCGTGCAGGCGTGTGTGCATGTGAGAAAAACGCAGTGACAGAGACTAACAGGAGTAGACAGGCCATTGGGTTGTTAGCTGCTTGGTCAGATAGTGAGAGGAATAACATGATCTGAACATCAAACACACACACACTTATTTCCAACTTACTCAGAAGTGTCACTGTGAACTAGTCTCTCCTCACCTCATTTGTTATCTCTAATGGCATGGCTTATCTGTGTGTGTGTGTGCGTTTTGTGTGTATGTGCGTGCGTGTGTGTGTGCCTGCGCACATGTGGTGCCAGCTTGCACGTGTGTTTGTGTGTGTGTGCGTGTCTCTCTCTCTTTCCTCCCACAGAGTGAGGGGTTTTGCTCAGGGGGAAATGAGCCAGTGTCTAGGGAGCAGCGGAGGTGTGCTGATCTTAGTGTGTTTTCACACGGACAATAAGGCTCAGAGGCAAGGTGCGCTAGTTCTCCACCGCTCAACACAGTGCAGCATTTCTTTCTTTCTCTCTCTCTCTCTCTCTCTCTTTCTCTCTGTTCCTCTCCCTTTTCCCCTATTCTCTCTCCCTCTATCTCTCTCTTTATTTGTCCCCCTCTCTCTCTCTCCCTCGATCTCCTTCTCTCTGTCCCTCTAACCCCCCCCCCCCCCCNCACACACACACACACACACACACACATACCTCTCTATCTCTTAACATAGGAGGACACAGATTCTATTCAGCATTGGGAGGGAGGAGTTGTGTGTGTGAATATGTGGACCAGTCTACTGAGCCGAGGTGAGCGATGCTGTTCCGTTGTTGCTGGTTTTCTTTCAGTACTGCTGTGTTTGATAGAACTCGTAGCTGGTAACAGTACAGCAAATGCAAGACTTCGACATTTCTTTCAGTTTATTGATTTCATTGTAATTGTCCCTGCTTTGAGTGAATACGTGTGTGATGTACAGTGTCTCTGTTAGGTTACAGTATGCCAACAGATTTTTAGATTTCTTGTCTTTTTGTATTGACATTTGAGAAGCATTTTTTTTTAAAGTGGGGTATAGTATTTTGATTACACAACTCTCTATAGCTGTAAAGGGGTTGCCGTGAGTTTGACAGTAACTTACAGGCAGCTAGTGGTAAGTCCCCTATACATTTTAATTTCATGGGGCACTACTACTACATACCAGCTAAATTGGTACAGCATTGTTTAAATATGTAAATGTTTTTGGCACTCTAAAAATACGGTACTGTACTGTATTCTGTGGGATGGAATTACAGTACCATTCAAAATTATTTCCCTGGCCACAAACCTTTCCCACAATGCACCATAAATTACTGTTTCAGTAAATCGTTTCACACTATTTTACTGCTGATAATACCCCAAATTACCATATAAATTACAGTTTTCCATTACAGTGTGTCTGTGTATGTACTCTACTCATCTACTTGGGAATCAGAAGGTGTGTGTGTCTGCATACAGCGTGTGACCGTAGATTGTTGATATGAGAGTGATGGCTGTTTTATTCTGTAACAGTCAATCATGACTGTGTGGGTGTGAGAGAGAGGGTTTGTGACTGTGTGTGTATTTTCTTTGGTTGTGTGTGTGCATGCGTGACTGTGTGTGTTTGTTTGCTGAAAGAGCTATTTGGAGTTTGGAGTTTTCTCCTCGGTCATTACGCAGAATGCTCATTCAAGAGGTCAACATCACACCGTCAGTCTCTCTGTCTGCATGTCTGCCTGTCTTTCTCGACCATTGGCCATCAGAAATTAGTGTGGCTGCCCTGCGCCCAGTATATTGGTAAATTCTAATGCCCATTGATTGTATTTATTGATGCTGTCTGGATTTGAATGTATGTCCAGCATTACACATTATGCACTTCAAGCTTATGTAGTTCAATTACTGTAGCTCAATAGACAGTAATAATGTGTAGAATAGCTTTAAATCTGCTTTGCAGTGACGGGGGGAACTCCTTCTCACACCATGTCACTTTTATGGGGGGCTGAAAAGTAGTGTCAGTCTGCTTAATACTCGCCCCTAGGCCCCCTTATATTGAGTTGCGTTCATTAGGATACGCAACAAAAAATATTTTATAACATTTTGCAAGGGTAAACGAAAATTTACATTTTTATTGGACAAATCCAGGCAGTACCTACCTGTTTCACTAAATGTCCCTTTATTTAGGACCACTTTCTTACATTTCATGCTTAATGGACACTGTTGGTGTGATGCTTTAAGTATTACTTCAGTTCATAGCCTGGAGGAACCATGGAGAAATGGTTTCTCAGACGTTTGCCCTCAGACAGGCTGGCTGGAATTAATACAAAAATATATATTTTTATGTGCATGTGAGTTCCTCTGGATAATTTTTATTTGCTCTCTCTGCTGAGTTAATTTATTCTTTGTCAGATGCTCTTGAAGTCTCTTCTGTGATGTATTCATTCTCAGGGCTTAACAATGAAGTCCATTAAGCCCCCCTTGTACCATGGAAATGACTGGGGTTTTGTGAGATGGAGATGGAGGAGGGACAGGTAGAATTATATTAAAGGTGAAATCTGGGACTCAAACAACAACAAAGCATCCACCCTGCCACTTTTTCTGGTAAACAACTAAGGGGTTGGGGCGGGAAATAAGTAACTCTCTCATAATCATAGATGGAGCTATGGATGCAAGGATCATTGGCTATATATCATTACTTTATAAGTCAAGAATTGTATGTACCAATCCCAGATTGCAATTTCAGTACAACTGAAGTAAGTGCCTTTTGAAAATGTGTGTGTCTTTGCACTTTAATATGAGAGTTCAATGCAATTTAATTACATTTTAATCAACTCTAACAACCGACACACTACTGATTTTAGTGATGTACCAAGATCAGATATTGGATGAATAACGTGAGGAATGTCTTTAGAGATCAAATAGTAGCTTCGGTATTACCGGTAGCGGTGCGTGGGTAAAATCAAGGGCCAAGCCTGAATAAAAAGCCATATAACAACCTACAGTTGAAGTCAGAAGTTTACATACACTTAGGTTGGAATCATTAAAACTAGTTTTTCAACATGACGCAAGTAATTTTTTCAACAATTGTTTACAGACAGATTATTTCACTTATAATTCACTGTATCACAATTCCAGTGGGTCAGAAGTTTACATACACTAAGTTGACTGTGTCTTTAAACAGCTTGGAAAATTCCAGAAGTATAAACACCATGGGACCACGCAGCCGTCATACCGCTCAGGAAGGAGACGCGTTCTGTCTCCTAGAGATTAATGTACTTTGGAGCGAAAAGAGAAAATCAATCCCAGAACAACCGCAAAGGACCTTGTGAAGATGCTGGAGGAAACAGGTACAAAATTATCTATATCCACAGTAAACGAGTCCTATATCGACATAACCTGAAAGGCCGCTCAGCAAGGAAGAAGCCACTGCTCCATAAAAAAGCCAATATTTTATATTTGAGATTCTTCAAAGTAGCCACCCTTTGCCTTGGTTACAGCATCAAATCAAATCCAACATTTGCCACATGCGCCGAAGTCAATAAGTGTAGACTTTACCGTGAAATGCTTACTTACAAGCCCCAACAGTGCAGTTCAAGAAGAAGTAAATATTTACCAAGTAGGCTAAAATAAAAAGTAAAATAAGAAGTAACACAATAAGAATAACATCGCTGCATAATGCTGTGGTAGCCATGCTGGTTAAGTGTGCCTTGACTTCTAAATAAATCACTGACTGTCACCAGCAAAGCACCATCACATCACCTCCTCCATGCTTCACGGTGGGAACTACACATGGAGAGATAATCCGTTGACCTACTCTGCGTCTCACAAAGACATGGCGGTTGGTATCAAAAATCTCAAATTTGGACTTATCAGACCAAAGGACAGACTTCCACCAGTCTAATGTCCATTGCTGGTGTTTCTTGGCCCAAGCAAAGGCTCTTCTTATTGGTGTCCTTTAGTAGTGATTTCTTTGCAGCAATTTGACCATGAAGGCCTGATTCAAGCAATCTCCTCTGAACAGTTGATGTTGATGTGTTTTTTACTTGAACTCTGAAGCATTTATTTGGGCTGCAATCTGAGGTGCAGGTAACTCTAATGAATTTATCCTCTGCGGTTGGGGTAACTTTGGGTTTTCTTTTCCTATGGCGGTCCTAATGAGATCCAGTTTCATCATAGCGCTTGATGGTTTTTGCAACTGCACTTGAAGAAACTTTCAAGTGCAGTTGAATATACATATATATTTCCTGAGCTTTTTTATATCTCCTAGATATAGAACAAACACCTCAACCTTGTTTCTTGTTGCCATTTATGAATGTGTTATTCAGTGCGTTTCTTTGGTCTTTAGTAGTAAAGGCCAAATTCAATATATTATCCCCCCAAAAATTTGCCCTAAAGTGGTCCTAAGATTCAAAATCAAATAGCTAAATGATCCATAGTGTGACCACCTTAAAACAATCTGATATGTCAGTTTAGAACCCCCTCACCCTATTCTTACAAAAGTAGTGAACTATGTAGGGAATAGTGTGACATTTGAAGTAGCACACTATATAGGAATAAGGTGAAATTTGGGACAACCAGAATGCCAAAGCCTAGGCACTACATCCTGAGATCAATAGGAACTCAATGAAAGTTTCAGAAGGCTCTCACCCAATTACTGGCATTATTCAAATCCCAAGCTTGCTAAACAGTACATTGTTAAACGGTGCATATGTTGTTTGATGTTAATTTCAAGAGCTTGAAGCCCTCAGAAGTTCCCACCTTTGACTGGTTAGACTGTAGAGACGTTGAGGGGATTTTTTGTTGTGAATGGTGCCAATAAAAATAATGAAATTATGGACTTGTTACTCTTTGAACTCTTTGTAATTATACAGCACTATAAGTCAAAACACACGGCATTGTGAAAATGCCTTCAAATTGATTGTTTGTCACAGAACATGTGGCTTTGAAAGCATTGGACCCAAACACATTTCTTTGTTTGATAAATCCTGACTTTTTGTGTGGTTTGGGTTTAGTTGCACTGCACAGCACACCTATTGTTGGTCTACCTGTATGTCTACCTGTCTGTCAACCTGTCTACCTGTCAGCCTGCCGGTTTGTCTTTCCGTTCGTCTATCCTTATTTGGCACTATATGAAGCAAAGCAAAAACCGCGCTTTACCAACCTCTTTCAGTAGTATGTTCCGTCAGCTCAAACGACAGTGACAGTTAGAGAGCGATGACTCCATTGCCTCATTCACACTGTCACACATACAGCACCCTCACCAATGCTAAAGAGGTATTTCAGCACACAGATTATCTGGAAGGTCTGTCCTGTTCTACTCAATAACATTAATATGATGTTGTAAACATTGTGGGAATAAAAGCTGGGCTCAGGCTGGAGTGTATGATCTGTGATTGATGAGTGAGTCAGCTGTTTGGGATGGAAGGCCAGTGGGAGATACAATTATAGATCATGACATGGTTGGATTTCACTGGGAGCTCTGTTACCTCTGTCTACTAGCTTAGTCTACACACAGCACCACGCTACTGTAGTTGTGTTGAGGGGAAAACTCAAGCTATTGTATTGGTAAGGAGACAGGACAGCATTATGTTAGCCTCAGAACATCTAAGACAATACTGGAAATGGTGTAGAGAGCATATGGCTTCTGTAGCATAATGCTTCAGCTCTGGTTAAACAACCTCTTAATGATCATTGGGGCGCTAGCGCCCCATTCCCGACACTACCTGGAGAAACGTAAGGCGCCAAATTCAATTATGTGCATATCCTAGTTTCTGGGCCTGAGTGGCAGGCATTTTACTTTGGGCACGCCAGACTCTCCAAACTTCTGAATACTGCCCCGGTGCCTGGAGAGGTTAATGGTATGATGGTGTGAATAAATAAGGTGCATGTATATGCTTAAATTGAAGAAGGCTAAGTCAGGGGTGTCATATGAATTTCAGTCTCCCCCCGAATGTGGGCACACACTGCAAATTTGGGTATAATGCCTTGCCCCCCCAAAAAAATGCTCCTGTGTTCGTCATTTTTTTTGACTTTCGATGCTCCCTGATTATAGATTTTATTTAGGTGATTAACAGTCACATAATTCAGAAATAGTTTCCCTTGCCCCTCTACTTGTCCATCTTGTTCATGCTTCTATAGGACCTTACATTAGATCAGACTCTCCTACCCACGTGCAAAAGCTCAGCAGGAAATTCACTTATGAATATTCATTGATAAACAAGAACAAGAATAGTTTAATTTGGCAAACCTTGCCCAGTGTGGTCTGGAATCCATTTGGTGAGAGTGTTGTTCTGTTGAATGATCACAGTGAAAACCTATGGTCTCTGTCTCCTCGCTATGAGCCAGAGTGTTTGGAACAGGAGCTCACTCCATCGCATTCAGACCCTAAACCCTTTCTATCCTCTCCTT
Organism: Hucho hucho; assembly: GCA_003317085.1. Classification (NCBI taxonomy): domain Eukaryota; kingdom Metazoa; phylum Chordata; class Actinopteri; order Salmoniformes; family Salmonidae; genus Hucho; species Hucho hucho. Next base: position 64,659 of record QNTS01001927.1, read on the forward strand.
ACATTACCTGTCACACGTGGAGGAGATTAGGGCTGGGGATGTGTAAAATAAGGATATGCATGTAACCGGAACCAACAACAACACATGCTTCTATTCGACGCTGCTTGGTTGTAGTGTAAAAGCATCTTTCTAGGCCTTGGAAATTGATACCATGGATTGGATCTCAGCTGTATCCCAGATGGCACCATATTCCCTATTTTGTGCACTTCTATTTTAACCAGGGCCCATTTGACTCTGGTCAAAAGTAGTGTAGGTAATAGGTTGCCAATGGAGAAACATACCTATAACGACACCGGGCGAGACCAAGATGCAGACACAGGAGGCAGATGGTTCGAGTCTCTGATATTTATTGAAATACAAGGGGCAAGCAATTGGCAGGTCGGGGACAGGCAGAAGTTCATAAACCAGGTCAGAGTCTGAAAGGTACAGTGGGGGCAGGCAGGCTCGAGGTCAAGGCAGGCTGAATGGTCAGGCAGGCAGGCTCCGTGTCAGGGCAGGCAGAACGGGTCAGAACCGGGAGGACTAGGAAAACAGGAGCACAGAAAAACAAGCTGGTAAGCTTGACAAGACAAGAAAACTGGCAACCGACAAACAGAGAACACTGGTATAAATACACTTGGGATAATGAAGAAGATGGGCGACCCATGGAGGGGGGTGGAGACAAGCACAAAGACAGGTGAAACAGATCAGGGTGTGTGACATAACCAGTTTTACAGAAGACGAGAAAGGAGCACCTTGGTCAAGTTTTATATTTTTATGACCTTGGGAGAGCAAAGACAGCTGCTGTCGTCGCTGTGGCATACCCATGGCATTACGATGGTGGAGTTACAGGCTAGGTTGGTAACACAGGATGGCGTTTATGCCACACCTGACATGGGTTCTCCAATCCAACTCAACATTTAAAAGATATAAGCCTGCTTTAGTTTGTGTGAGATATCGTATATAACCTACACGTTTGCATGGGGCCTTTGTGAAAATCTGATTCATTTCAAGAGTTGTTTGTGAAGGAAAGCCATATCTGTTTGTGAAATAAAGGACAAACAGCATTGTATGACCTTTGCAAACTGGAGAATGGAGTTGTTTAGCAGGTTAAAGGTGACTTATTAGCTTATTTCTGATTTACCAGGCTCAGTGTCAGGGCAGGCAGGGTGTTATAATTTTATTTTATTTCAAGTTTGTTTGACAGGTTACGCTTCCCCCTCCACCTTTCTTTCCTCATGCTTTTAAATGTACCGCTATCCATTTCCACTAACATTGCTACATGTTCCAAAACAAAAGCTGTACATATGCTAAAACTTCACACAAAGATTGTGAACTATCCCTTTAACCTCTCAGGGATCATTGGGGCGCTAGCGACCCACTCCCGACACCACCAGGTAAAATGTAAAGCGCCAAATTCAAAATCCCAAAGTTGAATTATTAAAAATCCACCAATATACAAGTGTTTCATACTCATAAAAAGCTCTGTTTCTTGGCAATATCACAGCGTTGTCAGATTTCAAAAAGGCTTTACGGCGAAAGCACTACATTTGATTGTTTGAGGACAGCACCTCACATACTTTTCACATAGCCATGAATTCATTAGCCAGCGTGGCACACACATAACACATTTCACAGCAAAAACAAATCAATTACCTGTTGAAGAACTTCTGCTGAGGTCATCCTAAGTGTCCAACGAAGACAATCCATGGTTCTTTTGTTAGAAAAAGTCATGTATTATATCCATAAATCTCCATTTGGTTCACGCGTCATAGTCAGAAACGACAGCCTCCACTAGTCCATTGAAACGTGGCGCGNCTGAGCTCTACAGACCGAGGGAAACACAGTGCGCGCTTGGCGAGAGCGCGCGCCCACTACTATAGAGTTCCAAAGAGGCACTTCCTGATTCTCTCTTCTTCTCTGTTCTAACTCATCTGAACAGCATGAAACCACTTTCTAGAGACAAAGGACATCCAGAGGAAGCGATAGGTACTGCATTCATATGCCCTTTTATGGGCATTTTCATGAGGGAGGGGTTCCAAATGAGGCACTCTGTGAAAACTACTTTCTCCAGGACAGAAATTCCTCGGGGTTTTGCCTGCCATATCCGTTCTGTTTTACTCACAGACAAATGGTTAACAGTTTTACAAAATTCAGAGTGTTTCCTATCCAATGGTACCAAATATGTGCATATCCTATTTTCTGGGCCTGAATGGGAGGCATTTTACTTTGGGCACGCCAGGCTCTCCAAAACGGTCAAGTTGTGCAGTGATCCCTAAGAAGTTAACTCCTTTCTGTTAGACTCTGGAAAACCCCTCAGGTAAGCTTATTTCTGATTGTATTCTATACTATCTGTATGTGTGTCTCTCCTTTTTGCAGCCCTGGGCTCTTCTCTCTAAAGAGAGATGTTAAATTTAAATGAGTTTCATTTCAAAGGGGATTCAGGAATGCCGACAGTGGCACTGAGCACTTTGTACACATATTTGACTTTCTTGTTTGGTACTTCAAAGGCATCATTGTGCTTCTAGCTTGGTGTTCACCCATCATGTATTCTAGTCCTGACGTTTCTGTCTCGTACCAGATTGTTATTGTGCGAGTAAGTCCTTGGAGAATCAACTGAACTGTGTGATATCATACAAGATTCAATATTCACAATGTGAAACCACTTTTTACTATTTTCTGCAAAATTAAGGACTCATGCTGTTGCCAAGGGGGACTGAGAAACATAGACTTCAATTTGAGGTTAACTCCACTACAGCTTTGATATTCTTCTTTAAATACTGCTGTCAGGAATCCACATTGAACCATATGGATTTGAGGGTTTGAAAATAATGCAGCTTATTTTAATTGCTTCTCAAGTTTCCCTTTATAAGACAGTCTGAGGACTTATACTACTGCATTATGGCTGTGTCGGTGCTTAGCCCCACTTCATATCAATTCGTTTAAAGACCCAGTGCAGCCCAAATGTGATTTCCCTGTGTTTTATATATATTTTCACACTATGAGGTTGGAATAATACTGTGAAATTGTGAAAATGTTGATAATGCCCTTTTAGTGTGAGAGCTGTTTGAAAAGACCGCCTGAAATTTAAACCTGTTTTGGTGGGATGGAGTTTTGGCCTGCCTGGTGACATCACCAGGCCGTAAATTAGTTATAGACCAATAAGAAAGAGTTCCAAACCTCTCTGCCAATAACTGCTAGCTCACCTCTGGACTGAGACACAACCACTATGATCCTACTCCACTCCTATGAACAAGACGGCTGTCATACCACCAGAGCTGAGCCTGCCTCATGCCATTACAATGGTAGAATCACAGTGGGTTGTGTAACAGAACAGTAGTTATGCCCCACCTGACGTGGCTGCTCATCCCACTCCACATGGAACTACATTTCAAACAGCGATGATAAGCTCCAAGCAAGGCTCCATGGGTAATATGAGCACTACTGGTCCAATCTTAGTGTAATAAGGAGCTAGTTGGTCTTAGTGATCTTGTAGGAAGATTCCTTGTGAGACCTGGGCTCCCTGTAACACAGCTTTGTGCATTTTAAATAGCATACACTTAGACAATAGTGTGCGTCTCCACAACGCTTATGTAATTATCTTCGTGCAGAAAAACTCTGTTGTATCACCACCGTTGTGCCAAATGTGTTGTACATTAGTTGAATAACTTGAGTGTGTAAGGGGCCTTTGATTACTTTAGATATGCCCTCAAGTCACCAAGTTGTTGCATAACTTACAGGATATAAATTAATTATAAATTAATAATACAATATATAGTTGTTATTGCATTCCCATGTCTTTGAAATATGTGCTGTGCTCCTACTGTATCTGACAGTGTTCCTTAAGTGAACAGCAGAAGGATGTTGAAGTGAATTGTGAAGGTGTTTGAAAGAGCGTTGATGATGATCATACTTCTGCTTCAAATTCTAGGGGATGGCACACTAGTTATCAAGCTTAGAAATCCCCCTCATGCTGACAATCCCAGAGAGGAGAGTACATCTGTTGTTATTGTGGAAACCCGTGTCTTCCTGTCAACTTAAATTGAATGATAACAATGCACCACTCTGAATATAGCAGCGAACATCTTAAATAACACACTGACTGAATGACTGAACTGTCACTTGATGAAATGGCATTCGCACTGAAATCGAATAGCTGGTGTAACATACTGCACTGCTGTCCGAGTAGACCTGTTTTCACTGCTAACAGCGAAAGGATGCATTAAGTGTGTGTGTGTGTGCGTGTGTGTCCGTGGTTGTGTTGTTTGTACGTGAGCGTGAGTGTGTGTCTCTGCTTGTGCACATGCATGCATACCAATGTGTGGGTAAAGCTGAAACAACAAGAACATGCCCCTATTAAAGTATATTTTTTTCACAGCGAGGTTGATGTTTTGTGATGGGAATTCATTGATGGCTGTGAGCATGAGCTTGACCATTTTGTTTTCTGTGTCAAACCCCTTTGTTCATTCAATTAATGCAATGGTAGGCTATGGCATTGTGCTTTATATCTTTACATTATGCTTCATGACAGCTTATGAGAAGAGCATCTTGGGTATTTTATTGATTCCTTCTGGTAATATGTGGTCTCAAAATAGTGAAGAGAATGCAATGGAAGGCAATTTCATTTAATCGATTTTATTGTGTATGCTACTATATTCAGCATCTCATTTACAGAGTCATACAACTGTTTTGTGTTTTGTCTCCTTTTTTTCCCCTGTTTAGTGGACTTTTCAAGTACATAAAGTGCCTTGATATTCATCCAAATGAACGATTTCACAAGAAATCTGAGATGCATTCTGTATATGTGAGACTAATAACATTATTGGCTGCTGAATTGGAGACGGGTTATGGTTTAGCTACAGATGTGCCTGGGTTGGTGTCTGCAGTGGTTTACCTGCATGTTTGTTTCATTGGGCATCGTCGCCTCTTCCTGTCCTTGTCTTGTGAACTTCACATCTAAGCATTACATTTTCATGTATTTTCATGTATTTCATTGTATTTGTCACTGTTTAATGCAATGATTGTGTCACAGGAATGACGCTGGGGAGGCGAAGCAGGTATGGGGAGTCAAACATTTAATATAGAACGGACATGGAACGAGACAGGACAACGTCAGCACACGGGTAATACAGACAAATAACAATCCATTTATTTTTTTTATTTTTTTTTATTTCACCTTTATTTAACCAGGTAGGCAAGTTGAGAACAAGTTCTCATTTACAACTGCGACCTGGCCAAGATAAAGCAAAGCAGTTTGACACATAGAACAACACAGAGTTACACATGGAGTAAAACAAACATACAGTCAAAAAAACGAATCTATACACAAAGAGTGCAAATGAGGTAGCTTAAGGAAGGTAAGACAATAAATAGGCCATGGTGGCAAAGTAATTACAATATAGCAATTTAACACTGGAATGGTAAATGTGCAGTAGATGAATGTGCAATGTAGAAAAAACTGGGGTGCAAAGGAACAAGAGAAATAAATAAATACGGTAGGTGATGAGGTAGTTGGTTGGGCTATTTACAGATGGGCTATAAACAGGTACAGTGGTCTGTGAGCTGCTCTGACAGCTGGTGCTTAAATCTGGTGAGGGAGATAAGTGTCTCCAATTTCAGGGATTTTTGTAGTTCATTCCAGTCATTGGCAGCAGAGAACTGGAAGGAGAGTCGGCCAAAGGAGGAATTGGCTTTGGGGGTGACCAGTGAGATATACCTGCTAGAGCGCGTGCTACAGGTTGGTGCTGCTAAGGTGACCAGCGAGCTGAGATAAGGCGGGACTTTACCTAGCAGGGACTTGTAGATGACCTGGAGCCAGTGGATATGGCGACGAGTGTAAAGCAAAGGCCAGCCTACGAGAGCATACAGGTCGCAGTGGTGGGTGGTATATGGGGCTTTGGTAACAAAACGGATGGCACTGTGATAGACTGCATCCAATTTGTTGAGTAGAGTATTGGAGGCTATTTTGTAAATGACATCACCGAAGTCGAGGATCGGTAGGATGGTCGGTTTTACGAGGGTATGTTTGGCAGCATGAGTGAAGGAAGCTTTGTTGCGAAATAGGAAGCCAATTCTAGATTTAATTTTAGATTGGAGATGTTTGATGTGAGTCTGGAAGGAGAGTTTACAGTCTAACCAGACACCTAGGTATTTGTAGTTGTCCACATAATCTAAGACAGAACCGTCCAGAGTAGTGCAGCAGCGGGGAACAAAGCAGGAGAACTGACAAATATAGGGGAGGTAATAAACAGGTGATGAGTGAGTCCAGGTGAGTCCAATATCGCTTATGCACGTGACGAGGGAAGGCAGGTGTGCGTAATAGATGATGAGAGGAGTGCGTGATGCAGGGCAGCCTGGCGCCCTCGAGCGCCAGGGGGGAAGAGCGGGAGCAGGCGTGACAGATTGGTAACAATGATACTAGGAAATAATAGTAGAATAAAAACCCAATACTTTTTTTATTATTCAACATTTTTCGAGCAGGTGTGTACTTCACAGACCCACACTGACTGGCTCTCTACCACCTGTGTTCTTTAAAACCTCTTAGGGATCAGCAGCAGTGGTGTCAGTTTTGGAGAGTCTTACGTGCCCAAAGTAAAATGCCTGCCACTCAGGCCCAGAAACTAGAATATGCACATTAGTACTATTGGATAGAAAACACTCTGAAGTTTCTAAAACTGTTAAAATAATGTCTGTGAGTATAACAGAACTGATATGGCAGGCGAAAACCCGAGCAAAATCCATTATTTTATTTTAGCTCTTTTATGTGTTTTTTTACATGCCTTCTATTACCATAGGCTGGTATAGAGCATGGTGGATTCTAGAACCCAGGTTGCAGTACCTATGGCTTCCACTAGATGTCAACTGTCTTTAGACAGTGTTTCAAGAGTTTGTCTTGAGTAATAGCCTCATACAGGATGTTTATATCAGAGGAGTGACAATATAATCGTTAATATACATAATAGTGTAGCTAAGGATCGATTATAAACTATGTTTGACTTGTTTGGAAAAAGTTTATAGGTATAATTTGAACGCTCTATATGTCTTGTATAATGGGGAGAGTGGACGGTGGATTTTCTGAACAGAACGTGCCAACCAAACGGAGATTTATGGATATAAACAATGACTTTTTCTAACAAAAGAAACATTAATTGTTTTGCTTGGACACTTCGGTTTGCCTTCAGCAGAAGCTCATCAAAGGTAGGCGATTTATTTTAGCTCTTTTATGTGTTTTGTGAGACCCGCGCTGGTTATGATTTTATGCTAATGCAGAAAATATGTGAGGTGCTATTCTCAAACAATCAAATGTTGTGCTTTCGCCGTAAAGCCTTTTTGAAATCTGACAAGGCTGTGATATTGCCAAGAGTCTAAGCTTTTGAAGACTATGCAACACTTGTATTTTGATGAATGTTTTATAATTATACTTTTGGATTTTGAATTTGGGGCCTTACATTTTTCAGAGTAGTGTCGGGAACGGGGCGTTAGCGCCCCAGCGCTCCTTAAAACCTCTTAAGGAGCAGCAAGGTGCGCTGGGGCGCTAGCGCCCCACTCCCGACACTACCAGGTGAAATGCAAGGCGCCAAATTCAAAATCCAATAGTTGAATTATTAAACATGCACCATACTCATTCATACTCATTAAAAGCTCTGTTTCTTGGCAATATCACAGCATTGTCAGATTTCAAAAAGGCTTTACGGCGAAAGCACCACATTTGATTGTTTGAGGGTAGCACCTTCACTATTCTTCCCATTACCATGAATTTATTAGCCTTCACGGTTCACACAAAACACATTTCACAGCGAAAACAAATCAATTACCTGTTGAAGAACTTCTGCTGATGGCTTCCCAAGTGTCCAACGAAGACAATCCATGGTTCTTTTGTTAGAAAAAGTAATGTATTATATCCATAAATCTCAGTTTGGTTCGCGCGTTTATAATCAGAAACTACAGCCTCCACTCCTCCATTGAAACGTGAAGAGAACTCGTTCAACTTATACCTATAAACTTGTCCAAGAACAATCAAACATCATTTTTAATGTATCCTTAGGAACACTTTTATGTATATTTACTATGATAATTCAACCGGAATATAAACTGGGCGATAAGAACGGAAAAAAAACAAAGGACGAGCCTGGCGGGAGCGCGCGTTGTCTTGTATAGGACATCTGAGGGGACACTTCCTGATTCCTCTTCTTCTCTGCTCTAATGCGTCTAATAAAAATCTGAACAGTGTCTCGAGACTGTTGACATCCAGAGGAAGCGATAGGTACTGCATTCACAAAAAAATACATCTGCACCCCTTAGAAACGCTGCTGTAGAGAGAGATCCCAGGTGGACCTGAATTTATGGTTTCATTCACACTAGAAATTACTAATAGCTCCCACTTTGAGATCCACCACTCTCCTTTCATTTTATGCCAACATGTTGGACTTGTCTTTGCATTTGTCCATACTAGCAAGCGATATTTAATTATGACTGAATTATGTGGGTTGGAGACTCAGTGGTATGCACAGATGCTCTGAAGTTTAAATGTTTTAAAGAAGTGGGACATATTTTCTGTTTAGTGACCCTGTTCACTGCTCCAACCCAACTCTGCATCGACAAATTCAGTCAACCAAAGCCAAATGCAAGCCTTATGACTGGCAGGTCTCTACTTATTAGCGTCTGCTCCCACCAGGTCATCTGCCTCTGCAATTGAATCAGTCCTTCCTGGCATGCGGACCCAAGCTTGTGACAAGCCCTGATTTCACATCACCCAGCCTGCATCAGGTGCTTCTAATAGAAGGGAACCTTCAATCTTCTCACTAAATCGTCTGTAGCATCCGAACGGTTTGGCCTACACACTATTATGACCCCTCTATGGAAAAATGAGACTCTCACGAACATGTTTTGCTCTACGACCCCCACAAGCTCGTGGGACTCGTCTGACGTCGGTACAGCCGATCTGCTAACTTCTGTTTGTAGCGTCCAAACAGTTTGGGCTACACACTAATATTTCTGTGGAAAGGTGAGACTCTCACGAACATGTACACTACCATTCGAAAGTTTGGGGTGACTTCGAAAGTTCCTTGTTTTTGAAAGAAAAACACATTTTTGGTAGATTAAACATTGTTAAGAGTCTGTTGATGTTGTAAATGACAATTGTAGCTGGAAACGGCTTATTGTTTATGGAATATCAATAGGCGTACAGAGGCCCATTATCAGCAACCATCACTCCTGTGTTCCAATGGCACGTTGTGTTAGCTAATCCAAGTTTATCATTTTAATCATTAGAAACCCCTTTTGCAATTATGTTAGCACAGCTGAAAATGGTTGTTCTGATTAAAGAAGCAATAAAACGGGCCTTCTTTAGACTAGTTGAGTATCTGGAGCATCAGCATTTGTGGGTTCGATTACAGGCTCAAAATGGCCAGAAACAAACTTTCTTCTGAAACTCGTCAGTCTATTCTTGTTGTGAAATATGAAGGCTATTCCATGCGAGAAATTGTCAATAAACTGAAGATCTCGTCGAACGCTGTGTGCTACTCCCTTCACAGAACAGCGCAAACTGGCTCTAACCTGAATAGAGAGTGGGAGGCCACAGTGCACAACTGAGCAAGAGGACAAGTACAATAGAGTATCTAGTTTGATAAACAGACACCTCACAAGTCCTCAACTGGCAGCTTCATTAACTTCTTAAGGAGCGGTGGGGCGCTAGCATTGATAATGTATCCTTAGGAACACTTTAATGTATATTCAGTATAATATTTAAACCGGAATATAAACTGGGCGATAGGAAAGGAAAATACCACATAGCGCGCAAGCCGGGATTCTCTTCTGTTGAATTCTGTGTGGCCACTTCCTAATTCTTCTTCTCTGTGCTGTCCACTCTATTGTAGACAGAATACCAGCTGACTGCTTCCCTAAAATCGTTATTTCATAGTTTGGAGCTGTGCTTTGGGTCATTGTCCTGTTGTAGGAGGAAATTGGCTCCAATTAAGCGCCGTCCACAGGGTATGGCATGGCGTTGCAAAATGAAGTGATAGCCTTCCTTCTTCAAGATCCCTTTTACCCTGTCCAAGTCTCCCACTTTACCTCCACCATGCACCCCCAGACCATCACATTGCCCCTACCATGCTTGACAGATGGCGTCAAGCACTCCTCCAACATCTTTTCATTTTTTCTGTCTCACAAATGTTCTTCTTTGTGATCCGAACACCTCAAACTTCATCTGTCCATAACACTTTTTTCCAATCTTCCTCTGTCCAGTGTCTGTGCTCTTTTGACCATCTTAATCTTTTCTTTTTATTGGCCAGTCTTAGATATGGCTTTTTATTTGCAGTTCTGCCTAGAAGGTGGGCATTCTGGAGTCCCCTCTTCACTGTTGGCGTTGAGACTGAGGTTTTGCGGGTACTATTTAATGAAGCTGCCAGTTGAGGACTTGTGAGGCATCTGTTTCTCAAACTAGACACTCTAATGTACTTGTCCTCTTGCTCAGTTGTGTACCGGGGCCTCACACTCCTCTTTCTATTCTGGTTAGAGACAGTTTGCGCTGTTCTGTGAAAGGAGTAGTACACAGCGTTGTACGAGATCTTCAGTTTTTTGGCAATTTCTCGCATGGAATAGCCTTCATTTCTCAGAACAAGAATAGACTGACGAGTTTCAGAAGAAAGTGGGTGGCAAGTGGCTGGCAAGTGTGCCGGGTCACATATGCCTAAAATAACATTGCGGGACTGCGGTTGGGTTTGGAACCAGTTCTTGCAGTAGGGGGTGGGAGTCAGAAAGCCAGCAGTTGCGGCCGGGAGCGAGATTAAGAAATTTGTCAAGCCCAGACCTCTACTGTGAACCATGACAGTGAAGCCTGTAACATTAGAGCTGTTTTTACTGTGTCAGTGTGAAAAGTAGGGATTTAGTTTGGGAAACTGACAAGTCAATAACGTTACATTGACATACTGACTAATACAATTCACATTGCACTGAAAAAACGTCTGAATATCAATCTTCAATCGTTTGGCTGATAGTTTCATCGTTTCATTCAGGTCTAGTTTGATTTGAGGCAAAAATAATAATATCTAATGTAAACCAACATTTGGCCAGCTCTCTCTCTAACTGGCGAAAGCTTGCCAAGTTAATTTACTTCTGAGACATGACGTAACAAAGGCTACAAAACTTTGCCATACAAACAACTGCTGTTCAATAGTAATTATAGCCACCTCATATCACTATCTGACAGATAACAAGAGGCTAGAGCTGACCTGGCTGTGGTGGCTACTGTAGCTTGTTCATTCACCCCAGTCGAGAGGGGATGAAACATTATCAGTTACATGTCAGTTACATGTCAGTTACAATACTAGCTCAGCAAAGTGAAAAAACTATAGTTTTTTTTCCTCTTAAGTTAAATCAGCAGTTACCATGCCAGCTACATCAGTCAACTAAAGAGTAGCCAGTACACACTAAACTATGCTCTCCCGTGCAGGTCCAACCAGCCTTCCAGACGCTTTGCCTTCATACAGCCTGTCAGCCTGCTCTGTGGGTCAAGTAAACACTCCAAAACAGCCTACTTGACCACTCAGAGGCATTTTAGTATCACATTCCAGTGATCAAACTGGGGGGGACAGAAATGAAATTTCAGAATTTGGGGACAGACAATTCCCACCTGTCCCCAGTCAAAGTTGTGCCCCTGCTCTCACACACACATACTCTCTATTTTTTTCTTTCTCTCTCTCTCCCTCTTTCTTTTTAATCTTGTCTCTCACTCTCTCTGTGCTCTGCTTGTGTTCCAGATGGATCCTGTGCAGAAGGCCGTAATTAATCACACATTTGGAGTCTCCATTGCTCTGAAGAGAAAGCAAGTTATTTCCTGCAACATCTGCCAGCTGCGCTTCAACTCAGATGTGAGTATATGGGGATCTCTCTCTCTCTCTCAGCTTTCTGAACTATGGGACATATTAAGACATCAGTTTGCATTGTCATTCGTCTTCAGGTAGCTATATTAAGTTGTGTGAAGTGTGTGTTCCCTAGACAGTCTAGGGAAGAGCTTAAGTGTTGTGGTATTTAAGTATTGTGGAGTTGACATTCTCTGCCCTGTGTAATTAAGTAGTAGTTATTGACTCTGAAAGACTCATCAAAGAGATGCAGTCAAAGAGAGAGAGAGAGACAGTGATACAGAGAGGAGGAAAAAAGAGCGGGATTTTGTGAAATGAGCCCTAGTGTGGAAGAGGAGAGTTTCACTGTCCACCACTCATCATGATCATAAAATCAAACAAACCACAGCACTGTGGGCGAAACAGGACTTGGAACATTGACTTTTAAGTTTCCTTACTAACTCCTTTGGGACTTAATGGATGTTTATTATTATTTGACCCTGCTGGTTATCAATGAACATTTTAACATCTTGGCCATGTTCTGTTATAATCTCCACCCGGCACAGCCAGAAGAGGACTGGCAACCCCACCCCTTTCTTCCTAGCTTCTGGCCTTTCTAGGGAGATTTTCCTAGCCACCGTGCTTCTACACCTGCATCGCTTGCTGTTTGGGGTTTTAGGCTGGGTTTCTGTACAGCACTCTATGACATCAGCTGATTTTATAAATACATTCGATTGATTGATTGGTATCAGGGGAGGTTCTTTCTTATCAGTGTGTTTCAATGGTTATCCAATAATCTACAGTGACATTTCAGTTTCTACTGAACTGTAGTGCTGGACTCCTATTCCTGGACTCATCAGCATTTCGGCGAAAGAGTGCTGATCTAGGATCAGTTTTGTATTTTCGATCATAATGAATAAGATTACATGGACATGGGAGGACCTGATTCTAGATTAGGACTCCTACTCTGAAACGCTTTATGATAAAGGTGGTTAATATATGCCATGGTTACTGTGTGATTGAGAGCATAGCTGATACAATATCAACATTGCAGCGACAATCCACGCCAGACTGCCCAAAAGATAATTATTATGTTTTGCGTCTTCCCCAAATTAAACTCATAGAAAGGTCCGGGATTCAATCCGATCAAGCTTTGTCCGCAATGTACGTTTTAAAGCCAGTGTTCCTGTGTTCGCAGAGACCAAATTCACAGTAAACGCAGCATATGGCAGATTTGGTTACTAATAAGGGCCTAAATTGGAACGTAGTGGCAGTACAGTAACATTCTATACAGTACATAGTGTCGGGAACCAGGGTCTCCACTTTACAGCTCTCTATACAATTCAACTGCCAGCTGTTCTAAACTTGAGCAGCAAGTGCAACAAGAAGATGCCCCCATCCTCGCAGTTAATTGGGCTACTTTTGAAAATGTTTTGTTGTCTGAGTGAGGGGAATGCTCAGATTTGGAGTTCAAATGTGCACTTCAAATTTCCATATTATAAAACTCATGTAATTTACAGTATCAATGTTGATGATCGCTATGTTTGATGTACAGTTACAAGAATGACATGGCATTATACCCTGTGTTGTTCTGAACAGAATGAGCCTATGTTTGCCATGGAACATGCACTTGAATGCACTCATGACTCCATTCTGTGAGCACCAAAATTGTTATCTCTGAAGTGCCTTGTGAAAGCCTATCACTGTAAGATCGTATTTTATAGCTAGTCATGTGGGCAATAGAATAAGCTTTCAAATGATGCCCACCTGACCCAGATTGCGATTTATAATTTGATTTATAAGCTGTTTTTGGATTGCGTAAACAACAGTAATTGTGTGAAGTTGGGGATGCAGGGCTGTGTTCCAAACAAAAAACTACAAGTGTGCTTGCTTCAGTTCCTCAACGGCACAACTAGGCGATCTAAAAGAATCACCTATTAATGAAATTACTTAAGAAATATGCACACTTTGGTGAGTTGTGTGGCAACTTGGAGACACCAGTGAGACCACTCACTCAAACCGCAGTCTTCTGTTGCACCTACCCTACATTTCCACGAATTCTTATTATATTACTGAATGTATCCAGAGTATTTTCAGATTTCGTTATCGACAAATGCTGCGAAAAGTACAGTAAATGTAAAATGCACATAAAATCAACAATGTAATGTTTGGATTCAGTCTTGTGTCATGTGAACTGTTGTGTCCTCACCTTTGGTCTGATAATTTTTCCATAATCTCCAAAGTGATCCCTTTCAATTGCTACCATGTTTATGCATATGCTTCTCATATTTCTTTTGGTAGAAACATTTCAATTTGATCCTATCCAATACTCAAACTCATATTACAGATGGTGACCTGAGTAAGGCCAAAATGTCACAAATTTCCTAAAAATTATTTTGAAGACAGATTTCAAATGAATGCCAAACACCCTTCTCTCCAAGGACCATTCTACGGATTTTAAAGAATATTCAAAACATCATGATTATCATTGGGCCAAACCGGCATGCAATTGCCCTGCAGTACTGATCAGAGAGAATAAAAAAATAAAAAATTGAAAGGCTGGAAATATAAAACCAACTAATAAAAAATTATAAGTCTTCAAGCCTCTCAGTGTCACTTACAATGGGCCTTGTTAGTTTCTGTATGAAGTCTTTAATCATTGGATTTGTCAATGTTATATTGCTTTTCATCTCTCTCCTGTCATATAATATTCCCTCGCCCCATTTGTCAGCCGATTCTAACCCCACAGGCCGTGTAGTAGCCTCTGGGAGGCAGGTAGAAAAGCAGAGGTATAGTGCATTCGGAAAGTATTCAGACCCCTTGACTTTTTCCACATTTTGTTACATTAGCCTTATTCTAAAATAGATTAAATTGTTTTTTTCATCATCAATCTACATGCAATACCCCATAATGAACAAAGCCAAAAAGCCTGTTTTCACATTGTCAAAATGGGGTATTGTGTGTAGATTGATGATGAAATTGTTTTATTTAATCAGTTTTAGAAGAAGGCTGTAACGTAACAAAATGTGGAAAAAGTCAAGGGGTCTGAATACTTTCCGAAAGCACTGTATTGTCATCTTTCGGTTGAAGTGGACTGACGGGTGATTAGGGTCATTTTCATTAGGACACACAATGGAAACAAAAGTTTGCATTTCTTATTGAACAAGTGCAGGTAGTCCCTTCCTATTTCAGTCTGTTTTCTTCAGTTTGGTGCCTAATGAACATGACTTTGTTTCAGTAAGGATGCATGGAGGGACAGAGACCATCGACCTGTTAAAGTAGACAGCTAATGTAGGAAACTCAACCAATCAAATATTCAGTAGTGTTCAACTTCCTGACATCCCACAAGTTTGCCTCATGTGCTTTGATTAGGACTGAATATAGTTACCTTTGACACTGATATGTGACACTGTGTGCGTGTGCGCGTGTTCGTGTGTTTGCATGCCAACCTGGGTTAAATACCTTTGTAATCATTATAAATACGTTAGCTGGGGTTTGAGCTTGCCTGGCGCAATGGAACCAATAGAATAGTCACAAAAGTGCAAACTGCATCTTCTGCACTTGAGGTAGGCTAAAACAAATGCTAAAAGTATTTGAATGATTTCAAATAGTGTTTGAACCCAGGTGTCTGGTGCGTACGTGCGCGTCTGTGTTTGGCACCACAGATAAAAACGTGATTGATATAATCCGGTTCCATGTATGTTTCCCTCAAGGCACGTACTCTGAGTGAAGATCTAACCCCAAGAATATTTCCCTAATCAAGTTAGTGAAGTTTGACAGCAATTTACCGAATTAAATCGGCTGCCACTGTTATTGTATTTTTGGGGGGAAGCATTAGTGGATTGAAAAGGAATAAGATAACGACGAACACTTAGATGTTTTACTCCTATGTTTGAGTCCAACATGGCACTCTATTCCCTATTTACTGCATGACCTATGGGTTCTGGTCAAAAGTAGGGCACTTTATAGAGAATAGGGTGCCATTTGGGACGCAACCCACAGTTGAAGTCGGAAGTTTACATACACCTAGGTTGGAGTCATTAAAACTTGTTTTTCAACCACAACCAAATTTCTTGTTAACAAACTATAGTTTTGGCAAGTCGGTTAGGACATCTACTTTGTGCATGACACAAGTAATTTTTCCAACAATTGTTTACAGACAGTATCACAATTCCAGTTGGTCAGAAGTTTACTTACACTAAGTTGACTGTGCCTTTAAACAGCTTGGAAAATTCCAGAAAATTATGTCATGGCTTTAGAAGCTTCTGACAGGTTAATTGACATAATTTGAGTCAATTGGAGGTGTACCTGTGGATGTATTTCAAGGACTACTCAGTGCCTCTTTGCTTGACATCATGGGAAAATCAAAAGAAATCAGCCAAGACCTTATTGTAGACCTCCGCAAGTCTGGTTCATCCTTGGGAGCAATTTACAAATGCTTGAAGGTACCACGTTCATCTGTACAAACAATAGTACACAAGTATAAACACCATGGGACCACGCAGCCATCATACCACTCAGGAATGAATGAACATACTTTTTTAAGAATTTGGCCATACATTTCCATACATTTTAATAGTAATTTTACTGTCTCTGTCTCCTAGAGATTAACGTATTTTGGTGCTAAAAGTGTAAATCAATCCCAGAACAACAGCAAAGGACCTTGTGATGATTCTGGAGGAAACAGGTACAAAAGTATCTATATCCATGGTAAAAGAAGTCCTATATCGACATAACCTGACAGGCAGCTAAGCAAGAAAGAAACCACTGCTCCAAAGCCGCCATAAAAAAGCCAGACTGCGGTTTGCAACTGCACATGGGGACAAAGATCGTACTTTTAGGAGAAATTACCTCTGGTCTGATGAAACAAAAATAGAACTGTTTGGCCATAATGACCATCGTTATGTTTGGAGGAAAAAGGGGGAGGCTTGCAAGCCGAAGAACACCATCCCAACAGTGAAGCACAGGGGTGACACATCATGTTGTGCTTTGCTGCAGGAGGGACTGGTGCACTTCACAAAATATATGGCATCATGAGGAAGGAAAATTATGTGGATATATTCAAGAAACATCTCAAGACATCAGTCAGGAAGTTATAGCTTGGTCGCAAATGGGTCTTCCAAATGGACAATGACCCCAAGCATACTTCCAAAGTTGTGGCAAAATGGCCTAAGTACAACAAAGTCAAGGTATTGGAGTGGCCATCACAAAGCCCTGACCTCAATCCTATAGATTTTTTGGGGCTGAACTGAAAAGGCTTGTGTGAGCAAGGAGGCCTACAAACCTGACTCAGTTACACCAGCTCTGTCAGGACGAATGGGACAAAATTCACCCAAATTATTGTGGGAAGCTTGTGGAAGGCTACTCCGGTTATTTTACTTCACACTTCTGTTTGAGGAGCATGCAGCCTCTCGCTGCGCCACAGGTGATATTCCGCTCAAACTCTGAATGCCATGGGCTGTCAAACCGTGTCGATAGTAAAAAAAAATCACCACAAAACATATGTCATTAAACTGTTGACAGCCCCTCTCTCTTTTTTGTTGTTGTACTTTTTACCCCTTTTTCGTGATAGCCAATTGCTAGTTACAGTTTTGTCCCATCGCTGGAGGTCCCATCGCGAAGGTCGAGAGCCATGCGTCCTCCGAAACACAACCCTGCCAAGCCGCACTGCTCCGGTGTGTGTGTGCGTGTGTGTGTGTCCCCTTACAAAAAGACACATGAACAAATCACATGATATCAATACTTTTGGGTTTAAGTTTCGCTTTCAAGGTCATTGTTTTTGTTTGCAATACTAAGAATTTTGTTCTCAACGTCAGAAGTTTTGCTTGATATTAATGGCACAAAAGTAACTCAGTCTAGAGGATTGCATAATATTATAAAACTATTACTCTATTGAAGGTATTTATAGTGGCAATCCTTAATTGAAACGTTAACAAAGTGTACTCCCCACCACAGTTTCAGTAAAAAGCTGAAGGATGGGTCTGGAGAAATGCAACCTCTCTCAAATCCATAGACTACGCTATGGAAGCTATGGATAAAACCCATGTTTTTAGGATGTTTACATTTATTTTGTCTACAAACAGTGTAAAACAAACGTAGATTTGGGGTTCTGATGGGGTACGATAGTTGAACTAATCTCTTGTCCCCAAATATACGTTTGTTACTTTTGTGCCATTAATAAATACATGTTTTTCAAGAATCAATCATTTATAAGTAAAAAAATTTATGCAGCGACTAACAATTGCCCCTTTAACAGGAATTTACCTTAATACAGCAGAACTATGTCGCCATTTGAACGTGATCCATTAACCTGCCCCAAATAAATGTTCTGTGAATGTCCCGCAAAACTGTTTCCTTGTCCCTCAATTGGTCAAACTAATTCCACTGGTGGAAAGAAATCTCACTTTCAGATTTGGAATTGCAGTGGAATTGAAGTTTTTCACTTGAAACTGCAAATGTGATTTTCACATGTGAATGTTTTTCACATGTGGAGTTTTCTTACACGTGAACCCACATTTTCAAATGTGAACTTGCCAATTCCACATGTGAAAGTGAGATTTTCATGTGAATGTTTTTCACATGTGAAACTGCATATCCAATTTTCACATGTGAACATTTTAAACATGTGAAACCGCAAATTTAATACATGAGAAAATGCGATTTTAACAAAATGAACGTGTTGTTTTTGTAAGGGTCTGTGGCGGTCATGACATTTTGTCTGCTGGTGATTGTCAAGAAAATATCTGCCGGTCTCATGGTAATTGCCCGTTAATTAACAGAAACAGGTTTAGCATCTCCTAGAACCACTGATGCCGCTTTGGAACATTTACATTTTAAAAAGTCTAATAGATCAATTTATTATAGCCTACACCATCACAATAAATCCATTATTTATTTTAGACAGGTCTAAAGAAACATGAAATTAAGAAAATGTTTTCTATTTAAGAAGAAGAGAATAGCATACTGTGAGTTGTCATTATGTTAGGCCCTGATATGGCTATGCCATATGGATGTGGGCTACACTAGTGCATTTAGCAGACAAGATTTGCTTAGAATTTTGTTGCATTATTTTGTATTATTATAATAGTATGAAGAATACAATTGAACATAACTTAATAAAATAGAAAGGATATTTTCTCCAAATGATTTCAAAGGAAGTGTGCAGACGCTGCTATTATGTGTTGAGCAGTTAACAAAGAAACTTGTCCTCCAACAGTATATGCTTAATTGAGGTATTTATGCAACTTTAACTGTGATACAAATGTTAGTCTATATGTTTGATTTTTAATACATTCTAAGGCTGCATGATGGGACTCTGATGATTTGTAAAAAAGTTGCATGAAAGGCATGAGCTCTGATTTGTTTATTGTGCAGCCGCACTTCCTCAGTCTCTCATTCACAATATGACAAGCACTTGATAATATTCTCAACAGGCCTCAAATATCCTGGCGGCATTACCCTTGTGTGGCATAATGCCCCCTAAAAATCAATGCCTTTTACGGCAGCCCTTGGGCTGAATATAATAAATTTAATTCCCTTCTTCTGGCTGCAATGCTCCAAAGCATCTCTCACTCACATGGCTCTCTCAGATATCTCAATTCTTATTAACCAATGCCAGTCACATGATTGGGTCCTTCTCAGAGGAATTTCAGCTAAGAAGTAGGCTACAAGTGAATGCGTGTGTCCCTCTTATCGAATTCCGATGGGCGTATTGAAGATGTTAAGTGTCCACATTTATCTTACTTTTCTTCAGCCAACAAGATGAGTAGGCATAAGGAACAGCAAAAGCACTAGCCTATGTCAATCTACTATTCCCCCATAGGACAAAAGTTGACCTGTTCTATTGGTAGGCTACTAATGACCATCAGAGCTTAAAGAAGCCTAGTTACTGTCATGTGGAATTTGACTGCTGGTGTGGCGGTAATAAGGTCACAGTAACAGCCCTAGGTCTGCAAGCATGTGTGTGTGTGTGTGTGTGTGTGTGTGTGTGTGTGTGTGTGTGTGTGTGTGTGTGTGTGTGTGTGTGTGTGTGTTTGAGGCGGTGATCTCTGTGTCAGAAATGAGCCTGACGGAACAGTTAATTTGTTCTCCTTTGTAGAGCCAAGCCGAGGCGCACTACAAAGGCAGCAAACATGCCAAGAAGCTCAAAGCGCAGGAGACCCCTAAACATAAATCCCTGAAAAACAACAGCACACCCAGCCAGGACAGAAGAAAGAGTATCACATCCTCCACCACCTCCTCTTTCTCCTCCAGTATCGCTGTCACTGCCTGCAGCTCTGAGCAACCAGGTTAATAGCTCCTCTTGTTTAAGGATGAGTCCCAAATGACATCCTATTCCCTACATAGTGCATTACGTTTGACTAGAGCCCTATGTGGGCTCTGGTCAAAGGTAGTGCACTATATAGGGAATATGGTACCATTTGGGACAGGAAATTGTCTGCTACGAATATTTCTGCGGCATGCTATATACAGCTGTTGTCTTATTGGTCTTTGTCTTAAGCGTTTGGACTAGTGATGATGTTAAGTGTGTGTGTGTGTTTGTGTGTGTGTATGTGTGTGTGCTTCTCTGTGTGTTATTGTTATACCTCAGCTCAGAGGAGCTTGTAAACATGTGTCAGGGTCATTTGAATTTAGTGCCTACATCAATGTGCTGAGTTGGATTGCTAAAGTCACTGACCTTTGAAAGTGGTGTTGGATTGCATACCCATTGATCTGAGTTGGAATTGGTAGGCTACGCTACCACCTGGGCTGTTGCATGGTTTAGTGGTTGATGTATTCATGCTGGATAAATAGTGATGGGTCCCAATATCAATCATTTGTTATGATATCGATATAATTTGATATTGATATGAGCAAGGAATATTGTGAATTAGTTTAACCCCACCACAGTAGGGATGGGGCTGGAGAAATGTAAGCACGTGCAAATTCATAGACAAAGCTATGGATGCAAGGAATGACCATCCATGATATCAACATTATAGGCTAATTACATTGTTTACAAACAATGGAGTAAAACAAGCTTATATTTTGGGTTCTGATGGGTTACGACAGTTGAATTAAGCTCATGTGGCATTCATAAGTTATATTCTTCAAGAATCAATGGGTATATTTATGTACCAATTGCAGATTGCCCGTGAAAAAAATATTTTAAAAAAGCTCCATCATCATGTATACGGTCTGTTCCTCGGCAGGTCAGCTCAAATATACTGGCTAATTCATAGGCACAAAAAGGAATAAATCGGTCCGAAATGGGGAGTGTTAGGTTCTTATTTTTCAGAGTAAAAAACTCACAGACCCTAGAGAAGCTTTAACCAAGTTCAATTCTTCCCAAAGGTTCTGCACAGCTGTAATTCAGACAACCCAACATTTCTCCCAACCAGATATATATCCCACTTAAGACACTCCTCCTTCTCTCCAATCCTTAAATCTTATGGTTTAACAGGAAAAGAGTAATAAGATACCAAACCCTTATTACTCCCTTCAGGGGACCTGTCCTCACCTCCTGACCTCAACCCCTCCTTCACCTAATCCACAGATGTTCATCTGTCTTTCCTGTATCAACACAGTGCTCTCCTCTTGTCCTCCCAACACATTCCAAAGCCTTCTGTCTTTCTTCAGATAACCCTTAACTACTTAGGGAGCGCTAGCGCCCCACTCCCGACACTACCCGGTGAAATGTAAGGCACCAAATTCAAAATCCAAAAGTTGAATTATTAAACATTCATCAATATACAAGTGTTGCATAGTCATCAAAAGCTCTGATTCTTGGCAATATCACAGCATTGTCAGATTTCAAAAAGTCTTTACGGCGAAAGCACAACATTTGATTGTTTGAGGATAGCCCCTCTCATATTTATGCATTAGCATAAATCCATAACCAAAGCGGGTCTCATAAAACGCATAAAATCGCTAATATAAAATCCCTTACCTACAGAAGAACTTCTGCTGAGGGCTTCCCAAGTGTCCAACGAAGACATCCAATGGTTCTTTTGTTAGAAAAAGTCATTTATTATATCCATAAATCTCCGTTTGGTTGGCGCGTTATGTTCACAAAATACAGCGTCCCCTCGCCCATTGAACTGTGAAGAGAACACGTTCAACCTATACCTATACACTTGTCCAAGAACAATCAAACATCATTGATAATGTATCCTTAGGACCACTTTTATGTATATTTACTATAATATTTCAACCGGATTATAAACTGGACATTAAGAAAGGCAAAAATCACAGCGCGCGCGAGCCCGTGAACGCGCCTCCTCTTCTGTTTACATCCGGTGACTAATTCGAAATTCGTCTTCTATTACCATCCAGAGCAACCTAACATCACCAAACACTGTCTAGAGACTGTTGACATCCAGTGGAAGCAATAGGTACTGCAATCTTACTCCCATATATGGCTGTTTCAATAGGGAGGGGTTCAAAATGAGTGAATGTGTCAAAAACACTTTTTCCAGGACAGAAATTCCTCTGGTTTTCGCCTGCTATATCAGCTCTGTTATACTCACAGACAATATTTTAACACTCTTAGAAACTTCAGAGGGTTTCCTATCCAATAGTACTAATTATGTGCATATCCTAGTTTCCAGGCCTGAGTGGCAGGCCTTTTACTTTGGGCACGCCAGACTCTCGAAAACCGACACCTCAGCTGCCGCTCCCTAAGAAGTTAACTTCTGACATAAAACCCTCTCTTTCTCCTTTGATTCTATGCTTCTTTCCTATCATTTATTTAATATCTCAATGTTCAAAGTTTAGCTGATTCCAACAGGAGGTAATACCTGAAATTGTGTTTTCGTTTTGCTACAGCGTGCTCTTATTTACATGACCCAGGGCACTGCTTGACAGCAGCTGTGGAAATGCTCTCTGACTCATCAAACCTGAACAGAGGGAAGTCTGATGACGTTAGGTTGGATTAAGGTTAGATAAAATCATAGAGGGAGTCTCGTCTTGTGGTAATAACGGCATGTATCAATACCTTTACAGACTATGACATTCAGACTAGTTTGAGAGGGAAAAGTCTCTCAACTCATTATTTCAATTGATCACAGATTGCATGTATCAATGCCCAATTCTGTGGCCTGTCGTGGTCAAGCGGTCTAAGCCGCTGGCTCCAGAATACAGCCACTGTATCAGCGCAAGCGTGGGTTCGAGCTAGTGTCCTATCTAATAAAACACACACACAAAAAAAGCCCAATCCCCCTACTTACTAACTCTGTAGCACAACACTGTGTTAAGTGGGTTATGAGGTGGTTTAACTGTTGTAGCTGTTAGATTTTCAGTTAAAATAGGGTTATATCCAAACAATCTCTACACCATGGCATCTTCAAAAATGTTTTTCTCAGATGCTGGCCTGGCATTGGCACCCTCATCTAGCCTGTGTAAACCTGTGTGAGCCCACACCTGCCAGTCGGGTCCCAGAGATGCCAAAGCCTGCCCTCACTAAACCAACTCCAGTGCCTGTTGTGCCTGCTGCTCCCACCCTGTGCGAGCCCTCTGACGAATCAGAGGAGGAGAAGGCCAAGAAGCTCCTCTACTGTTCGTTATGCAAAGTGGCCGTCAACACCCTCTCCCAGCTTGAGGCTCACAACACAGGTCGGCTAAATGGCATCTACTGGTTGCTAATTGTTTATGTAAAACTTTGGGTATGGTTCCTATACTGTATATATAATGTAATAATAAATGTATTGCCTGAGGAGGTGTAATTTCTGTCCATCTATGGGATGTACCGCCTTTTGGCTCAAGAGCACCCTTTAAACGTGACGTATAGCCTCTTTAATTTGCTTGCTTGGTATTCGACATCCTTAACCAGGTTCCAAGCACAAAACGATGCTGGAGGCGAGGGACGGAGCAGGGCCCAT
Organism: Hucho hucho; assembly: GCA_003317085.1. Lineage (NCBI taxonomy): Eukaryota > Metazoa > Chordata > Actinopteri > Salmoniformes > Salmonidae > Hucho > Hucho hucho. The sequence goes on from QNTS01001927.1 coordinate 88,336, forward strand.
CAAAGCCTATCCCAGGCCAGGGGCTAAGCTCAAGGTCCAGGCCACCATCACCAAAGGCTCAGGCCTGCAGAACAAGACGTTCCACTGCGAAATCTGTGATGTCCATGTCAACTCAGAGATCCAGCTCAAACAGGTAAAGAAATAGACAATTACAGACATGTATTAATTCAAGGGATAACAAATCCAAAATAATACATTTTACTTCAGTACAACAAGTGGATTGAGTTAGACTTGGCAGAACAATCGCCTCAGTGTGTGTGTGCAACACAACACTCTTGTCTTTGTCACAAAATCCTGTACCGCGGAATCGTTTTTTATTTCTACAACGTTTTGAGTATGTGCCATGCCATTGCCTCTGAAGTACAATTACATTTGAAATGTCTGTAGTATGATATGTCATCTTGCAAAGTTTATCATAGGAAGTCTCTAATTCATAGAATATGTCCTCCATGAGTCAACTAGGTGGGTGGCTTTTGGGCTGGAACAAAAGCCTGCACATACCGCGACCCTGTAAGACCAAAGCTCCCCATCCCTGAGATATGTCCTACAATGAAAGGTTACAACTGGATCAAACTGATTATCTCAGAAGAAATACGAAATCAGTGTCAGTTTAGTGATTTGCTTACGGCAGACATATTGAGGTTGTGATCCAACTCAATCTTTGAGTATGAACGACTTTGAAATATAATATTTAATGCGCTTACAAGACTAATGTCAACCCTTTTTTGTACTTGTTTCAGCACATCTCCAGTAAGAGGTATAAAGACCGAGTGGCCGGGAAACCCTTCAAGCCCAAATACAGTCCTTACAGCAAGCAGCAACACAGCACCACCACCACCACCACCCTAGCAGTAAGGCAGTATTATCATCAGTCATTTTCCTCAGTTTTGGTGGAGATAGTCAGTCCAATCTACACGGAATGCACAAAACATTAGGAACACGGCAGGTAGCCTGGTGGGTATGAGAGTTGGGCCAGTATCCGAAAGGTTGCTGGATCGAATCCCCAAGCTGACAAGGTAAACATTTGTCGTTCTGCCCCTGAGCAAGGCAGTTAAACCACAGTTTATTTGTTTGCTATTATTTATTTATTCATTGTTTTTCTTTTTTAAGGGGGTGGATCAGCTTTAATATTGCAGATAGATTGTTGCTTCCATCAATGTAATTGTCTGCATCATTTCCAATCCCCCATATATTTTTGGGGTAAACATATATATACTGTATATATACCTATGTATATACATACATACACAAACCCATATCCATATACAGTTGAAGTCGGAAGTTTGCATACACTTAGGTTGGAGTCAGTAAAACTCATATTTTTTTTCAACCACTCCACAAATTTCTTGTTAACAAACTATAGATTTGGCAAGTCGGTTAGGACATCTACTTTGTGCATGACACAAGTAATTTTTCCAACAATTGTTTACAGATTATTTCACTTATAGTTCACTGTATCACAATTCAAGTAGGTCAGAGGTTTGCATACACTAAGTTGACTGTGCCTTTAAACAGCTTGGAAAATTCCAGAAAATGATGTCATAGCTTTAGACGCTTCTGATAGGCTAATTGACATCATTTGAGTCAATTGGAGGTGTACCTGTGGATGTATTTCAAGGCCTACCTTCAAACTCAGTGCCTCTTTGCTTGACATCATGGGAAAATCAAAAGAAATCAGCCAATACCTCAGAAAAATAATTGTAGACCTCCACAAGTCTGGGTCATCCTTGGGAGCAATTTCCAAATGCCAGAAGGTACCACGTTCATCTGTACAAACAATAGTACGCAAGTATAAACACCATGGGACCACGCAGCCATCGTACCGCTCAGGAAGGAGACGTGTTCTGTCTCCTAGAGATTAACGTACTTTGGTGCGAAAAGTGCAAATCAGTTCCAGAACAACAGCAAAGGACCTTGTGAAGATGCTGGAGGAAACAGGTACAAAAGTATCTATATCCACTGTAAAACGAGTCCTATATCAACATAACCTCTGTTAGGTTCTTATTTTTCAGAGTAAATAACTCACGGACACTAGAGAAGCTTAACCAAGTAAAATTCTTCCCAAAGGGTGGACACAGCAGACCAAAAAAACATTTCTCACCATCCCAGGTATATATTTCACACTTAAGACACTCCTCCTTCCCTCCAATCCTTACATCTTATGGTTCCACAGGAAGAGGGTAGTAAACCCTTATTACTTCCTTCAGGGGATCTGACCTGACCTCCTGACCTCAACCCCTCCTTCGCCTAATCCACAGATGTCCATCTGCTTCCTCTATAGCAATCCTTTGATCTCCTCCCATCCACACAACACATTCCAAAGCAATCTGTCTTTCTACAAAGAACATTCACTTCGGACATAAAACCCAGTCTCTTTCACTCCTTATATTTTATGCTTCTGATCTATAATTTATTTAATATCTCAATGTTCAAAGTTTAGCCGATTCCAACACCTGAAAGGCCGATCAGCAAAGAAAAAGCCACTGCTCCAAAACCGCCACAAAAAATCCAGAATACGGTTTGCAACTACACATGGGGACAAATATTGTACATTTTGGAGAAATGTCCTCTGGTCTGATGAAACAAAAATAGTACTGTTTGGCAATAATGACCATCATTATGTTTGGAGGAAAAAGGGGGTGCTTGCAAGCCGAAGAACACCATCCCAACCGTGAAGCACAGGGGTAGAAGCATCATGTTGTGGGGGTGCTTTGCTGCAGGAGGAACTGGTGCACTTCACAAAATAGATGGCATCATGAGGCAAGAAAATTGTGGATATATTGAAGCAACATCTCAAGACATCAGTCAGGAAGTTAAAGCTTGGTCCCAAATGGGTCTTCCAAATGGACAATGACCCCAGGCATACTTCCAAAGCTGTGGCAAAATGGCTTAAGGACAACAAAGTCAATGTATTGGAGTGGCCATCATAAAGCCCTGACCTCAATCCTATAGAAATGTGCGGGCAGAACTGAAAAAGCGTGTGCGAGCAAGGAGGCCTACAAAACCTGATTCAGTAAACCAGCTCTGTCAGGAGGTATGGGCCAAAATTCACCCAACTTATTGTGGGAAGCTTGTGGAAGGCTACCCGAAACGTTTGACTCAAGTTAAACAATTTAAAGGCAGTTCTATAAAATACTAATTGAGTGTATGTAAACTTCTTACCCACTGGGAATGTGATGAAAGAAATAAAAGCTGAAATAAATAATTCTCTCTACTATTATTCTGACATTTCACATTCTTAAAATAAAGTGGTGATCCAAACTGACCTAAGACAGGGAATTTTTACTAGGATTAAATGTCAGGAATTGTCAAACTGAGTTTAAATGTATTTGGCTAAGGTGTATGTAAACTTCTGACTTCAACTGTACTTCCATGCATACATATACACATACATATACACACTTTTTTTAAAATGTACCTTTATTATTCCTCGCAAACTCTATCACCCCTCCTCTTGGAGTAAACTAATAAACAATTACACTTAGGCTTCTACCTTCAGTTTATACATACCATACACATTTTACAGACACAATCTATTTTACAATAGTTATATTTAGTTTGTTTTTAGTCCTGGCCTTCATTTCTGATGTCCAATCAGTTTGATTTCTATTTGTAACTGTGCTATTTCATCAAAGTTCTGAACCTATATACATTTTACAGACCCTGTATGTTTTATATTTGTTATCTTGTTGTTATTAGTCCCACCCTTCAGCTCCATTCAACACCTCCCATCTATCTCTTAACACTATCCATTTTGGATTTCTATTTGCCATATATTTTTCAACTGTGCTGTGATGCTTCACAAAAGTACTAAACCTTTCTATTCTCATAGTTTCTACAGATTGTAAATTTAAGATAAACATTTTTGCTAAAATAATTATTATATTATTGATCGACCATGACTTTTCAAATCACCCAGTATTGCTATCTGCAGCGTTAGATCTAGGTAAATGTTGCAATTCTTCAGCCATTCCTGGACCTGTGACCAAAAACGAGCTACATAATGGACAGTACCAAAATAATTGATCTAATGACCCTGCTTCCTCGCAGCAAAATCTGCAGAGCTGGGAAGTTTGTGTCCCCCATATGTATATATAACATTCTATTGGTTGCAAGAATTTTGTATAATAAGTTCAATTTAAGTTTTGAATCCGGTGTCATTTTGCGTGTCAATTCATTAACCATGTGCCATGGAATGGGTACATCGAAAATTTCTTCCCAACTATTTTGCAATTTATATGGCACAGCTGTCAAATTTTTGGTCCTTCAATGAAACTTGTATTAATTTATTTTTATTTCTCACAATTTTCTTTAACCCTTTTTGGTCTTTAATGCAAGTTCCTTACTTTTTCCCCCTTCCACTTGCCTCTTCCATTTTCGTGGTAATGCTGCAATTAGTTGGTTGTAATTTTGGGTAGAGCAGACATTTCCATATGTATGTGTTAGCTGCATGTGTGCCATAACTCCACCAGTCCTATTTATGATATCATTTACAAAGATTATACCTTTTTTTTTAACATATTATCGAAAAATACGTTTTTTTTATCAATTAGTATATTTTTTAGTTTAACCACAATATTTGTTATATTATTTGATCTGTCTTTTCAGGTGGATTAAACTGAAATTGCAACCAACTTTCTGAGGAGATGCTTTCGTTTTCAAATAACCAAAAGTGAGCAGTTGTAATCTGAATAAAGGGGAAAAGGCAATTCTTGAACATGGTGTGAGACGTTCTTACTAATTTACCCGAGAACCATTTTGGATTTAAGTATAACTTTTTTATGACTGATGCCTTTAGTGAGAGGTCTAATACTTTAATATTTAATAATTTAAGCCCTCCGAATTCATATTCATTATATAAATAGGTCCTTTAAACTTTTGTATGACTGATGCCTTTAGTGAGATGTCTAATGCTTTAATATTTAGTCATTTCTGCCCTCCGAATTCATATTCATTATATAAATAGGTCATTTTAATTTTGTCTGGCTTGCCATTCCAAATCAAAAAACTAATATTTTTTGCTTATATAATTTAAAAAGCAGGTCACTAAGTGTAGGCAAAACCATAAACAAATAGTGTGATATGACTAAAGAGTTCATCAGGGTGATTTTTCCTGAAATAGACAGGTATTTTCCTTTCCATGGTAGCAAGATCATATTTATTTTTGCTCCAAATGTATTGGAGTGAAATAATTTCTTTCTTTCAGGATATGTATACCAAGTATGTCCACATCTCCATCAGACATTTTATTGGTAAACTACATGGTAATGTAAAAGATTTTTTTGTGATCCAATACATAATATAGTACACTTGTAATCCGGAGAGGTTAGAAAAAGTATCTAGATCCTCTATGAGGCTGTGGAGAGATTCTAATTGTGGTTTTAGAAGAAAACATGAATCATCAGCGTACAATGACACCTTTGTTTTTAAGCCATGGATTTCTAATCCCTTAATATTATTGTTGGATCTAATTTAGTAATACAGTTTTTATTGCTTTCTGTACTGTTAGTCCTTCAATTTCCTTTGTTAATGTGGACTCTTTTGACCTAAATTGCTTTTGTTTTAGAGATGAATACTGAATTGCATGGCCTCTATAGGGACATTTTAAAAGTGTCCCATACAATAAGGGGATCTGCTGTACCTATGTTATGTCGGAAAAAGTCAGTTATAAATAATTCTGTCCTAGTTATATAATAATTATCATCCAGTAGGCTTTGATTACATTTCCAAATCCTTGCCCACGTGGAATTCTGTAAGAGTAATATATATGCCAATTATGTGATGGTCTGACCGCATTCTGTCCCCTATCAACACTTTTTTAACTTTTGGTGCCAGAGAGAATGACATATGAAAATAATCAAGACGACGAGCTTGATTAAGCTCCACCATGTATATCTCACTAGGTCAGGGTATTAAAGCCTCCATATACCCACTAATTCCAATATATCCATGACATTCATGATTTCCTTAAGTGTCTGAGGGTGAGTTTGTAGTGTTATTTCCTTTACGGTCCATAGAGGTGTTTAAAAACGTTTTATGCTAATGGGGTAAGTACACGGGGTGCTGTCCTCAGACAATCAAATGTTATGCTTTCGCCGTAAAGCCTTTTTGAAATCTAACAATGCTGTGAGATTGCCAAGAGTCTAAGCTTTTGAAGAGTGTGCAACACTTGCATTTTTAGGAATTTTATAATACTACATTTGCATTTTAAATTTGGCGCCCCACCACTCCTTAATTATCCCCAAGAGGGGGATAACTAATATCATCACTCCTTTTGAATTTCATCAGTCCTTTTTCCACAAAACTGAATCTACAATTGTTGAAATGAGTTTCCTGTAAACAACAGATATTATATTCCTTCTCTTTTAGCCAGGTAAATATTGATTGTCTTTTCTTATCTGCTAAGCCATTACAATTATAACAGACTATACTTATTTCACTAATTACCATAATGAGACACAAGTTTCAGTTCTATTTATCATAATATAGGTTTGTAAACGTACCATTAAAAAGTAACATGAGTGTCTGTATAGCTGTACCATGATTAATTCACTGTTCCCCAGGCGCCGATGACGTGGATGTTGATTAAGGTAGCCCCCTGCACCTCTCTGATTCAGAGGGGTTCGGTTAAATGCGGAAGACACATTTCCTTCCTAATATTGAGTTGCATACCCTTTTGCCCTCAGAACAACCTCAATTCGCCAGGGCATGGACTCTACAAGGTGTCGAAAGCGTTCCATAGGGATGCTGGCCCATGTTGACTCCAATGCTTTGACAGGTTAGCTGGATGTCCTTTGGGTGGTGGACCATTCTTCAACCACATGGGAAACTGTTGAGTGTGAAAAATCCAGCAGCGTTGCAGTTCTTAACACTCAAATCGGTGCGCCTGGCACGTACTACCATACACCGTCCAAAGGCACTTAAATATTTTGTCTTGTTCACCCTCTGAGTGGCACACATACACAATCCATATCTCAATAGTCTCAAGGCTTAAAAATCCTTCTTTAACCTGTCATGGAAAGAGCTGGTGTTCTTAATGTTTTGTACACTCAGTGTATATACACTGTTTCCAGACGGAAAGAGAATAGCAACTCAATGAAATAATATCCAGTATCCTGAGATAATATGTATATCAATTTCAAAGTGTATCTTTTAATTGACATTATACATTGCCTATGGGTTGTCTGTTTGAGCAGAGAGGGTAGAATAGTTTCTCTGATGGATTAGTTTACTGATTTATTTGTTGACTAATCAGTCAATTATAGAATTGGATAGCATTACACACACCCCATGTGAATTGTTGTGTCTCATCGAGTTGTTCTCTTCCCCTCAGGCTAAACTGGCATTCCAGAAGGACCTGGTGAAGCCCAACACCTCCATCTTCCAGACAGCCGCCCTCCCGCCCTCTTTCCTGCGAGCGGCTCATGGCCCTATCCGGCCAACGGGAGGGTCCATCCTCTTTGCCCCCTATTGACCTTTGAACCCCTCATCCCGACCACCCGAGCACAGAGGGAGGTCCAGCTCTGTGTGTAAGGTGTCCATATTATGACAATTCCAGAGTCACAAGTAGTTGGTGTCAGACTGTTCCTCAGAGAGCTCTGAGATGTGTATGAGAGGTGTTATCATGGCAACGTTCACACTGGGGCAGTCGGGATTACGAACCTTGACCCGACAACATTTCGTTTCTCCTAAACCTGCTGAACCTTAACCGAGGGGAGCGTCGAACTGCCTACACCCTGATTGACTTGAATTACCGCAGTCTCTCTGCACAATGTAAGGTCAACCCCAGTCACGTGTATGGTGTCCATATTAGGACAGGACTTCTTTCAATCTCACCTTACACATGGTCGGCGTGAATTTGTGGTAGTGCTGGACAGCAGAGGAAGTGCTGTGTTGTTTTAGACCGATGATGGGGGCTAGCTTCTCTCCAGTGTTTGTATGGTGGAGATAGCTATGGGGATACAGTGCCATGATTGACCTCAACTTTTTGTCTAACTCTTGTAGGCTGAACAACTGACACCAGCTGCGATTAACTCTTTCAAAGCCACAATAAATATCCCTGCAAAATCTGGAATGTTTTGCTTTGGTCCTTCGATTTCAGTGTTATTATAAGTTAAACAACTGTTTGTTTTTTCCAAAGACAAAATGGAGAATTGCACATTAATGTTGACCTGCCTGTTGGCTGGCAGGGATGTCATGGACCTTTGATTTCTATGTGATGTCAATGTTTTTGTCAGGGCACTGTAATGCAATAATGTACAGAGTTTTAAATCAAGAAAATCTAAAAACTGCCATCTCTGGATGATACAGTGATGTCCTTTGCTATGCAAGAAGTTGATTAACCATTGTCTTCACATTGTGTGCGGTTTTAACCGCGGCAACAACAGCAAGATTTAACCTGTATGGTGTTAATATTACGACACCCTCAGTCTCAGTAGGACTTGTTTCAATCTTAGCAGGACTTAGGCTGGCCTAATATGGACACCATCAAACAGAGTTGATTACAATAGAAGGTGGCTAAATTTTTTATCCATAGGAATTCTTTGAAGGTATGCCTTCAGAAAGTATTCACACCCCTTGACTATTTCCACGTTGTTGTGTTAAAATTGACTTAATTGTCATTTTTGACAACAATCTACACAAAATGTAATGTGAAAGTGGATTTTATTTTGAACATTTGTAAAAACAATTCATGAAAAATAAAATACTATCTTGATTAGATTAGTATTCAACCCCCTGTGTCAATACATGTTAGAATCACCTTTGACAGCAATTACTGCTGTGAGTCTTTCTGGGTAAGTCTCTAAGAGCTTTGCACACCTGGATTGTAACATTTTTGCACATTATTATTTACATTTGTTTTCAAGCTCTGTCAAGTTGGTTGTTGATCATTGCTAGACAGCCATGTTCAAGTATTTTGTAAGTCATAACTGTAACTAGGCCACTTAGGAACAGTCAATGTCGACTTGGTAAGCTACTCTAGTGTATATTTGACCTTGTGTTTTCGGTTATTGTCCTGCTGAAAGGTGAATTTGTTCCCAGTGTCTGTTGGAAAGCAAACTGAACCTGGTTTTCCTTTAGAATTGTGCCTGATCTTAGCTCTATTCCATTTATTTTTATCCCAAAAACTCCCTAGTCCTCGCCGATGTCAAGCATACCCATAACATGATGCAGGCACCACTTTGCTTGACAATTTGAAGAGTGGTACTCAGTGATGAGTTGTATTGGATTTACCCCCCCCAAAAAACATGTTTTATTTTATTTTATTTCACCTTTATTTAACCAGGTAGGCAAGTTGAGAACAAGTTCTCATTTACAATTGCGACCTGGCCAAGAAAAAGCAAAGCAGTTAGACACATACAACAACACAGAGTTACACATTGGAGTAAACAAACATACAGTCAACAAATCTATGTACAATGTGTGCAAATGAGGTAAGATAAGGAACGTAAAGTCAATGAATAGGCCATGGTGGCGAAGTAATTACAGTATAGCAATTTAACACTGGATTGGTAAATGTGCAGTGGATGAATGTGCAAAGTAAAAATACTGGGGTGCAAAGGAGCAAGATAAATAAATGAATACGGTAGGGGAAGAGGTAGTTGGTTGGGCTATTAACAGATGGGCTATGTACAGGTGCAGTGATCTGTGAGCTGCTCTGACAGCTGGTGCTTAAAGCTAGTGAGGGAGATAAGTGTCTCCAGTTTCAATGATTTTTGTAGTTCGTTCCAGTCATTGGCAGCAGAGAACTGGAAGGAAAAGCAGCCAAAGGAGGAATTGGCTTTGGGGGTGACCAGTGAGATATACCTGCTGGAGCGCGTGCTACGGGTGGGTGCTGCTATGGTTACCAGCGAGCTGAGATAAGGCGGGGCTTTACCTAGCAGGGACTTGTAGATGACCTTGCGCCAGTGGGTCTGGCGATGATTATGTAGCGAGGGCCAGCCGACTAGAGCATACAGATCGCAGTGGTGGGTAGTATAAGGGGCTTTGGTGACAAAGCAGATGGCACTGTGATAGACTGCATCCAGTTTGCTGAGTAGAGTATTGGAAGCTGTTTTGTAGATGGCATCGCTGAAGTCGAGGATCGGTAGGATAGGCAGTTTTACTAGTGCAAGTTTGGCAGCATGAGTGAAGGAGGCTTTGTTGCGAAATAGAAAGTCGATTCTAGATTTGATTTTGGATTGGAGATGTTTTATATGAGTCTGGAAGAAGAGTTTACAGTCTAGCCAGACACCTAGGTATTTGTGGTTGTCCACATATTCTAGGTCAGAGCCGTCCAGGGTAGTGATGCTAGTCGGGTGGGCGGAAGCATGCATTTGGTTTTACTAGCGTTTAAGAACAGTTGGAAGCCACGGAAGGAGTGTTGTATGGCATTGAAACGTGTTTGGAGGTTAGTTAACACAGTGTCCAAAAAATGGCCAGAAGTATACAGAATGGTGTCATCTGCATACAGGTGGATCAGAGATTCACCGGTAGCAAGAGCGACATCATTGATGTATACAGAGAAGAGAGTTGGCCCAAGAATTGAACCCTGTGGCACCCCCATAGAGACTGCCAGAGGCCCGGACAACAGGCCCTCCGATTTAACACACTGAACTCTGTCTGCAAAGTAATTGGTGAACCAGGCGAGGCAATCATTTGAAAAAACTAAGGCTGTTGAGTCTGCCGATAAGGATGTAATTGACAGAGTCGAAAGCCTTGGCCAGGTCAATGAATACGGCTGCACAGTAATGTCTCTTATAGATGGCGGTTATGATATCGTTTAGTACCTTGAGCGTGGCTGAGGTGCACCCGTGACCAGCTCGGAAACCGGATTGCACAGTGGAGAAGGTACGGTGGGATTCGAAGTGGTCAATGATCTGTTTATTAACTAGGCTTTCGAAGACTTTAGAGAGGCAGGGCAGGATGGATATAGGTCTATAGCAATTTGGGTCTAGGGTGTCACCCCCTTTGAAGAGGGGGATGACCGCGGCAGCCTTCCAATCTTTAGGGATCTCAGACGACACGAAAGAGAGGTTGAGCAGACTGGTAATGGGAGTTGCAACAATGGCGGTGGATAGTTTTAGAAAGAGAGGGTCCAGATTGTCAGGCCCAGCTGATTTGTACGGGTCCAGGTTTTGCGGAGCTGTTGGCCGTGGTTTGGTTAGCCAGGAGGAAAGCATGGCCAGCCGTAGAGAAATGCTTGTTAAAATTTTCGATTATCATGGATTTATCGGTGGTGACCGTGTGACCTAGCCTCAGTGCAGTGGGCAGCTGGGAGGAGGTGCTATTGTTCTCCATGGACTTGACAGTATCCCAGAACTTTTTGGAGTTAGAGCTACAGGATGCAAATTTCTGTTTGAAAAAGCTAGCCTTTGCTTTCCTGACTGACTGCGTGTATTGGTTCCTGACTTCCCTGAACAGCTGCATATCGCGGGGGCTATTCGATGCTATAGCTGTCCGCCACAGGATGTATGTAACACTTTGTATTCAGGACAGAAAGTGAATTGCTTTGCCACATTTTTTGCAGGTTTACTTTAGTGCTGTATTGTAAACAGGATGCATGTTTTGGAAGATTTATATTCTGTACTGGCTTCCTTAGTATTGTGGAGTAACTACAATGTTAATCCATCCTCAGTTTTCTCCTATCACAGCCATTAAACTCTGTAACTGTTTTAAAGTGACCATTGGCGTCATGATGAAATCCTTGAGTGGTTTCCTTCCTTTTCGGCAACTGAGTTAGGAAGGACGTCTGTTTCTTTGTAGTGACTGGGTGTATTGATACACCATTGAAAGTGTAATTAATAACTTCACCATGCTCAAAGGGATATTCAATGTCTGCCAATAGGTGCCCTTCTTTGTGAGGCATTGGAAAACCTCCCTGATCTTTGTGGATGAATCTGTGTTTGAAATTAAATTCCTGACTGAGGGATCTTACAGATAATTGTATGTGTGGGGTACAGAGATGAGGTAGTCCATTACAAAGGGGTTGAATACTTATTGACTCAGTACATTTCAGCATTTTCATTTTTTTTGTAAAAAGCTCTAAAAAAATAAATTCACTTTGATATTATGGGTATAGTATGTAGGCCAGTGACAAATGTAATCTATTTTAAATTCTGTCTGTAACACAACACAATTTGGGAAAATCAAGGTGTGTGAATCATTTCTGAAGGCACTGTGCCTATCTATGGGTCCATGGGTTTTAATATGGTGCGTTAACCAAACCAAACTGTGTTTCAGAAATGTAGGCTATTGTGAATGGGAGGAGATTATCAATTAAACTACCATCATTGTTATCCTCTTGTCAGGTGCAATGGAACACAAAATTGGATGATTGGTCTTATTTTTCCACTTTTGTCCTATTTGCTTGACAAAAATGTCAAGGCAAGATTTATTAAGATTTACTAAGCGTTTGCATCAGGTGCAAAATTGCAACTTTTCAGCAAGTGATAAAACACCAAAAACAATGCTAAAACATGAAACTGCATAATTTACAATTTACTTTTGTTTTATTCTTTCTCCTAACTGTTATTTTACTGTTTTTTCTCTGTCCTCAATATTTTATTCCGTTTTGAAAATACAGGTTTGCACTGTGTGTAAAAACGTCATACTGTATGTCATATGGGTTTATCCAGAAATATGAGTAAGTATTAGTGTGACTCATGCCGCAGCAGGATTTCGTTATGCAAGCAGGTTATGTAAAGAACGTGTGTCTTTTGATCCTCCTGCCGAGTGCTGTGTAAGAAGCTCAGCATCACTCCACTGACACCACATCTAGCTTATACTCAAAACTTGTTTACATAAAATCACTAAGTACAGGCTACACTGCATGAGAAAAGCATGCAAGAACAAAAATATGCAGTGGCTAAAATCACCAGTTATGTTTTCAGCCATATCAGCGGAATCACTGGAGATATTACATTTCATATTTCAACAATTTACACATTGTCTACATTGGCCATGTTGATAATTTAGTACTGCATTATAGTTGAGGCCTTAATGCGGCTGTTATGACAGGCAAATCTTACCACATACGTCAAAGAACACAATCTAACCCTAGAAAAGAAAATCTTAAGAAAGTATTTTAGCAGTGTGAAAGACTCAAGTCCTCAAGTCTTTTCCCCACTTTCCTTTGAAGTGAATGCCTGGGTTAAACCGTGGTTGTCATAGTATTATGAAGGCCTTGTGTCAGCTTATCTATGTACTCTTTTCGCTCTCCCTTGATGCGGGTGATCACACTTAAACACCCAGGCCCCATGCATAATGTTGAAAGCAAGTCATTACAGTCGAGAGCACTGAAAGAGGAACACAAGTGGAACAAGTGTCACAAATCTCCCTTGATTGCAGTTAATGCCAGATTTAGAAAGCATAGTCCTCTCCCTTCATATTTTTTAATGTCAGGACTTAACTGGCTAATTTGATCTGATAGGCATGGTTAGCTGGTTTGTGCTACTGTAGAGTGAGAATGAATAGCAAATACTAAATATAAATACTAAATAGCAGTTCTCATTATATAATTTTATGGTTGGCCCTACATGAAAATTACCTTGCAAATAATCCAATAGCAAATCATAGAAACATGTATAGTATGTAGGCTACTGACTATTAATGCTATGCCCTGGAACACCATTTCTCCCTTCTATGAAAAGGCCTCCAAATGGCAACATTTTCCCTACATAGTATACTAACCAGAGCCCTATAGACCCTAGTGAAAAGTAGAGCACATATAGAGAATAGGGTGCCATTTGGGATGCAACCACTTTGTTTGCAATCTGCCTGGAGTGCTTTGTATGCACAACCATTAGTCTGCTAATCCTTGGGAGACTGGGAGCAACAGTTTGACTCTAGCCTTCTGTTATGAAAACATGACTCCATAGAATCTCTCTGTTTCTCTCAGAGCTAATATCACACTGACATGACTGAACATACCAGAGTATCATACCGTTCAGGTAGGAAAGGGAGAATGGACCTCGTTAAAAAAAAAGGAAAATAAATGCAGTAGTTTGCATATGGACATAAACATTGAGAAGAGCATCACTACAGACAGTTAATCTGGACTGGCTGCTCACTTCCTCCTGATATATAGGAAGCTCTGTGTTAGTCTTATTGAGTTGGCCCTGGCATCCTCTCTGCAGGGAAGCCCATTCTGTTCAGTAGTGAGGGAAGGGTGCTTAACATCATTGAAGCTACTACCAATGTCCATCGGCGCTCAGAAACAACCCCTAGCCCTCCTCCACCCTAGACACTTGAAGATCTGAGAGGATATGCTGATAGCTCTACCTTGCCCTCTGATAGGTTAGGTGGAATAAACACCTGTGCAATTCTCTCACATCTCCACAAGTGCCTAGGGGGTGTCGGCGGGCACCTATGTGAAGCTAGCCACAAGATTAGCCTTCAAAATACATATCACTCATTGAAAGTGATGCAAATGGTTACAAATATTGGAAACAAGACATATTTGGATTAGATAATGATAAACAAGGTTGGAATGTTATTAAAGAAAAGACACCCTACCCTATGGATTGTGCACCCATAAAAAAACTCCTGCAATAAGAGCTAAAACACTCATATTTGTTTAAACCCTACACAGTTGTATTCTGTGAATGTCACTGAGCAGGCTGATACCCCATTTCATGTGTGCATAATCCATAGGTTAGGCTGTACAGTGCAATATAAATGTCTAATGCACACAATTAGCTGACTGAAAGGGGATTTCCTACAGTCAAAGTCCTGCAATATGCGCAAAGAAGCCAATATTTGTGTTAACTCTACACAGTTGTGTTCTGTGAGTGTCACTGAGCAGGCTCATAACCCATTTCATGGTTGCACAATCTCTAGCTGTACAGTTGTATAGTTCAAGGGATATAGGTAGGCGACAGGTAGCCTCAAGGTTAGAGCGTTAGACCAGTATCTGAAAGGTTGCTGGTTGAAATACCATACCCAAGAAGGTAAGAAATAAAACATCTACGTCACTGTGCCTTGCCTAATTGCTGTACAATGGTGCTGTGAGTGTCACTGAGTAGGCTGATACCCACTTCATGGGTGCACAATCCATAGCTTAGGTTGTACTGTGCATGCCCCCAATGCAATTCTAAATCCACAGTGTGATTTTTATTTTTATTTTATTTTTGCTTAACTATTGTCTTTTGTTGAATTTATATAACAACATTCTGACCTTGTTTAGCATTATCTAGTCCAAATATGATTCCACTATTTTAAATAGTTTTAATCATTTTCAATGGGGGACCTTTATTTTGAAGGCAAACCTCAAATTCCACCATTGTGGCTAATCCTTATTGTGGCTAGCTTCACACAGGTGTGGCGGGCAAGGAATTGTTTCTGGATAGACCCTATAGACCTTTATTCTAAAAGCCTAAAGAGAGGCATATGACTTGTTGCTAGTGTAAAGTAGCTGGTAAATCACTTCAAGTTGAAAGATCTATGACAGTTTATTACAGCTCTCAGATTAATGTGTGGCTGATAATTTTCTGGTGTAACTCGTGCATTTAATGACATCACTCTGTGTTCCACATTTGTTCGATGATGGCTCCTGATTTAGAGCAATGTTACAGCCAATCAGCTTCCGAGTGGTGCAAGGGTCTAAGGCTAGAGGCGTCACTACAGACACCCTGGTTCGAATACAGGCTGTATCACAACCGGCCGTGACTGGGAGTCCCATAGGGCGGCACACAATTGGCCTAGCGTCGTCTGGGTTTGGCTCGTGTAGGCCGTCACTGAATTTGTTCTTAACTGACTTGCCTAGTTCCATTTTTATTTTATTAAAAAAGCTTTGCAGGCTCATTTCGTATGAACATACTCCAGTCAAACCATTTCCATTTCACATTCTCTACACTCAATTGCTCCACAGCGACAGTAAGCAGTGAGGTGCGGTGTATGATAGTATAATGACAGCAGTCTTTTCTACAGTTCAAATGATCTTGTCACACCAGAATTACAGCACATCTCAACTGCGAACGAGAATGATTTTGGAACTTGTTTTCATGATAGTATGGCGTCCTCTACTGTTATATGTGATAACAAAAGTGCTTTGGACAAAAATGTGATTGTTTTGGACATCCTTTGTGTTTTATGTTCTTTTATTATTCCCATTTAATACTTCTTGTTTGCTTTTACTTCTTTTCATTTGACTGTTTTACTGTAAAGATGCTGCAATTTTTTATTTTAAATGCACTTTAAAGTTTGATTAGACTTTTCATTTGACCATAATTTCTGTACAAACTACAGGTGGAAGATCTGATTTAGAATGCAAATAGAGCATTTATCACCTCAATAATGACCAGCCTTTCTTTGAAGGAAAGACGTTCCAGTAAGTGACTGTTGATCTGTTGGTAATAAAAGAAAATGGAAAATCAATAAGGAAATGAATCGAATAGACAGCCATCACTTTTTTCCCCTCTGCACTACATCTTGAGAGTAACAGAATGTTCAGTTCACTTAATTGGCCTTTGTCGGTGTTTGACTCACATTTCTTGGAAATAAAATCAACTGTTGTCATCTATGTGCCCTAAAGACTAGTCTCTCATGAAAGACGTTAACATAGGTGTAACTCAAATATAAAGGTGAATAAAAACACATGGCTGACTCTTTGCTATGATGCTGCAATCCTCAAGATACAGTTCAGGCCTCTTGAGCTGGCTCACCTCATGATTGACAGGAGGACTATCCTTCAACCACTCCCGTCAGGAACCCAGACACCTTACTGGCATTGGCTCTGGCCTGCCCCTGATGCACAGCACTCTGCAAGTCCTACGGTTCAGCTCAGTATCCGACACAACCTTCTGAGATGAGCCTGGATGATCAACCTCCCTCAGGATCATCAGAGGGGTTTCTAGGGTCAACACACATGATGGACTCCCAGAAGAATTTAGCCTTGCACCGGTCAGCAGTTTCAGCACGGTGAGTGACTTTGACTTTGGAACCAAGAGATGGAGCTGTAGCTGTGTTGTTACCCCATTGGAGACTTGAGTAGTCTACTGTTACTAGAGACGGGCGTTCTCATCTGAGTTGCATCCTGTGGTAACCTCAGAACCCACAAGAGACTATTTCTATGGATTCCTGAAAAGTTGGGAGAGTATTTGGAGATTACAAACTAGGCCTAGTTGAATTTACACTACTAAATAAACTGACATTTTGACTTGAAAGGCTGTGAGAACCTATTTTTTTTTACGGCTTTCAGAGCCGGCTCCAGGCATAAGTGACAGAAAGGGGTAAGGGAAAGGGGGATACCTAAGCGGTAAGTTAGAAATTTGGTTGTGCATCAGCAGTTTTTATCTTGTTTTGTCAGTCACTGACAGTCACTCAACAGTGCCAGAAAGTATTCACACCACATTTTGTTGTAGTGTGAACAACCTACTGTACAATTCCTAAGCTATCATTCATTACATTAAAAGTAGGCCTAGTTCCATGTCAGTGGTGCTTTGACCTGCTTGCTTTGACTCTTAAAAGGATCACTTTACAAAAAAAATTATGTTTGGGTATAAGTCCGCTGTTGATATGGTCCCAAAAGTTGAGCATGTCAGCAGGAAAGGTTTTATGATAGAGGATTTTGTGGAAAAAAGCAAAAACGTATGATGATGCAACATGCACCATACTATTGTCCATGGAAAAATGGGCCACAGAGGTCATCCTCAGTGTGGGACCCTTAGTCACTACACTGACATAGGGAGAATCTCAATTGCCTTTTCTTGATTCCTTGCATCCTATCTCCTTGCCTCCTTCTCAAAACGCAGGACCTCCCTTCTGATCTTTCAACCACCCCAATGGGGTTTGAAAAGGAGGCAAAAGGACACAAGGAATCAAGGAAATGAAATTGAGATTCTCATATAGTGACATTTAGTAAATTGGTCTCCTTCACAGTGGCCAGTGCTTGCAACCCTAGGGGTCAAGTGCTTGAAATGGGTCATCAGTATGTCAGCAGCACCCCCTGCTGGCATAGATATGTGGCTGTGTCACTTCATTGTCAGTTCATTCAGAGAAGCTTTCAGTCTGAAACTACTGGCATCTGAAATTCTTTTACAGATAATGAATGTATTGTATAATTCATCGTATTTCTTAAGATGAAAAAGGCTTAGGCTATCTGTGACAGCCTTTCAGAATAGAGGGACAACTGTCCAATATGACAGGTTTCTATCAGATATTCATAAAACATTTTTGACTAGTAGTATAGATCTAGAATCAGCACCCTCCTACCCATAGAACTGTATTCATTATGATCTAAAAGGCAAAACTAATCCTAGATCAGCACTTCTACACTGACACTATGAAGATGAGTCCTGCTTCTCATTGCAACATATTTCCTAAGGACATTTTCATAGTGCTAAAGAATTGTGGAAAGTGCAAAAATTGCTATAACCCTCATTATATAATCTGGCAGCATAGTTTAATTAGGAACTTTTCTTCAACAATATGTGTTATAAAGAGGTGACTATTCATGCATTGTTCAGTAAAAAAACGTAATCACCCGCAAGATGAGGTTTACAGTATTTTTACACTTTGCACAATTCTTTAGCACTATGAAAACATCCCCCTTTGTCTTCTGTCAGATTAAACAGTATTATGATACAATCAATTTGTGGAAATCATATACAAGTTATTTCACTTCATTTTTAAGATGTATCTTTACATTTCGAACATCAACATCATATCATACAGTCACAGAACTCCTTTTAAGGCATTACTCTTTTTTGGTGGCAAACATGATAACTTTAAAAAACAATAAAAAGTGTCTTTCACATAGCGATATACTGAACACTGGGGGCATGCCAAGTTTCAAACATTGGTCGAGTTTGTTTTGCATCTCCCGGTGACTTGGGTGGGTGGAGATTTCACTCTAGGACCAATGGAATGGTCTAATAGACAAACTCTGCCCACACGGGGTACCAGGAGATGCAAGCGAACTCATTGGTCCTTGGCACAGTTAGCAACCCTGACATTTAGGGGTTTTGGTTAAAGGCAAATTTATCCCACCTCTGTGTTTCAAGTGCAATTGTTCACTCCATAGTGAATGAACAGTAATGTTGCATATCAAACATTTTATTCTGCAATAATAACATAAAACTTCCTGGAATAGTACAAACATTCAAAAAGGACTGTTTTGATCCATAATTCTTACAGTGCAAAGCAATGCTTCCACAGGAAATAATACAATACTTTTTGAAAATACCATTAACGCAATGCCAAGCAGTGACTTCATTGCAGTACGTGAGCAATAAAAGCTGGAGAGTGTTCATTAGGCACTGAAGGGAAGAAAACAACAGGGAATGACAACTAGAGTCGTTCAATAAGAAACACTAATTTTCTTTTTCAGTTTTAAAACTTTTTTCCATTGTGTGCCCTAATGAACTCAACCCTGGTAACACCTCACATTACAGTAGCCTCCTATCAGTCTAACTTCAGTGGAGTAACTGAAGTATCTGATCACATTCAGCTCTGCAGAATGCACAACTATTCACGCTTTAGCCAAGTCATTATTCACTCTTTATAAAAGATAGACAGTACAGGCGTGGCCAGAATTTGAGAATGACACTAATATTCATTTCCACAAAGTTTGCTGCTTCAGTGTCTTTAGATATTTTTGTCAGATGTTACTATGGAATACTGAAGTATAATTACAAGCATTTCATAAGTGTCAAAGGCTTTTATTGACAATTACATGAAGTTGATGCAAAGAGTCAATATTTGCAGTGTTGACCCTTCTTCTTCAAGACCTCTGCAATCCGCCCTGGCATGGTGTCAATTAACTTCTGGGCCACATCCTGACTGATGGCAGCCCATTCTTGCATAATCAATGCTTGGAGTTTGTCAGAATCTGTGGGTTTTTGTTTGTCCACCCGCCTCTTGAGGATTGACCACATGTTCTCAATGGGATTAAGGTCTGGGGAGTTTCCTGGCCATGGACCCAAAATATTGATGTTTTGTTCCCCCGAGCCACTTAGTTATCACTTTTGCCTTATGGCAAGGTGCTCCATCATGCTGGAAAAGGCATTGTTCGTCACCAAACTGTTCCTAGATGGTTGGGAGAAGTTGCTCTCGGAGGATATGTTGGTACCATTCTTTATTCATGGCTGTGTTCTTAAGCAAAATTGTGAGCGAGCCCACTCCCTTGGCTGAGAAGCAACCCCACACATGAATGGTCTCAGGATGCTTTACTGTTGGCATGACACAGGACTGATGATAGCGCTCAACTTGTCTTCTCCAGACAAGCTTTTTTCCGGATGCCCCAAACAATTGGAAAGGGGATTCATCAGAGAAAATAACTTTACCCCAGTCCTCAGCTGTCCAATCCCTGTACCTTTTGCCAAATATCAGTCTGTCCCTGATGTTTTTCCTGGAGAGAAGTGGCTTCATTGCTGCCCTTCTTGACACCAGGCAATCCTCCCAAAAGTCTTCGCCTCATTGTGCATGCAGATGCACTCACACCTGCCTGCTGCCATTCCTGAGCAAGCTCTGTACTGGTGGAGCCCCGATCTCACAGCTGAATCAACTTTAGGAGACGGTCCTGGCAATCTTACTGGCAGCAATATCTTTGCCTGTGAAGCCATTTTTGTGCAAAACAATGATGACGGCACGTGTTTCCTTGCAGGTAACCATGGTTGAAAGAGGAAGAACAATGATTCCAAGCACCACCCTCCTTTTGAAGCTTCCAGTCTGTTATTCGAACTCAATCAGCATGACAGAGTGATCTCCAGCCTTGTCCTCGTCAACACTCACACCTGTGTTAACGAGAGAATCACTGACATGATGTCAGCTGGTCCTTTTGTGGCAGGGCTCAAATGCAGTGGAAATGTTTTTTGGGGGATTCAGTTCATTTGCATGGCAAAGAGGAACTTTGCAATTAATTGCAATTCATCTGATCACTCTTCATGACATTCTGTAGTATATGCAAATTGCCATCATACAAACTGAGGCAGCAGACTTTGTGAAAATTAATATTTGTGTCATTCTCAAAACTTTTGGCCACGACTATACTATGCCTACAAGTTTGCACAGGCCTACTGACCAGACAGACCAGTTACTTGACAGTGGACTACCAATCTCAACTCCAGGACACTTCTAAAGAAAAAACATAAGAAGCTTCTTAAGAAAAGTCCAGAAGATTGTACGTAAGTGCAATTCCTCAAAAATATTCTTAAGAATTAATGATTTTCTTATGAACCTCATAAATATATATTTTTATGCATTTGGGCCCAGTCTCTCTTTATCTGAAGCCACTGCAATGTATTTGGTGAGTGACAGTACAGGTCAGATGGACAGGTCAGTCTCTGGAGTGTTTGACATGGCTCTGGGACTGCTAGGACTGATGGCACCACACTCCTCAGGGATACTGCAGGAGGAAGAAAACATTTTGAAACGGAGGAGCCTCATCATACATTAACTTGTCCAATTAGAACCCAAAGTGTTTTGGTACGTCGTGCCCTGCCCTACTAGACACCAGCCACGACTAACAACTTATAAAAAGGGAATTTATGTGGGCAAGAAAAATACTGAACATAAATAACAAAATGCTAAAAAAATACACTCCGGTTTATGATTAAATAAATGAAAACACCCGGAAGGTGTCTGGTATTTGAATTCACAAACTTCTGAGAAGTAATTAGGTAATTACTGTAATGGTTGAGGGGAGCAGTGTGTGTGTATGTGTTCGTTCATATCTCTTACGGTCCATCTCATAAACACAGCTGTCACTGTGAGCCTCTGTGTCCGAACAAGTCCTTGTCCTCCTCTTGGTTGACCTTTGACCTGATATCACACCCTCCTTTGGCAGGAGACCTGGAAATGACAAAGGTTTCACTTAAAAACAGATCTAGATACAGATCTAGGATCAGCTTCCCCAATCCTAACCATTATATATACACAACTGTCCCAAGATCAGCGTCTAAGGGCAAATTCACCTAGAAGCACACTGGTAATGTCAAGGACCTTTGTTTGTAGTAGAAAGAGCGGAATGTTTTCTGTATGCAAGAATACCTGTCAAAATTGTACATGCCCGGGTAACTTATGGACCGCTTCATCTGCAAATGAAAAAAGGAAATGGACACTGTTAGCACCTGTGCCTATCACTGAATATCAAGGACTTTAAAAATTACAAAATATGATTCCTACATTGAGCTTATTCACAACAGCATAAAAGATAACATCCGCAATTGTGGTATATTCCAAAACATGCGTCTAAAAAGTAAGTAACATAGGAAACTAAAACACTGTCTCTGTTCAAGTCTACAGAAGCCCGAAGCAAAAATTGGAATTCTCTCATTTGAATGACTTAGTATCTCGCTCAAACGACTTAGTATTTTGTATCTCGTTTGTTGTTCAAACAATATACTAATTAGTTTAAAATAGATACCAAGTAGTTTCAACCACTTATCTCATTTGGATGACAATTGTTATTTTGTCAAATTAGGCCTCATTTGTTATGCAGCTTGTCAGACCGTGTAATGGTTGCTGCAACCACTCCATCTTTTGATAAGATTATTAATTGACAGTTCTTTGATAGCCTAAAGCAGAGCGTAATTTGAGCAGATGAAAAAAAGGTTGTCGGCATTCTCTCCTGCTCCCATGTCACTCTGGTACTGCTCAGCCACAAGCTCTGGGCATGCTCTGTCTAGCATTTTTTTGTTTCCTTTATCACTATTCTTTTAATTATTCCTTTTCGGTTGTAATTATTTAGCCTACTACACCCACAGTAGCCTATATCTAGTTTATATTCTACTTTCTAACTATAGGAAATGTAGTTTCAATTTTGAAGGACTTTAGGTAGGCAATACATAGGCTACTGTAAAATGTTTTTCTTGGAATAGAAACACCATAATATTAACCAATTTAATTAATCTAAAATATGAGAAATAAATAGTAAATAATAAAGGGCACTATAAGCTTCTTTTCATAAATAAAAAGGTACTAATCTCAAACTGCCGCGGTCAAATGATTTGCGCACAGCAACAAGCCCCAACAAGCTTCACATGTACATTGAGCGTGGGAAATGTGCTCTACAAATGTATTATAATTATTATAAAGACAGAAAAATGAACATGTAAAAGCGTAATTACATAAGGGAAAATTAGTGAGAATATAGATATAATATAGACAGGAGAATGGAATATATTTGAAAAGCCTCAAATTGAAAAATACACTGAGATAAAGCCGCCACCGTATGTGTATGCTATTTCAAAAAAATCTATTACATTTAAGTAGCGACCGGCACAGAGTCCAGCAGGACAGTGTCATAAGGCTGCATAGTCGTAGGCCTACACTTCACCACTGCTGGAGGGAATACACAGCCGTCCTTAATTGTGATCTAAAATTAAATGTTGAATTAAATGTGTGCGAAACAACAGGTAAATGACAATAACCTACTAACTTGATTGGTAAGGCAAAACATTTTTTTTATTTGAAAGCATCCTTGAGAGGGAAAACCATGCGTAATGGATGGATTTGGCGGACGTGTTGCAAAATAAATCCTCGCATTGCAGGGATCCACTTGATTTTTGAATTACTACCTCATCTACAGTGAGGGAAAAAAGTATTTGATCCCTTGCTGATTTTGTACGTTTGCCCAATGACAAAGAAATTATCAGTCTATAATTTTAATGGTAGGTTTATTTTAACAGTGAGAGACAGAATAACAACAAAAAAATCCAGAAAAACGCATGTGAACATTTTTATAAATTGATTTGTATTTTAATGAGGGAAATAAGTATTTGACCCCTCTGCAAAACATGACTTAGTACTTGGTGGCAAAACCCTTGTTGGCAATCACAGAGGTCAGACGTTTCTTGTAGTTGGACACCAGGTTTGCACACATCTCAGGAGGGATTTTGTCCCACTCCTCTTTGCAGATCTTCTCCAAGTCATTAAGGTTTCGAGGCTGACGTTTGGCAACTCGAACCTTCAGCTCCCTCCACAGATTTTCTATGGGATTAAGGTCTGGAGACTGGCTAGGCCACTCCAGGACCTTAATGTGCTTCTTCTTGAGCCACTCCTTTGTTGCCTTGGCCGTGTGTTTTGGGTCATTGTCATGCTGGNCAAAGCATAATGTTTCCACCTCCATGTTTGACGGTGGGGATGATGTTCTTGGGGTCATAGGCAGCATTCCTCCTCCTCCAAACACGGCGAGTTGAGTTGATGCCAAAGAGCTCCATTTTGGTCTCATCTGACCACAACACTTTCACCCAGTTGTCCTCTGAATCATTCAGATGTTCATTGGCAAACTTCAGACGGGCATGTATATGTGCTTTCTTGAGCAGGGGGACCTTGCGGGCGCTGCAGGATTTCAGTCCTTCACGGCATAGTGTGTTACCAATTGTTTTCTTGGTGACTATGGTCCCAGCTGCCTTGAGATCATTGACAATATCCTCCCGTGTAGTTCTGGGATGATTCCTCACCGTTCTCATGATCATTGCAACTCCACGAGGTGAGATGTGGCATGGAGCCCCAGGCCGAGGGATATTGACAGTTCTTTTGTGTTTCTTCCATTTGCGAATAATCGCACCAATCACCTTCTCACCAAACTGCTTGGCGATGGTCTTGTAGCCCATTCCAGGCTTGTGTAGGTCTACAATCTTGCCCCTGACATCCTTGGAGAGCTCTTTGGTCTTGGCCATGGTGGAGAGTTTGGAATCTGATAGATTGATTGCTCCTGTGGACAGGTGTCTTTTATACAGGTAACAAACTGAGATTAGGAGCACTCTCTTTAAGAGTGTGCTCCTAATCTCAGCTCGTTACCTGTATAAAAGACACCTGGGAGCCAGAAATCTTTCTGATTGAGAGGGGGTCAAATACTTATTTCCCTCATTAAAATTCAAATCAATTTATAAAATTTTTCACATGCGTTTTTCTGGATTTTTTTGTTGTTTTCTGTCTCTCACTGTTCAAATAAACCTACCATTAAAATTATAGACTGATCATTTCTTTGTCAGTGGGCAAACGTACAAAATCAGCAGGGGATCAAATACTTTTTCCCTCACTGTATGTACCTCACACATACAATTATCTGTAAGGTCCCTCAGTCGAGCAGTGAATTTCAAACACAGTTTCAACCACAAAGACCAGGGAGGTTTTCCTATGCCTCGCAAAGAAGGGCACTTAATGGTAGATGGATTAAAAAAGTACAAAAAAACAGACATTGAATATCCCTT
This sequence comes from Hucho hucho, assembly GCA_003317085.1. Classification (NCBI taxonomy): domain Eukaryota; kingdom Metazoa; phylum Chordata; class Actinopteri; order Salmoniformes; family Salmonidae; genus Hucho; species Hucho hucho. The sequence continues at coordinate 113,472 of QNTS01001927.1, forward strand.
TGAGCATGGTGAAGTTAATTACACTTTGGATGGTATATCAATACACCCAGTCACTACAAACACACGTGTCCTTCCTAACTTAGGTGCCAGGGATTTCACCATGAGGCCAATGGCGACTTTAAAACAGTTACAGAGTTTAATGGCTGTGATAGGAGAAAACGGAGGACGGATCAACAACATTGTAGTTACTCCACAATACTAACCAAATTGACAGAGTGAAAAGAAGGAAACCTGTACAGAATAAAAATATTCCAAAACATGCATCCTGTTTGCAACAAGGCACTAAAGTAATAATGCAAAAAATGTGGCAAAGCAATGAACTTTTTTCCTGAATACAAAGTGTTATGTTTGGGGCAAATCCAATACAACACATTACTGAGTACCACTCTCCATATTTGCAAGTATAGTGGTGGCTGTATCATGTTATGAGTATGCTTGTAATCATTAAGGACAGGGGAGTTTTTCAGGATAAAAAAGAAACGGAATGAAGCTAAGCACAGGCAAAATCCTAGAGGAAAACCTGGTTTCGTCTGATTTCCACCAGACACTGGGAGATTAATTCAAATTTTAGCAGGACAATAACCTAAGGCCAAATCTACACTGGAGTTGATTACCAAGAAGACAGTTTATGTTCATGAGTGGCCGAGTTACAGTTGACTTAAATCTGCTTGAAAATCTATGGCAAGACCTCAAAATGGTTGTCTAGCAATAATCAACAACCAATATTGCGCAATCCAAGTGTGGAAAGCTCTTAGAGACTTACCCAGAAATACTCACATCTGTAATTGCTCCCAAATGGGATTCTAACATGTATTGACTCAGGGGGTTGAATACTTATCTAATCAAGATATATTAGTATTTTGTGTAGATCGTTTCCATTTTAATCCCACTTTGTGGAAAAAGTCAAGGGGTGTAAATACTTTTCGAAGGCACTGTAATTAAACATTATTTTAGGGAGTGCAGATTACCCACGTAACTCAGCGTAAGTCAGTCAAATCTTTGAAATTGTTGCATGTTGCATTTATATTATTGTTTAGCATGCATAGGGGAATGTATAGCTATGCTTTGGATCAAGTCAAGCAATTGAAAAAGAGAGAAGACATCTGGGTAGTGTTCATTAGGCACCAAATGGGAGAAAACAGAAACAGGGAGTGACAACCTGGAATTTTCCAATAAGAAATGCTCATTTTGCAATACGTTGTCTGTTGCATGCCCTAATGAACACACCCCTGTAATGAAGCTGTTCAGAGAATGGTGAATTATTATTGTTAATTTTTTTTTAGGGGTGGATCAGCTTAATATTGCGGAAAGATTGTTGCTTCCATCAATGTAATTGTCTGCATCATTTCCAATCCCCCATATCCTTTTTTGGTAAATATATATCCATATACATACACATATGCATACATATACACATATATACATACACATACCTATATAGATATACATACTTTTTTTTTGAATATACCTTTATTATTCCCCACAAACCCTACCACCCTTCCCCCAATTGGAGTAAACTAATAAACAAAAACACTTAGGCTTCTACCTTCAGTTTATACATCTTATACACATTTTACAGACACAATCTATTTTACAATAGCTCTATTTTGTTTGTTTTTAGTCCTTCCTCTATTTCTGATGTCCATCCTGTTTGATTCTATTTGTAACTGTGCTATTTCACAAAATTTCTGAACCTATACACATTTTACAGACCCCGTATGTTTTACATTGGTTATCTTGTTATTAGTCCCACCCTTCAGCTCCATTCAACCCCTCCCATCTATCTCTTAACACCATCCATTTTGGATTTCTATTTGCCATATATTTTTCAACTGTGCTGTGATGCTTCACAAAAGTACTGAACCTTTCTATTCTCATAGCTTCTACAGATTGTAAATTAAAGATAAACATTTTTGCTAAAATAATTATTATATTATTGATTGATTGACTATGGCTTTTCACATCACCCAGTATTGCTATCTGCAGCGTTAGTTCTAGGCAAATGCTGCAATTCTTCAACCATTCCTGGACCTATGACCAAAAACGAGCTACATATGGACAATACCAAAATAATTGATCTAATGACTCTGCCTCCTCACAGCAAAATCTGCAGCTGGGAAGATTGTATCCCCCATATATATAACATTCTATTGGTTGCAAGATTTTTGTATAGTAATTTAAATTGAAAAATTTGAAGTTTTGAATCCGGCGTTCATAAACCATGTGCCATGGAATGCGTACATCGAAAATCTCTTCCCAACTATTTTGCAATTTATATGGCACAGCTGTCCGTTTTTTGGTCCTTCAATGAAATTGGTATATGTTTTTATTTATCACACTTTTCTTTAACCATTTATGTTCTTTAATGCAGGGCCGACATACAAGTTCCTTACTTTTTTCCCCTTCCATTATTGTGGTAATACTGCAATTAGTTGGTTGTAATTTTGGGTAGAGCAGACATTTCCATATGTATGTGTTAGCTGCATGTGTGCCATAACTCCACCAGTCCTATTTATGATATCATTTACAAAGATTATACATTTTTTTTAACATATTATCGAAAAATACGTTTTTTTTATCAATTAGTATATTTTTTAGTTTAACCACAATATTTGTTGTATTATTTGTTCTGTCTTTTCAGGTGGATTAAACTGAAATTGCAACCAACTTTCTGAGGCTTGTTTAAAAAATAACAATATTTTGGAGATGCTTTCATTTTCAAATAACCAGAAGTGAGCAGTTGTAATCTGAATAAAGGGGAAAAGGCCATTCTTGAACATAGGATCAGACATTCCTACCAATTTACTAGAGAACCAGTTTGGATTGAAGTATAACTTTTGCATGACTGATAACTTTAGTGAGAGGTCTAATGCTTTAATATTTAATCATTTCTGCCCTCCGAATTCATATTCATTATATAAATAGGCCCTTTTAATTTTGTCTGGCTTGCCATTACAAATAAAATGTAATATTTTTTGTTTATATAATTTAAAAAGCAGGTCACTAGATGTAGGCAAAACCATAATCAAATAGGTAAACTGTGATATGACTAAAGAGTTAATCAGGGTGATTTTTCCACAAATAGACAGGTATTTTCCTTTCCGTGGTAGCAAGGTCTTATCTATTTTTGCTAACTTTCTATAAAGATTTAATGTGAGATAATTTCTTTCTTTTGGGATTTGTATACCGAGTATGTCCACATCTCCGTCAGACCATTTAATTGGTAAACTACACAGTAATGTAAAATGTGCTTTTTTTTGTGATCCAATATCATAGTTTGGTTTTAATCCAGAGAGGATAGCAAAAGTATCAAAATCCTCTATGAGGCCGTGGAGAGATTATAATTGTGGTTTTAAAAGAAAGCATGAATCATCAACGTACAATGACACCTTAGTTTTTAAGCCACAGATTTATCATCCCTTAATATTATTGTTGGATCTAATTTTAACAGCTAACATTTCAATGGCAATAATAAATAGATATGCCGATAGTGGAAACCTTGTTTTACTCCTCTAGATAGCTTAAAACCTTTTGAGATGTAGCCATTATTTACTATTTTACACCTAGGGTTACTATACATAACTTTAACCCATTTTATAAGAGATTCCCCAAAATTTAAATATTCTAGGCATTTATATATAAACTCCAGTTGTACTTTATCAAAATACTTTTCAAAATCAGATATGAAAACCAGGCCTGGTGTCCCCGATATTTCATAATATTCTATTGTTTCCAGTACTTGTCTTATATTATCTCCAATGTATCGTCCATGTAAAAAATCTGTCTGATTAGGATGAATAATATCTGACAATACCTTTTTAATTCTATGTGCCAAGTATTTTTCATCACAACACTGAAGGGTAAGAGGTCTCCAATTTTTTTAATGCTGGATCTTTATATATACCACTTGGGTCCTATTTCAGTAATAATGATATCAGACCTTGTTGCGTGTCCGATAATCTACCATTTATATAGGAGTGGTTAAAATATGCTAATAATGGTCCTCTGAGTATATCAAAAAAAGTTTGGTATACTTCCACTGGTATGCCATCCAGCCCTGGAGTTCCCAGCCTTAAAGGCTTTAATTGCATCATGAAGTTTATCCTATGTAATTTGGCCTTCACATGAGTGTTTCTGTACAGATGTTAATTTTACATTATCATTAGGAGAAGAAAAAAATCCATACAATTAGCTTCAGTTAGTGGAGCTGGAGGAGACTGAAACGAAAACATAATCTTAAAGTACTTTACTTCCTCTTTCAAAACATCATTCGGTGAATCATGCGTGACTACATCATTTGTAACAAGTTTCAATAAAATAAAAAAAATTGGTAGCATTTCTATATTGAAGATTGAAAAAGAATTTGGTGCATTTTCCCCCATATTACATCTAGTTCGCTTTATTTTTATAATATATTACCCTGGATCTTTCTTGAATAAGTTCCTCCATTTTGTTTTTCCTCTAACTTATTCTGTGCATCTATGGTACAGTTTTTATTGCTATCTATCTGTACTGTTAGTCCTTCAATTTCCTTTGTTAATATGGACTCTTTTGATCTAAATTGCTTTTGTTTTATAGATGAGTACTGAATTGCATGGCCTCTTAAGGCACATTTAAAAGTGTCCCATACAATAAGGGGATCTGCTGTACCTATGTTATGTCTGAAAAAGTCAGTTATAAATTATTCTGTCCTAGTTCTAAACAATTTATCATCTAGTAGGCTTTGATTAAATTTCCAAAATCCTCACCCACATGGAAATTCTGTAAGAGTAATATATATGCCAATTATGTGACCGCATTCTGTCCCCGATCAACACTTTTTTAACTTTTGGTGCCAGAGAGAATGGCATAAGAAAGTAGTCAAGGCGACTAGCCTCCACCATGTATTTCTCACTTGGTCAGGGTATTTAAGCCTCCATATATCCACTAATTCAAATATATCCATGACATTCATGATTTCCTTAAGTGCCTGAGGGTGATAGTTTGTAGTGTGATTTCCTTTCCGGTCCATAGAGGTATTTAAGACAGTATTAAAATCTCCCACCATAACAAGTCTAGTGTTGCTTGTAGAGTTGATAAATTCTTATATATATTTTCAAAGAACCTTGGATCATCATTATTTGGACCGTATAGGTTAATAAGCCATATCTGTTTATTGTCCAATAACATATTTAAAATAATCCATCTACCTTGATGATCTGTTTGGACAATTTGCACAGTTGGATCAAAATTACTGTTAATTAATACCATCACCCCTTTTGAATTTCTTTGCCCATGTGAGAAATATATTTTGCCCACAGTCCTTCATCTAAAATTGTTGAATGAGTTTCCTGTAAACAATAGATATTATATTCCTTCTCTTTTAGCCAGGTAAATACTGATCGTCTTTTCTTATTATCTGCTAAGCCATTACAATTGTAACTGGCTATACTTATTTCACCACTTACCATAATGAGACACAACTTTCAATTCTATTTATCAAAATATATGTTTGTAAACGTACCATTAAAAAGTAACATGATGATTGAGTGTCTATATAGCTGTACCATGATATTTGCATTGCTACTAAGTAAACCTCCAATTGGTCCCCACTATTCCACCCGCTAAAAGCCTTCCTCGTCCCGGGTTGGGTGGCCATCCAAATGTCCGGCAGACCGCCAAATACATTTCCATCACCCTCACCTCGATTTGTATTATATATAGCCATCAAAAAATATATATATTTTTTAAAATCCTGTTTCTTATTTTCCATAATTAGCTATTAATATTTGTAGTGATGTAGGCAATTCATGCAAAGGATTTTACCTCTCACCAGTCTCGCCATTACCAAAATTACATTATTGCAAGCAATTATTATATTAGTAAACAATTATTGTGAATCATCCTATATTGTCCCTAACATCTTTTACTCCTTCGCAACAGTTGTGGGATATGCACAAACACCCACACACTCATACACACTCAACTCTTTCCCCCACACAACCGTAGGGTCACATTCTCAACAGTTGCACCATCCCAGAGCCCCCCAAAAAATGGGCAGAAATGGGGAAATGTTATTAACCATTGTCACATCCTAGATAATGGAGGTCAAATGTACCCTTTTCCCTGAAACACCCATAACACGGTCCCCCGTATTAATCATATTCCCAAGCATCTCCATGCAGTCAGACTTTTGATTTTGTGCCACCAGGGCCACAATAATATACCCCCTCTCTGAATGTCTGGGTGTGACCCCCTCCCCATGGGTTACTGCAGCTAGTGTTGCCAGCACTGCCACTGCCTGGGTGGGGGCACCCCACCGGAATCCCCACCGGCTAGGTACAAGGTCGTCAAGGTTCTTATTAGCAGCTTTGAGAATTTCCTTGTATAGTATGCTCTCCCTTTAGGGGGCTTTGGCTTTGCAGGACCAACCCTGCCAAACAGGCTCAGAATCTTGAGGGGGCAGTGCTGCTCTAGGTCTCTGACCGCATTTTGGCTGCATACAGACAGACCGCTTACAGCAGGCCCATAAAACAGTTAGGGACTTCTCCTTAGTATCTGGGTCATTCAGGTGGGTGCTACGGTATAGGTTTGTGGACCGTTCCATCAATATAGGATCATAAATAAATAAATTAGTTCACCATGATAGGATAATAAATAAATTAAATGTATAATTTATTTTAAAATGCTGTTCTACCATGATAGGACAATCAAAAAAAAATAAGATGTATAATTCATTCTAAAAAGTATATTCATCATCTGAACAACATTGAAAGCTCTCTCACTCCCCGCTCACAGCAATACATTGGTTCTGGGATATGCAACCATTTCCTTTCTCACTCAACGCCACACTTTCCCAAACATAAAAAAAAAACACACATCACACCATCCACACATACTGTGCCTTTAAAATATATACTGAGTTTTTATCTTCACCATGTTGAATTAGTTATTTTGTGTTCCAATTGTATTATTACAATCTATAACCGGGCTTATTTTCCTCATCTATAAGAACTTTGTAATTTTTTAAATAGCCATGGAGTAGTCTTTGTGTCTCTGAACAACTGGTTGAACGTTGAATACCATCCTACCCGGGCCATCTGTATTGGGGACGGAGAAACAGGGGATATCATCATGTCATCTGGAGGGTTCAACAGCACCATGTCTGTCTTGAACTTGGAGTTGGCCATCTTCATACATTCTTCCAGTGTTTTGATGAAGGTGTTACACGTGGCACTCAGTAAAGAGGAGGCCTCATTCAGAGTCTGGAGCAACAAAGAAAAGACAAGGAGAGGCGAATCGGTCAACAACAATTTGAGATTGGGCACGGACAAAAATAAAGACCTAACTATACACAATATTAAGCCTAATATATTAGTTTGATACACTACACAGACGTGCCTCAGACCTTCCTAGGTGGTGTGAAGAAACTACTAGTTTAAATTGGCAACACAATTTGTGTTACTAAAAAAGTGCTTGAAGAGTTTAAAGGGCTCCAAACCGCAACCATTTAGTCACATTTGGCAACCCTTTGACTTGGTAGCTTACATTTTTTTAATTGTACATACCGGTGAGAGTTGCACATTTTACCTGGTCACCTCATTCAAAACGTCAAATGTTTTGGGTGGATAAAACCATGCTTTTGTTAAACAGTAAAGTGAATTATCATGGTTCCTGTAATGAAAGTGTCTGCCCTGCCACTGAGCCTGTTTCGACAGGGCCGGCTGATGCAATGAGTGAGTCTCTCACACCCTCTTCTCCCTCTCGTGCACCCCGAAAAACGCATTATGATTGTATAACATTTAAAAATGCAATTGCGGGGGTAAAACACAACTTTGGAAGCAAGCTGCTGTCTATGCAAAAGAGAGGAGGATCTCCGCTTTCTGTATGTATACTTTTTATTTCTCAACTCTCAATATTTAGCTCATCAAGATATCTGATATGGCTTTGAAATACGGAGCGCGCGAAATCGGCAGTCACGAGTGCACTAGGCCTCATTGGGGACATTTAATTTACTGTTAGATTAATACATGGCAACACTAGCAGTAGGTGTTAAATTTTGAGTCAGCAATCTAACTAATGTGTTTGAAGTTCACTCCCTTAGGTGGTGAATTAGTACAAATTGAATTAGGCCGATATGTCATATTAGTGAACATAAACATGAAGGCAAAACATTTTAATTCTGGAGTCCTATTTTGACAGTAAAACATAACAATAATAACCTAATTATCAACCAAAAATTCAGGACAATTACTGTTTCATATCAAAAATATCTTGAACTATGCATTCCTGCTTGGACATGTTATATGTAACAACTTATTTATTGAATACTATATCAGTCTATTACACTTCTATACAAATCACTGTTAATTTAACTTACTTTCTAAGATGATTAGTTTTCTATTATTTTTCTATTGCGTGACTATTGCGCAAAAATGTGGGAGTGCGACCAAATTGTGGGCTGGTGCCACCAACTTAAAAAGTTACTGGGTCCAGTGCCACCAGTGGGAAACGTTAATCTGGAGATCTGGTTTAACATAATTAACTTCATTTCTGTATCCATCAAAACAAATATATATTTTTGTTGTCTGTTTTTATTTCCCAACCCTGGGCTCCCAGACACACCACACAAAACACACACGATGAGTGCCTTTCTCAAGGGTACAACAGCAGTAACAGCTTGCGCCATATATTTTCTCACCAGCCCAAGGATTTGCACGGGCAACCCTCCAGATCTTGGGCTGTCGCTCTGATCTCGAGTACAGTGGCACTACCACCATTTAATTTGTGGTAGATGAAGAGTAAAACATCAAACACACCCACGCTGGTGATTTCTGACAGCCAACACTAGGGCTGCGTCCCAATGGCACCCTATTCCATACAGTGCACTACTTTTGACCAGGGCCCATAGATTTCTGGTCAAAATAAGTGCAGTATGTAGGGAATAGTGTGCCATTTGGGACACAGCCTAGCTGAAACCATGCAGGTATAGTTACCTCCGAGCTGAAATTGGAGTGGTCTCCTTCCTGGTCCTCCTGGTCCACAGACTCCTGTATCGTGTGGACCTGCTGCATTAGCAAGTCACAGTAGAGACGCAGCTCGGACATCTTCGTTTTCAGAGATTCTGTCTTCTCTGTTATTTCTTCCAATAAAAAAAATAGAACACTGTTATTTTAGTGAGAGACCATTTAAGGTAAGGTACTATAACTCTAGCCTGGTCAGTGGTCTAGATCCCCCTAGGGTTTTTTTCCAGCAGCAGTGTCAGAGTTAGCGGTGAGAGATGGGGTCTTTCTGGGGCATACATCTATACATCTACATAATTTTCTTCACCGTGGCGGCCACGATTGTGATATACATAAAAGGGAAACACTGCTCTTTCCAACTTCATTGCTGTCATTTGGCATCACAATTCCATAAGGAGTAGTCAGCAAGAGAGCATAAACAGACTGGCATCCAGGCTAAGGTAACACATGATCACTCATCTAAGGGTGTTTTTAGTCCGGTTCCCTTTTTTAGGGCAATGTGAAGACAAAGCTCCCCAGGTTTGCTTGTCATTATTCCCGCACCACACACTAGACTACTGCAACACTGTTTCCCCTGCCATGCCCTTCACATTGGTGCCACAAAAGAGAGATGAGGATGTGAAGGTTTGTGGGGAAAACATGTGCTGTTTCTGGATATTGATTAGTGATTGTCAAGGATGGGGAGAAATTTGTACTGGCACGATATTCAGATTATTTGTCTACTCCAATTTAGATTTGGACATGTGTCTTAGGTTATTTTCCTGCTGAAAGGTAAATTAATTTAAGCAATTGTTTTACTCCTGAATTTATTTAGGCTTGCCATACCAAAGGGGTTAAATACTTATTGACTCAAGACATTTCAGCTTTGTAAAAATTTCTAAAAACATAATTCACTTTGACATTATGAGGGTATCTAAATTCAATCCATTTTAAATTCAGGTTTACCCAATTACTGGGAGCTTGAGTGTGCAGCTCTCTTAATTTTTATAGCCTACAAATTCAGGCTGTAACACAACAACACGTGTAAAAAGTCAAGGGGTGTGAATACTTTCTGAAGGCACTGTACATGATCCCAAGTCTAGTTCCAAGACGGCGGTAATTAGAAAAATGTGTGCTGATTTATAGGCATATTGAATGAACCATGTCGCGCTGTAGTTTAAAAAGTCTGTGGATAGTGCCAAAACAAAGACGTCGTATCTGAATTCCTCCATCTTTATGCACCTTCATGGCTCTGTAGAATCAAAAACATTTTAGCATAAGTATAATACAAGGGACAATTCATAGTCTAATATTTACACATGTATTGGGGAAGGGGAATGGGGGGGCAGTGTATAATCTGAGCAGTATAATAAGTCTGGTAGCAGCAGTTGTGAAGTGTGTGTAGCATGAATGTATGTATATGTGTATGTGTATGTGTGTGTGTGTGTGTGTGTGTGTGTGTGTGTGTGTGTGTGAGAGAAAGTTTGTGTGCAAAGGTGCGGAGAATCAGAGCAGGTGGTCAGTCCAGTTCAAGTGTTCAGCAGTTTGATGGCTGTAGATAGAAACCGTCTCTGAGCCTGTTGGTATCCGACTTCATGCTCCGATACCATCTGCCCGACGGTAATGGAGGGAACAGCTTTTGGCGGGCGTGTATGGGGTCCTTGATGATGCTGCATGCCTTCCTCAGGCACCGTTTTGAGTAGATGTCCTGGATGGGTTGGAGCACGGTTCCAGTGATGTACTGGGCCATCTTCACAACCTAACCTTTTGGAGGGAATTGCAGTCGTGGACGGAGCAATTCCCGTACTAGGCCGTGATGCAACCGGTCAGGACCCTCTCGAAGGTGCAGCAGTAATATTTGGAGAGGACCCGGGACAGCATACAGAATTACTTCAGCCGCCCTCTTGACAAGAGTGGTGGTGTTGTTGGTCCATGACAAGCCCTCAGTGAAATGGACGCCGAAAAACGTACAACTTGCTGACGTTGAGGGAGAGGTTGTTGTCAAGACACCACAATGCCAGTTCACTTACCTCCTTCCTGTAGGCTGACTCGTCGTTGTTGGTTAAAAGGCCTACAACCCTGGTGTCGTCAAAAAACTTGATGATGCAGTTGATGTCGTGCAAAGCCACACAGTCGTAAGTGAATGGGAAGTACAGCAGAGGACTGAAGACACACCCCTGGGGGCCCCTGTTTTAAGAGTCAGTGTAGAAGTGGTGTTGTTGCCAATCCTCACAGCCGGTGGTCTGGCTGTCAGGAAGTCCAGGATCCAGTTGCAGAGGGTGGTGTTCAGACCCAGGGCTCTGAGTTTGGTGTCGAGCTTGGAGGGAACAATATTGTTGAATGCTTAACTGTAGTCAATGAACAACATTCTCACATAGGTTTATCTTGTCTAGCCGTGTGAATAGCGATGGAAATGGCATCTTCCGTGGATCTGTTGGAGTGGTAGGAAAATTGGAGTGGGTCCAGTGTGCCCGGCATGATGGCCTTAATGTGGGCCATGAACAGCCTCTTGAAGAACTTCATGATGACAGAGGTGAGCATGAAGATAGTCCTTTGGGCAAGTCACCTTGTTTTTTTGGGGTACTGGGACCATGGTGGGCTCCTTAAAGCAGGTGGGGACTACAGTCTGGGACAGGTTGAACATGTCAGACAAGAAGCCCGCCTGCAGGTACGGAACACACTCAGGAGACAGGACCAGAGATGCCATCAGCACCGACGGCTTTGTGAGTATTCACTATTTTTTGAGTCAGCCTCGGAGAGCGAAAGGAGCTGGATTCATGTTTGAGTCTGTATTGTCTTTTTGCGCCCCTCGTACCTGTAAGTACGTATATCTAGCGGTCCGATAACACGATCTGATGGAATTGCTTGTCCTGCACTTTGTAAAAACCCAAAATGCATTGAGTGAATGTTTGAAAAATATCCTGGTTCCTTTCTTAACATAGGAATGTGAATACAAAGAGGACTCGGACCACAAAATAGGTGTAATGAACTTGAGTTGAGTCCTCATGCAAAGGCAAGGGCAGTGTGAATACAAAGAGAACTGGGTTATTTAGCTTTTTTTTACCCCAAAGTTCACTTTAAAGAGGACTGGGGAGATTAATGACGAACAAAGAAAACACTGCTGGGTCAGTACCTTTTCCTTTATTGGCCCTTGTGTCAGCAAGGCCGGCTTTGGAACTTCCAAGTGCCACAAGCCACTTCTGTCGTTCGGCAACATTGACAGCTTTGACGTAAAAATGCTGCTCTCCTGGTATGATCAGTTCCAGTCTGGTATTGTCAGTGGGGTGAACTAACGAAAAAGATGTCAACACAACCCTTCAGCACGACAAGTACAAGAATCAACCATAAATCGAGATTCAACAGCAAATACTACCTGTACTGAGATTAGAGTGGTTTAACTGGCCAACCTGGGATTTAAACAACAATTAAGCAGAAACCCTGCCAATGTTTGGGTAAACCGCTGAGGGATGGGAGTTGAGAAATGTAACCACTACCAAATTCATAGGGTAAGTGGCACAATAAAGGCCTTTCAGAAACAAATCATACCTTTGATTTCACAGACGGACATCTTAATACTTCCTTTGCTCCCTTTGCAGACATCATCTTGAGAATCATAGTAGGAAATTATCCCATCGTCTAAAACAAACCAGCGCGGCTGCCACCCTGCAATCATTTCAGATACGCTAGGTTAGTTCTTCTTGAGCTGACAACTTCTGTTTTTACAGGTTAGTTCTTCCTGTGCAGACAACTGATGAATCAGCCTAGTTAGATATCAACACAACCAACCAGTATTACCAAGACCACCTAGTCAATCACTCTCTTCCAGGTAGCCTAAACTCAACTCCACGATATACGATGGAGTTGAGCGGCAACTGGTTTGAGAAGGGGGCAATTGTGACCTGCAATTTGGGGCATTTCTGCATTCTTGCATATGCAGGAATCCCTCATACTTCTATTTGTCCATTTTAAAGCTAGGACTCCGGTACACAGGTGGAAGGCGGGGGCGCTCCAGTACAGTAGGTGGTGATAATGCACCATAACGATGGATGCCAACTGACGCTAAACCCCACAGAAGAAGAGGCGGGGGCGACAACGGTAGATAGCTATGGTAAACAGTGTCCTTCGCCCCCGCCTGTCGGGCAATGTTTTCCTGCAGTTCTGTTAACGAAGGCAGCTGTTCAGCAGGCGTTTAGGACAATAGGTGCTAGCTAGTTAGCAAGCTAGGACTCCAGTACACAGCAAGCAGGAAGTGTGATAGGTAGATAGCTAGCACACGGTAAACAGTGTCCTTCACCCCCGCCTGTCGGGTAGTGTTTTCACGCAGTTCTGTTAATGACGGTGAGGACAGGTGTTTGGCAAGCGGGAGCAAAGGACACTATGTGTGGGATCAGCAGCTAGCACACCGGTAGACAGTATCCCTCGCCGCTGCCTGTCAGGCACTGCTTTGCCACAGTTCTGTTAACGATGGCGAGGCCAGGTGTTTGGCAAGAGGGAGCAAAGGACACTGTGTGCTAGCTAGTTAACTGGGTCATTCCTACTTTGCGGTACCTGTTCTGTCAGAAGGAAATATCAGTTCTTATTTAGTTTAAATGTGATTCCAAAAAGCTTTAAATATATGGTCAGGTGTCCTTCACCTTAAAAACTTCCAACATTTGGATATTGAAAGGGCATTTTAAATACTTTCCCCCTGTGGATTTAAAGCATTTTTGCCATGTCCCCAGGTGTTATTCATCAACTTCTAATAGAAATAAGCCATAATAATTCCCCCCGCACCAAAAAAATATAAACAAATATTTATTATTTTATAGTCCTATTTTATACTTTTTGGGCGATCTGACCAAATTCACATAGAAATATGAGTTATAGAGATGTCATTGTCATACAAAGCAAGTCTAAGAAGTATTAGATTGGTTCTATGTGCGCTATTTATATGTTTCACATTCTTAAATTTAGTTTCAACCTCGGTTTTGAAAAATGTTGGTTATGGAAGATGTATTTCACAGCGGTTTAGATGGTACAATGATTCTCTACACCAACCTTGCTTATTTTGTCACATGAACTGAAAATAGCCAAACTATTAGAATTTTAGCAACTAGGAAATGCCAGAGAGATTTCTGCATAGTGTATCTTCAGACTTGCTTTCAATGACAATGTAATATCTACAACTCATATTTATATGTTCAGGCTGTGGTTTGGTTGGAAAACAATGGTGCAAAGCTAAATAAATATAAACACTCAGTTTGATCTATTTCCCCATGTTTCATGACATCAGTCTTTCTCACTCATACATTTCCACACTACTAGGCTAAATTATAGAGAAAATGTAACACAAAAATACATTTCATATTGAAAACGTTCAAATGTCTACCATTATGCTTGTTTAATCTCAAATTACCCACAGAGTTATGACAAATTTAGGCTACAAATTTCCACCCTGTTAGGTTCCACCTTGCCTAAACGTCAGACTGTTACCATGGTTACTGCATGACTAGCTGTAAAAAAGACGCAAGTCTCTACATGGCAGAATGTTGAATAAAATTATATTTACAGTTACTTTACCAGTTGTACATGCTGTTGGTCCTTTTGGCGGTCGGAGGTGGAAATAGGGTATCCACATTGTTTACCACACTTTTTGTGGCGCGGGTGGGTTCTGTCGCTTGTATTTTCAATCTGTTGATGCATTGCACGCGATGCTCAATATGTAAACAATAGCCGAACGTGACCGAAGCACATTTCCTCGCAATCAGCTGGAAGTGTTTTCGTTCGGTTAAACTCGTATTGAAAATAAAAACCAGAAATACAAACGATAAACAGACCAGCATAGGCCTACTTATGGTTGGGTTGATAACACTACTCGGTGGATATTTTGTCTCACATTCCTATCTGCAAAAGGACCAACCGGTAAAGTATGATTGTATTCAGCATTCTGGCTTGTAGAGGTCATGAAAGGAAACTTTCCTGATCCAAACGCTAATTTCTATGTCTCGGGTCTTCAGGCTAGGTTCCACCCTGTTATTATTATGCAATAACTGTTTGGGATTATGCACCTACAATAGATCTAAATGCCTGAGTTTTTTGTTGTTGATATAATACAAAACAAATAACAAATAATAAATATATATATATATATATATATATATATATATTATTTTTTCTTCTAAAGTTATGAGGTCCAAAAGGTACCGCAATGTAGGAATGACCAGGCTAGGAGGACTCGGATACACAGGAGGCGGCGGGTTGACACCACTACATTTCTACGACACTGGTACAGTGTTCTTTACCCCCGAAAAACTCAGATAAAACTTTTATTTTCCTTTTGACCACATTTTAATCGCATTGACAATCAGGGGAAATCTGCCCACATGCAGGGACGCCCCGAATTGCAGGTCTCAATCACACATTATTGACTTGTGTGGGCAGACTGGAACTCCGTCACATAAAATTTAGTTTTTTTAAACTACTTATTTCAGCACCCAAAGAATATCCCGCAATTACACCCGACACTGGTAATTGTACGTGACAGTGGCGCTCCAATCCGTCCACAAGCACAACACTAGTCACAGCCCAACTCCATCGTCAATTGCTGAGTTTAGTCGGTTAGTGCAGTTAGCTAGCTTACATACGTGTAGTTTGCATCTTATAAATTTGCTACCTTAGACATATCAAATTACACAGAAAAGGCTGTGAAGGTTAGACAATCAGATGTAGGCTGTGTTTTCTATGCGAACGTTGGCTTAGCTAAATTGAATGATGCCAACGAGATAGTTTAGCTAGCTAGACTATGGACCAAACACATAAAATGCAGAACGTTACCTGTCATATAATTTGTCCACTTATAGAGAACTCCTTCCATACTGTGCTTGCAGAAATACCACCCGACCCACGTCTCCAAATCTCGTCGCTAGCTGATACTGATAACGTACCAAAGCTCGCAAGCCATTTAGCTTGCCAACTTCATGATGCTAGCTAGCGAAAGCCAAGCTAAATATGTATGTTAACTTCACAGTAGATAATGCCATGTGAATGACTATGCGTCGGCCAACACAGTGTGAATTCCGTTCATTTTGTTATCTTGTTGTAATTTAACTAGCGTTGAATAGCCGATTGCCAGTTGATCGCTCCCTAGCTAGCTAGCTACATTTGTAAACAAGCGTCTGTTTTGAGCCTTCAAAATACAAGCTCTCGTTTTACTTAGACGATTTCTTTATAAGCACAACTTTACACCCCATAAATCTCCTACATGGAATAGAGAGAAATAATAATGGCGTGTTTTTTTTGTTTTTCTGATAAACTCCGAAAATATGGTCAGTGGTAAACACAGGTTTAGATCTTATACGTTTTGTTCTATGAGTTAATTTTCATCAACTAACTGAACCTTTTTGTGAATTTCGAAGAATTTATGTAATAAACAAAAGCACAAAGGCTTATTCATAACGGTCATGTTTTAACTGACTAATATTATCTCATACAACAACAAGTATAAGATCTCCTAAACCTGTCTTAACCTCAGACCTTATTTTCGGCATTTATTCCAAAACCCTATTATTTCCCCATAAAATGTTCCCATAGAGATTGCTGAACAAACCAGAGGTAATTTATTTCCGGGTTTTAGAACTACAAACTGGCGAGATGAAGGCAGTGGGGAGGTAGGCCTGTAACTGGCAGTTAATCCAAGAAAGAAGATGAGTCAAAACGATTTACCTTAGCTTCCCCTGTAAACTAAAGTGCACTTTAAAAATCTCAATAATGTTTATCCATCCAGTTAATTTCTAAGGCTTTGTTTCAACATTGGTCAAAACTACGGACCATGTATTCTTCTCCTGTACCTTCACCCAAACATCCTGGACTGCTCTTCAAGACTGTCTTGGCTACCAGAGATAGCGTTTTCGAGAAATTATATATATAAATATATATATGATGCTATTATAAAATATTCAAATATGGAATTTCTGACCAATGTAATAAATATTGCCACATTTTTTTTATCTACAAAGTGACATTCATGAAGACTATCCCCAACTTTGTTTTCCGACATGAATTCCAAATTTATACAGAATCCCTTAAATTGATGAAGAACAAAAAAGCATGTAAACTTCAGACAACTATTATGGATGCAAATCTGATTTTATGAGAACCCCTGCTACAGTATTTATTTTATTTAACCTTTATTTAACTTGGCAAGTTAAATATTTAAGAACAAATTCATATTTACAATGACGGTCTACCCCGGCCAAACCCGGATGACGCTGGGCTAATTGTGCCCCGCTCTATGGGACTCCCAATCACGGCCGTAACTGATGTCCTACTTTTCTTTATTATTTTTTTATGTATCCTATTATTTTCTATGTAAATTCTGCTCAGGCCTTTGTTTATATGATATTGTGAAACTATTGTGCCTATTGTTGTAAATTAAATTACTGTGAATATTTTTTTTTCTTCTTAAAACCTCTCCTTTGATTTGAAGACATTACAATTTTACATAAAAAAAATTATAATGGTCACAGTTATTGTTTAAATAATCAAATGTAGTTATGATTAATAAAAATGAAATAAAATAACTCATTTTTTGACATAATACACTACCAGATTATTTGGACCGATTGAAGGTTACATCAAAATGTTAATTAAAAGGTCCCTAAAGAAATAAAATAACTTACAAACATTATTTACAGAAAGTTTGCAAAAATAGATAAGATTTTGCTACCATGGAAAGGTAAATACCTGTCTATTTGTAGAAAAATCACCCTGATTCATTCTTTAGTCACATCCCAGTTTACTTATCTTATTTATGGCCCGGCATATGCAGAACAATTTGTATTAAAAATTATTTGAGCAAAAATAATATAACTTTATTTGGAATGGCAAGCCAGACAAAATAAAACGTGCTTATTTGTATAATGAATATGAGTTTGGGGGGCTAAACGTATTCAATATTAAAGCATTAAACTTCTCACTAAAAGCATCAGGGCTCCCAAGTGGTGCAGCGGTCTAAGGCACTGTATCTCATTGCTAGAGGCGTCACTACAGACCCTGGTTCTATCCTGGGCTGTATCACAACCTGCCGTGATTAGGAGTCACAACTGAACCAGCGTCGTCCGGGTTAGGGGTGTCACTACAGACCCTGGTTCTATCCTGGGCTGTATCACAACCGGCCGTGATTAGGAGTCCCATAGGGCGGCGCACAATTGAACCAGCGTCGTCCGGGTTAGGGTTTGGCCAGGGTAGGCTGTCATTGTAAATAAGAATTTGTTCTTAACTGACTTGCCTATTTAAATAAAGGTTAAATAAAATAAATAAAAATCAGTCATACAAGTTATACTTAAACCCGAACTGGTTCTCCAGTAGATTAGTAAAAATGGATCATCCCTTGTTCAAAAATAGCCTTTTTCCTTTTATCGAGATTACAACCTCTCACTTTCAGTTAATTGAAAATTTAACCTTTTTTCTAAATAATTCCTTTTCTAAAACAAACCATACAAAGCTGGTTGCAATTCCAGTTTCATCGTCCAGAAAAGACAGATAAAATATTACAACAAATAATATGGTTAAATTCAAATATACTACACTGAACAAAAATATAAACGCAACATGTAAAGTGTTGGTCCCTTGTTTCATGAGCTGAAATTAAATATCCCAGAAATATTCCATAATTATGCACAAAAAGATTATTCCTCTCAATTGTGTGCATATATTTGTTTAGCCTTTGTCAAGATAATCAATCCACCTGACAGGTGTGGCATATCAAGGAGCTGATTAAACAACATTATCATTATACAGGTGCACCTTGTGCTGGAGATAATAAAAGGCCACTCTAAAATGTGCAGTTTTGTCACACAACACAATGCCACAGATGTCTAAATATTTACAACAACAAAAAGTAACATGATACAATAACAATAATGAGGCTATTTATAGGGGGTACCGATACCGAGTACCGGTGATTGGGGTACAGATTAGTTGAGGTCATTTGTACATGTAGATAGGGGTAAAGTGACTATGCATAGTAAATAAACAGCGAGTAGCAGCAGTGTAAAAACAAAGGGGGGCGGGGCTTATGCAAATAGTCCAGGTATCCATTTGATTAATTGCTCAGCAGTCTTATGGCTTGGGGGTAGAAGCTGTTAAAGAGGCTTTTGGACCTAGACTTGGCGCTCCGGTACTGCTTGCCGTGCAATAGCAGAGAGAACAGTCTATGACTTGGGTGATTGGAGTCTTTGAACATTTTTGGGCCTTCCTCTGACACCGCCTAGTATATAGGTCCTGGATGGTAGGAAGCTTGGCTCCAGTGATGTACTGGGCTGTACGCACTACCTTCTGTAGCGCCTATCGGTAGGATGACGAGCAGTTGCCACACCAGGCGGTGATGCAACATGTCAGGATGCTCTCGATGGTGCAGCTGTAGAACTTTTTGAGCATCTGGGAACCCATGCCAAATCTTTTCAGTGTCCTGAGGGGGAAAATGTGTTGTCGTGCCCTCTTCATGACTTTCTTGGTGTGTTTGGACCATTATAGTTTGTTGATGATGTGGACACTAAGGAACTTGAAACTCTCGACCCGCTCAACTATAGCCCCGTCGATGTGAATGGGGGGCGTGTTCGGCCCTCATTTTCCTGTAGTCCATGATCATCTCCTTTGTCTTGCTCATGTTGAGGGAGAGGTTGTTGTCCTGGCACCACACTGCCAGACCTCCTCCCTTTAGGCTGTCTCATTGTTGTCGGTGATCAGGCCTACCACCATTGTGTCGTCTGCAACTTAATGATGGTGTTGGAGTCGTGCTTGGTCACGCAGTTGTAGGTGAACAGGGAGTACAGGAGGGGACTAAGCACGCACCCCAGAGGAGCCCCTGTGTTGAGGATCAGCGTGGCAGATGTGTTGTTGCCTACCCTTACCACCTGGGGGCAGCCCGTCAAGAAGTCCAGGATTCAGTTGCAGAGGGAGGTGTTTAGTCCCAGGGTCCTTAGCTTAGTGATGCAGCTTTGTGGGCACTATGGTGTTGAACACTGAGCTGTAGTCAATGAACAGCATTCTCACATAGGTGTTCCTTTTGTCCAGGTGGGAAAGGGCAGTGTGGAGTGCGATTGAGATTGTGTCATCTGTGGATCTGTTGGTGCAGTATGCGAATTGGAGAGGGTCTAGCGTTTCCGGGATGATGGCCATGACCAGCCTTTCAAAGCACTTCATGGCTACTCATGTGAGTGCTACGGGGCGGTAGTTATTTAGGCAAGTTACATTTGCTTTCTTGGGCACAGGGACTATGGTGGTCTGCTTGAAACATGTAGGTATTACAGACTCGGTCAGGGTGAGGTTGAAAATGTCAGCAAAGACTCTTACCAGGTGGTCCGCTCATGCTCTGAGTACAGATCCTGATAATCCATCTGGTCTGGCGGCCTTGTGAATATTGACCTGTTTAATGGTCTTGCTCACATTGGCTACGGAGAGCGTGATCACACAGTTGTCCGGAACAGCTGGTGCTCTCGTGCATGCTTCAGTGTTGCTTTCCTCGAAGCGAGAATAAAAGGCATCTGGTAGGATTGCGTCACTGGGCAGCTCACGGCTGGGTTTCCCTTTGAAGTCTTTAATACTTTGCACGCCCTGCCACATCCGACGAGCGTCAGAGCCAGTGAATTAGAATTCAATTTTAGTCATGTATTGACGCTTTGCCTGTTTGATGGTTCATCTGAGGGCATAGCTGGATTTCTTATAAGTGTCCGGATTAGTGTCCGTTGAAAGCGGCAGCTTTAGCCTTTAGCTCGGTTGGTATATGTACTTATGGTCACTGTGTGGATGATGTCGTCAATGCACTTATTGGTGAAGTCGGTGACTGAGGTGGTATACTCCTTAATGCCATTGGCTGAATCCCGGAACATGTGCTAGCAAAACAGTATTGTAGCGTAGAATCCGTGTCATCTGACCACTTCTGTATTGAGCAAGTCACTGGTACTTCCTGCTTTAGTTTTTGCTTGTAAGCAGGAATCAGGAGGATAGAATTATGGTCCGATTTTCCAAATGGAGGGCGAGGGAGAGCTTTGTACGCATCTCTGTGTGTGGAGTAAAGGTGGTCTACATTATTTTCCTCTGGTTGCACGTGCCATGCTGGTAGAAATTTGGTAAATCGGATTTAAGTTTTACCTTAACATAAAATGATGCAGCCCGCTCCATGCTTGAATACTACACGAAGCGTGGTACTCAGTGATGTGTTGTGTTTAATTTGCCAAACAACACGTTGTATTCAGGACATGAATTTTTAACAAATTGCAGCATTGTTTTGCAGTTTTACTTAAGTGCCTTACTTTAGTGCTTTACTACAAGATGCATATTTTTGGGGAAAAAGTATTCTGCACAGGCTTCATTCTTTTCACTCTGTCATTTAGGTTAGTATTGTGGAGGGACTACAACGTTGTTGATCCATTCTCAGTTTAATCCCATCACAGCCATTGAACTGTTTTAAGGTCACCATTGGCCACATGGTGAAATCCATGGGCTGTTTTCTTAATCTGGCAACTGAGTAAAGAAGGACACCTGTATCTTTGTAGTGACTAGGCGTTTTGAGTCATTCAAAAATAATGTTAAACTTATTATATGCAACTTATTATATTATATTATTATATGACTTGTTAAGCATATTCAAACCATAAGAATGGTTTGAATACTTATTGACTCAAGACATTTCAGCTTCAAATTTTTTATTAATTAGTAAAAATGTATAAACTCATAAATCCACTTTGATATTATGGGGTATTGTGTAACCCAAAATCTAACCCAAAATCTCAATTTGATCAATTTTAAATTCAGGCTGCAACACATCTAAATGTGGAAAAGGTCAAGGGTTGTGGATACATTCTAAAGACACTGTATAGCTTGATTCAACAAAAGGACAGAAGAAGCAGTAGCAATGAAGGAGAAAACGAAGGGAGGAGGCTTGCGGATAGGTCATACCTCAGGAAGTGTCTGTTGATGGTGGTTGGAAGAGCACGCTTGTTAGAAATGGAAAAGCTTCTCGGTAGCTATTGACAAAGAAGAACATTAAGACGAAGCAGCTGCTTTTTGAGGGCTACATCCCGAGAGGTTCGTGCTGATTGTACAGAGATTGTGACAGCCAGTTAAATGGCGTCCCTTGAGAGGGAAAGAACAAGATGTCAGGATGTATGTCAGGAGAAGTGAAGTATTATCATAAGGAGACGTACTCTTTGGCCACTATACCTATTTTGCCAATTGGCCTGGTTTACTATACGGAGCCCTGCTGATCCGTATGCCGACGGAACAGCACGAGGGGGCCACAACAGACTTTCTTAAGTCACAATGTCCCTCCAAGGCCTTTCTGCTCGCTTACTAGCCCCGGCCCGCTAGCTGCTTGAAGCCACTCACTGGACTCCTATGACCACTCGGCTACGCATGCCTCTCGCTAACGTCAATATGCCTTGTCCATACGCCTTAGTTAACACTTTAGTTCCACCTCCCACACATGCGGTGACATCACCTGGTTTAAATAATATTTCTAGAGACCATATCTCTTTCATCGTCACTCTATGCACAGGTTTACCCCCACTGTATTCACATCCTACCATACCTTTGTCTGTACATTATGCCTTGAATCTATTCTACCGTACCCAGAAATCTGCTCTTTTTACTCTCTGTTCTGAACGTACTAGACGTACTAGCTCCACTCCCATTCCCCAGGCACTTTCTTTTGTTGACTTCTGTAACCGTAAAAGCCTTGGTTTCATGCATGTTAACATTAGAAGCCTCCTCCTTAAGTTTGTTTTATTCACTGCCCTAGCACACTCTGCCAACCCGGATGTCCTAGCCGTGTCTGAATCCTGGCTTAGGAAGACCACCAAAAACCCTGAAATTTCCATCCCTAACTATAACATTTTCCGACAAGATAGAACTGCCAAAGGGGCGGTGTTGCAATCTACTGCAGAGATAGCATGCAGAGTTCTGTCTTACTATCCAGGTCTGTACCCAAACAATTCGAGCTTCTACTCTTAAAAATTCACCTTTCCAGAAACAAGTCTCTCACCGTTGCCGCTTGCTATAGACCACCCTCTGCCCCCAGCTGTGCCATTGACACCATATGTGAACGGATTGCCCCCCATCTATCCTCAGAGCTCGTGCTGCTAGGTGACCTAAACTGGGACATGCTTAACACCCCGGCCATCCTACAATCTAAGCTTGATGCCCTCAATCTCACACAAATTATCAATGAACCCACCAGGTACAACCCCAAATCCGTAAACACGGGCACCCTCATAGATATTATCCTAACCAACTTGACCTCCAAATACACCTCTGCTTTTTTCAACCAAGATCTCAGCGATCACTGCCTCATTGCCTGCATCCGTAATGGGTCTGCGGTCAAACGACCACCCCTCATCATTGTCAAACGCTCCCTAAAACACTTCAGCGAGCAGGCCTTTCTAATCGACCTGGCCCGGGTATCCTGGAAGGATATTGACCTCATCCCGTCAGTAGAGGATGCCTGGTCATTCTTTCAAAGTGCCTTCCTCACCATCTTAGATAAGCATGCCCCTTTCAAAAAATTTTGAACCAGGAACAGATATAGCCCTTGGTTCTCTCCAGACCTGACTGCCCTTGACCAGAACAAAAACATCCTGTGGCGTTCTGCATTAGCATCGAATCGCCCCCGCGATATGCAACTTTTCAGTGGAAGTTACAAACATATATATACACTGGCAGTTAGGAAAGCTAAGGCTAGCTTTTTCAAGCAGAAATTTGCATCCTGTAGCACAAACTCAATAAAGTTCTGGGACACTGTAAGTCCATGGAGAATAAGAGCACCTCCTCCCAGCTGCCCACTGCACTGAGGCTAGGAAATACTGTCACCACCGAACTATAATTGAGAACTTAATAAGCTTTTTTCTACGGCTGGCCATGCTTTCCACCTGGCTACCCCTAACCCGGTCAACAGCCCTGCACTCCCCACAGCAACTCGCCCAAGCCTCCCCCATTTCTCCTTCACCCAAATCCAGATAGCTGATGTTCTGAAAGTGCTGCAAAATCTGGACCCCTACAAATTAGCTGGGCTAGACAATCTGGACCCTCTCTTTCTAAAATTATCTGTCAAAATTGTTGCAACCCCTATTACTAGCATGTTCAACTTTCTTTCGTATCGTCTGAGATTCCCAAAGATTGGAAAGCTACCGCGGTCATCCCCCTCTTCAAAGGGAGTGACACTCTAGACCCAAACTGCTACAGACCTACATCTATCCTACCCTGCCTTTCTAAGGTCTTGGAAAGCCAAGTTAACAAACAGATTACCGACCATTTCGAATCCCACCGTACCTTCTCCGCTATGCAATCTGGTTTCAGAGCTGGTCATGGGTACACCTCAGCCACGCTCAAGGTCCTAAACGATATCATAACTGCCATCGATAAGAGACATTACTGTGCAGCCGTATTCATCGACCTGGCCAAGGCTTTCGACTCTGTAAATCGCCACATTCTTATTGGCAGACTCAACAGCCTTGGTTTCTCAAATGATTGCCTCGCCTGGTTCACCAACTACTTCTCTGATAGAGTTCAGTGTGTCAAATCGGAGGGCCTGTTGTCCGGACCTCTGGCAGTCTATGGGGGTGACCTCTGGCAGTCTCTCGGGCCGACTCTCTTCTCTGTATACATCAATGATGTCGCTCTTGCTGCTGGTGATTCTCTGATCCACCTCTACGCAGACGACACCATTCTGTATACTTCTGGCCCTTATTAGGACACTGTATTAACTAACCTCCAGACGAGCTTCAATGCCATTACAACTCTCCTTCCGTGGCCTCCAACTGATCTTAAATGCAAGTAAAACTAAGTGCATGCTCTTCAATTGATCACGGCCCGCACCTGACCGCCCGTCCAGCATCACTACTCTGGACGGTTCTGACTTAGAATATGTGGACAACTACAAGGTGTCTGGTTAGACTGTAAACTCTCCTTCCAGACTCAGACTCACATCCTCTTTCCAGACTCAGACTCACATCAAATATCTCCAATCCAAAATTAAATCTAGAATCGGCTTCCTATTTCGCAACAAAGCATCCTTCACTCATGCTGCCAAACATACCCTCGTAAAACTGACTATCCTACCGATCCTCGACTTCGGCGATGTCATTTATAAAATAGCCTCCAACACTCTACTCAACAAATTGGATGCAGTCTATCACAGAGCCATCTGTTTTGTCACCAAAGCCCCATATACTACCCACCACTGTGACCTGTACGCTCTCGATGGCTGGCCCTCGCTTCATACTCGTCGCCAAACCCACTGGCTCCAGGTCATCTACAAGTCTTTTCTAGGTAAAGCCCTGCCTTATCTCAGCTCACTGGTCACCACAGTAGCACCCACCCGTAGCACGCGCTCCAGCAGGTATATCTCCCCAAAGCCAATTCCTCCTTTGGCCGCCTTGCCTTCCAGTTCTCTGCTGCTCCCCCAAGGTGAACCCATGATGTTATTAACATTCCAATTATTTTATACATAATTTCATACCTCAAGTTAATAACATATCAATTGCCTTATTTTGCAAAGATTATTCCCTGATAATACATTCATTTTGCCTCTGAAGTAACAAGCTAAGTCCATGTTAAAACAAATCCCCTCCATTGTGTATTCATTATTTTATAGTAACAATATGTTCTTCCAGCCTTTGGGCTCCCGAGTGGTGCAGCAGGTTAAGGCACTGAATCTCAGTGCTAGAGGCATCACTACAGACATCCTGGTTTGAATCCAGGCTGTATCACAACCGGCCGTGACTGGGAGTCCCATAGAGCGGTGCACAATGGGCCTAGCGTCGTCCGGGTTTTGCTGATATAGGCTGTCATTGTAAATAAGAATTTGTTCTTAACTGACTTGCCTAGTTAAATAAAGGTAGTGATTTCTTACTCATTCTAATGACACTATAGATCCACTAGTGGGGGGTAGTACGTACTTTTCCAAAACCCAATCTGTTTGATTTCCAAAACCCCATCTGTTTGATTGTTAGATTTATGTATTAATAGTCACTGCCCTTTCCAAGCCACAAAGCCTGGAGGAAAGGACCTGGCAGCAGTGGAGGAAGGACCTGGGTCATTCCGAAGGCCATTTATTTTGGAACAGAGTAATAAATCAAATCAAGCTTTATTTATATAGCACATTTCAGACATGAATGCAACACAATGCACTTCACAGGAAAAAGGTATGAAAATAAAAAGTATAACACTTTTTTAAACTAAACGACTAAAAAAGCACCCTAAGGAAAAACAAAGCTAAAAATACGTGTTTTAAGAACACTTTTAAATATGTCCACAGTTTCGGGCCCCCTCAGGTTCTCTGGCAGGCTATTCCAGAGACTGGGGGCATAATAGCTAAAGGCTGCCTCTCCATGCCTCTTGGTCCTAGGCTTCAGGATAGTTAAGGCCAGTGCCAAAGGACCTGAGAGACCTACTGGGTAACTCAAAAGCATGTCTGACATGTATTGAGGTGACAATAGTGGATTGAGTTGAAAACCAATAGAAGAATCTTAAGATTAATTCTAGAACTCACAGGCAGGTAGTGCAGAGACTTTCAAACTGGTGTAATGTGTGCTCTCTGTCTGGTCTTGGTCAGTACCCGTGCTGCAGAATTCTGTATGTTTTGCAGTTGACCAATGGCTTTCTTGGGTAGACCAGACAGGAGAGCATTACAGTAGTCAAGACTGCTTGTAATAAAAGCACGGATGCGTCTCTGTATCAGCCTGAGATAGAAACGGACGTACCTTGGCACCTGAGGGGTGGTAAAAAGCTATTTCGGTCGCAGTTCGCGTCATGAGTCTATCACGGCCCGTTCCTGCCCCCCGCACCAGAGTCCCAGTGCGTGTCGACAGTCCGGAACCTCCAGAGAAGGTCCCCAGTCCGGAATCTCCAGAGGAGGTCCCCAGTCCGGAACCTCGAGAGAAGGTTCCCAGTCTGGAAACTCCCGAAAAGGTTCCCAGTCCGGAACCTCCAGAGAAGGTTTCCAGTCCGGAGCCTCCAGAGAAGGTTTCCAGTCCGGAGCCTCCAGAGAAGGTTTCCAGTCCGGAGCCTCCAGAGAAGGTTTCCAGTCCGGAGCCTCCAGAGAAGGTTCCCAGTCCGGAGCCTCCAGAGAAGGTTCCCAGTCCGGAGCCTCCAGAGAAGGTTCCCAGTCCGGAGCCTCCAGAGAAGGTTCCCAGTCCGGAGCCTCCAGAGAAGGCTCCCAGTCCGGANGAACCTCCAGAGAAGGTCCCCAGTCCTAAACTGTTCCGGCAAATAGCCCAGGGCCTCCGGTGTGGGACCCCGAGCCAGCACGGCCGGCACTGGAGCCGCCACCTGGGACAGGAAGGCCCACCCGAAGACCCCCCCAATGGACTTTTGGCACGGTCGGAGTCCGCGCCTTTGGGGGGGGGGTGCTGTCACGTCCAGGCCTGAGAAGACAGGCTGGCGTGTTTAGTTTTGTTTTGGTGTAGGGTTTTTTCTGTTCTAGGTTATCTATTTCTATGTTGGGGTAATGGTTCCCAATTAGAGGCAGCTGAGTGTCGTTACCTCTAATTGGGAACCATATATATGTTTGTAGTTTTCACTAGGGGTTTGTGGGTTATTGTTTGTACATAGCTTTGTTTGTGTTACATGTTATGTTCAACGTTACGATCTTCGTTTGTTTTTGTCCCAGTTACGTTCGTAAATAAAAGATGTATACTGGATGCCTCGCTGCGCCTTGGTCTGTCCCTTCAGGAGATCGTGACAATGTTTTTTTATTTGTGGGTGACTAATAAGCCCAAGCAATACGCTAGGCCATGATATGTTATACAATATTTAAAATGTATTCTTTCAAAAAAAAGAAATCACTACATTGGGGAAAATAAGTAGTGTGTACACTTTGTCACCGGTGTAAAATTCCCAAAGCACTTTGATGTGCTAAACTACGTGACCAATACACTTTGATTTGATTACTATTTTAAGCCCTCATTGCCACAACAATTGAAGTGTTATTTAATTTAGAACTGACATAAAATTGCTTTTTTTTCTATACACAGTCAGCCACCTTGCATACATCATTCACAAATGTAAAAAAATCATAGCAATTTATAATATCCCAATCCAAATAGTGTTGAACATATTAATACACTAGATATTAATATTAAGAACACTAATGCAAAGGGAGCTAGGAAAGGTAGAGGAGCTAGAATAGGAAAGGAGGAAAGGACAAGTAGATGGCAAAGAAAAGAAAGAAAGGGAGCTAGGATATGAGGGAAAAAAATATTAAATGAACCAGGAAAGAAGGAAAGGAAGCACAGAAACGATAGGAAAGGAAGCACAGAAATGATAGGAAAGGAAGCTAGGAAAATTATTAGTAGAAGAAAGGAAGTTAAGAACAAAATGGAACTGGACAACATTTGCAGTAAACGGTTTCTGTTACAAAAGGTGTTGCAATAGAATTTGTGTAATAAACACACCCCTATTTGGACCCCTCTATTTCCTGGGGCACTTTCAGAATAAAACCCCTCAGGTGCCAAAGTACGTCCGTTTCTATCTCAGGCTGATACAGAGACGCATCCGTGCTTTGTGGATCGTTCCAGATAGAAATGTTATTAATAAAGCTGACATGATTTGTTATTCTATAGTCAGCGAGGCATGTTTGTCCACACAATATATTTATATCTAAAGGTTCCACAAAAAGTGTCAGGAAAAGGTAAGGAAAATGGATTTCTAGACAAAGCAATTCATAATGCTGATTCTGATTCCTGAACATGATCGTGACTGAATAGCACTAAAAGTGTTGGCTTGTGTGAACAGCCCATTTGTGTTTCCCAGGTGAGGCTGCTTCCCAAACCCCAGGTCAGGACATACTGCATGATGACTATTCGTGCATTTCCCTGTGAAAAAAAAGCTACACAGAAAACACAGGAAAGTTTAGAATAATTACTGTTTTTCAGTAGTAGTTGTTAATTATGTAATGTAAAATAGTAAGTGAAATCATTCTTCATACTCTACATTCTCTCATCTTATGTTACTGAATGGCATGTTAGTGGAAAGACAAATAAGCCATATTGAACAACTGTGTGTGTGGCAGCACTGGACGAGCCTGAGGCTGCAGGGGAAACTCACTGCTGGGCTATGCTGACCACTGTCTCCCATCCCATTTACCAGAAAGCGGAAGATGGTTTGATGATGTTATGGTTTCCTCTGTACCAAATACAACAAATATTGTTATTGGGGGGAGGAGTGGGCTGCTCATTTCCCTGTTAAATGGATCAGGCCTTTGCTGACAAGAATCGGAAATACCATAACCTTGTGTCATGCTCGGACAGCCTTGGATATAAGTGCCAGTTGATGGCACTGATATTTTGTCATCTCTGCCACGTACACAAGCGTACAGTATGTGGCCTTCAGATTGCAGGGCTGTCTAAGAGTAGAGCAAAGCAACTGGTGAAGTACTGCTCTGTTTTATCTGTTATGGGCAGCCTAGCTGTATGGAGAAAGGAAATTTTTGTATCCTTGTCCTTTGTTATTTTATCTAAGACCTTTGAAATGTTTTAATAATTGGTCATGCAATTTGTGATTTAAAATAAAGTACCGGTATGTAATGTAATCTTAAATTAAATGTTTGCACGCGTGTGTTGTTTAAGTGAGGGATCAACAGCATGGTCACTTTTGTTGGGTTGTATTTCAGAAATTTCACAATGAAAGCTGTGTGTGTGTGTGTGTTCCATCAGATACATTATGTCAGAGGTTGGCAACCCTGGTCCTGGAGTGCTGCAGGCACTTCATGTTTTTTGATTAACTGACCTGGTAGACCAGGTGTGTTGAATTAAGGCAATAACTGAACTGATCAATTAGCTCAGTAGCTCAGGATTTGGGGGGAAAAAAGAGGATAGGGGAAAGACTAAGCCGAGCATAGGCAACTAGACCAAACCCGTTAT
Source organism: Hucho hucho (assembly GCA_003317085.1). Lineage (NCBI taxonomy): Eukaryota > Metazoa > Chordata > Actinopteri > Salmoniformes > Salmonidae > Hucho > Hucho hucho. The sequence goes on from QNTS01001927.1 coordinate 143,347, forward strand.
ACAAAGAGGCGTGGCAAAATAATGTATGGCAAGTTGTAATGCCTTGAGGAAGCTTCGGTCTTCCTTTTACACTCCACAATGTCTATGTGTTTATGCATATACACGAAAGGCTTGTTGTGGTATTCATATAATTACCTGATACTCATCTGTACACCAAGATCCCACACCTGGAACTTCAGGTTGTTGTACATCACTGTCTCCACATTGAAGACTATTTCTGTTAAACACAATGACAGAGATTAAACACCTTGAGCTATGAGCACACATGTCAAAGAAAGGAATGCCCTTTAACCATCCACTCTATTTTTGACATGTGGAAAGACCATTTATTATAGTGGAGCACACAAAAATTAATTATCCCTGTATGCACCTGGAACTAGACAACAGAACGTGCATGAACCACCTTTCCAAGTAGAAAGAAATGAAAAACAGAAGCGGTACATACTGGGAAAGGTGGTGGCCACATCTCCAACCTGCTGGTGGTACAGGAGGATGGTATTTATACCAGCTCCAGTATGCAGCAATTGAAGTTCAAGTAATGCTACTGTAGTGATTGAGGGAGAGGAGTGGGACCAGGGCTGCTTGCCCTGGACCAGTGTAGGTTAAGCACACTTCCCAATAGCTATTTCACTAGTATCTTTGTGTAGACCTATCCTGTTCTTTCTGAGCCATAAAGGTCCAGACCTCATGGTAGATGTTATCAAGCAAGCCTACAGGGATGCTACAGTGGGTTACTACTGTATGTGTCTCTGACATACATCCAGTGTCTCTTTCATTCCTTTGAACAATAAATAGTTAGCTATACACCATGCGATAAGAACGTTTGAATATTGTACTTTCAGACGCATGAAATTGTGCCACCGCACACCTTCTTAACGCCTGTGTAGTAAAAAAAAAGGCACATTTCATGCGTCTGAAAGTACAACGTTATAGCCCCTCCCACCTCAATTTCCGGGAGTTTGACTTCCGGTCTGTCGCAAAGAATTGCTTACTCGGGGAGGGAGGAGATAGGTTTCAAAATATGGATAGAATTTACAGAATGTAAACAATGCAGCAAGGCATTGGTGAGAAAAATGGAGGAAGAAATTAAAACTACTTTTTCCACATAGCATTACAACTACAAAAGTGACGCTGGCTAGCTAGCTTATTTTAATTGAAATTGCATGGCTGGTTAGCTAGCTAGCAATAGTATTCTGTCTAGCCTGTAACTCACGTTGTGGAATAGAGCAATAGTTATTTGTACTTGTCATTTGGTTGAGACTAACATTAGTTTAGAAAATAATTGTTTATGTGTATATTTGTTGTGTAATTGGTTGGCTTTGCTAGTTAGCAAGCTGAGATTGATTTGCTCAAGTTGGCTAACTTAGCTATTGGCTAATGTTTTAGGAGAACAAGCTAGCTCCCTGCAGAATCATCTAGACAATAAAGAATGGGGAAAAATATCTTAAATTATTCAGCTGCCCCCATAGGATAACTTTTTGAAGAACCCTTGTGGTTCCAGGTAGAACCATTTTGGGTTCCATGTAGAACCCTTTCCACAAATGGTTCTACCTGGAAATACCATAACGGAAATTCTAAGTGGATCTAGTTGTTGTTCTTATGCAATGTCCATATTACAGCCACAACATGATGATCATGTAGTCAAGCATCTAAAGACCAGCTTTGGATGAGCAAGCTATAACAATAACAACTAGCTATATCAGATGAGCATGTTCAGGAAAAGCATGGAGACAGCAAGCTAGTAGTAAGCAATAAGGCACCTCAGGGGTTTCTGGTATAGGACCTATATACCTTGGCTAAGGGCTGTTCTTAAGCTCGACGCAACACGGAGTGCCTGTATACAGCCCTTAGCCTTGGTATATTGGCCATATACCACAAACCCCTAAGGTGCCTTATTGCTATTAAAAACTGGTTACCAACATAATTACAACAGTAAACAAGTAATATTGACTCATACCCATGGTATACGGTCTGAAATACCATGGCTTGCTTACTTGCTATCTGTCTCATGTTGTACCAATCATCAACATGAACAAGACTAAATTCTGTTGAATTGTCAACTGGTCTAAATTCTTGTTAGGAAGATGTTGCTGTTCAGAATATATGTTTGACTGTTGAAGTTCACAGGAATCTCCAAATGCTATTTTGAACGAGCACCACGGATCATGTTTCATGATCTGAAATAAAAGATTCCAGACATTTTCCATATGCACAAAAAGCTTTGCCTCCTTAACAGTTTATAAAACATTTTAATCCAGCTTTTTTTGGTTTGGAAAGTATAGTGACTATTATTGCCTTAATTTATTTATCAAACAAATGGGGTTTTGGAAAAGTAGGTACTTTTCTCAAAACAATCCCATCTGGTGGATGGAAAGTGTTATACATTTTTTTCTCACATGGACTTAGAGCTTGATACTTCAGACAAGGTAAAAGGATGGATAGCTAATTAAAATAAGAAAATACCTTTATGAATTATGAAGCCTTTATGTGCTTTTTTTCAATACATAAATGCTTAAAAGAATCTCAAAATGTGACGCTAGCTACCAAATAAGTTGTTTTCAGCAATTATCCAAAACAACTCCAAAACGCCATTCCTTACCCAATAGGCTGAACAGGTGTAATGAACGCGTGTAAAAATGTGCCCATAATAAGTGTTCTAATCACCTGTAAATGCACACTGAACAGGTGTAATGAACACGTGTAAATATGATCATAACACACGTTCTAATCACCTGTAAATGTACACTGAACAGGTGTAATGAACGAATGTAAAAATGCCCATAACAAACGTTCTAATCACCTGTATTGTGTTGAAAATAATTTCTGTTCAAAATGTTGTATCAAGACTGCCCAAATGTGCCTAATTGGTTTATTAATACATTTTCAAGTTCATAACTGTGCACTCTCCTCAAACAATATCATGGTATTCTGTCACTGTAATAGCTACTGTAAATTGGACAGTGTGGTTAGATTAACAATAATTTAAGCTTTATGCACATATCAGATATGTCTATGTCCTGGGAAATGTTCTTGTTACTTACAACCTCATGCTAATCACATTAGCCTACGTTAGCTCAACCGTCCCGCCGGGGACTCACCGATCCTGTAAAAACTTTTTAGTCATAAGACTAAAAAGACTGAAAATGTGTTACTGTGAGGAAAATGCTAAAAGATGTCCCAGTATATGTATTTAGTAAAATAGTATAGAGTTTTTGCTAAATTGCTCAAATGTAAATATATTAATGGTATTAATATGACAAAATGTCAAAGACGGGCTTAGGAGATCTTATACGTTTTCTTCTATGAGATATCAGTCATTTAACATGACCTTTATAAATTATGAAGCCTTTGTGCTTTATGTGCATAAATGCTTAAAAAAAAATCACAAAATGTGACATTAGCTGATGAAGATTATCTCATAGAATAAAACATATAACATTTCCTGAGCCTGTATTTACCAAATAAGTAATTTTTTGCAATAATGGAGAAAATAAACTACAAAAATGCCATTTATTACCCCATAGGCTGTCAAACGAACCATGGCAGAGCTAGTGCCTACAAAAATATGCCGTTACTATTTCTCTGTATAGCTGGAACAGGGAGCTGGCTGGATGAAGTGGCGCCCCCTGGGATGCCCCAGCCCGTGCAGGGAGCTGGCTGAATGTAGTGGCGCCCCCTGGTGGCTCTCACTGGGCCCTCTCCCCCCTTCTCCTTGGGGCAGGGAGCTGGCTGGATGAAGTGGCTACGGGCGGGAGTCGGACCCCCTGTCCGGGGATCGGCTCCGGCTCCCTGGGTCGGCCCCAGCCCTCTCTGGGTGAATTTAGTAGCAACCCCTCGTGGCCGGGCCCTCTCCCCCCTCTCTTCCTGGTGAAGAGAGCAGAGTGGAAGTAGTGGCGCCGCCTGGGGGTCGAGGGCAGGGGGTCAGCCCCCCTCTTTCTATGGGATGCCCCTACACTCCCTGGGTCGGCCCCAGCCCTTTCTGGCCCTCTCCCCCATCTCCCTGGTGCAGGGAGCTGGCTGGATGTAGTGGCACCCCCTGTTGGCCTTGGGTGGGGGTCGGCACCCCTCTCCGTGTGTTGGCCCCCCTCTCCCTGGGTTGGTCCCATCCCACTCTGGCCCTCTGTAGGGAGCTAGGTGGATGTAGTGGGTCCCCCTGGTGGCCCTGGGCGGGGGTCGGCCCCCCTCCCTGGGTCTGCCTCAGATCTCTGGCCCTCTCCCCCCATATCCATGGGGAAGGGAGCTGGGTGGATGTATTGGTGTCCCCTGGTTGCCATGGGCGGGGGTTGGCCCCCTTCTCTGGGGGACGACCCCCCCCTCACTTGGTTGACCTCTCCTCATCTCCTTGGTGCAGGGAGCTGGCTAGATGTGCTGGTGCCTGCTGGTGGCTGTGGGGGGCGGTAGGCACCCCTCTCCGGGGTTGAGCCCCCCTCCCTGGGTCAGCCTCAGCCCTCTCCGGCCCTTCCCCCATATCCCTGAGGAAGGGAGCTGGCTGGATTGGCCCCTGTACCCGGAGGTCGGCCCACCCAGTCTCTTGAGCGAGACTCTAGACAGAGTCTCTGAGTTAGAGCATTAACATCACCTGTAAATGGACACTGGACAGGTTTAATGAACGCGTGTAAAAATGGCCACAACAAGCATTCTAATCACCTGTAAATGGACACTGAACAGGTGTAATGAATGCTTGTAAAAATGACCATAACAACCGTTATAATCACCTGTAAATGCACACTGGACAGGTATAAAGAACATGTGTACAAAAAATGACATTTGACACTAGAAAAAGCAAGTGAAAAATTATCATTGCAAGTGTTAAGACCAGTTCCAGGTAAGACGATTTTAACCTTTTGGCCTTCCATATGTTAACAAAGGGCTCCATGACGGGTTTTGATAGAACCAAGCGGACAGTCCGGGTTTTGCGTTTCGGGATGAGTTCCTTTCCGTTGTGTACCACTTGTGCACGGGGGCGTGCGAAAGGAGTGTAAAGTGGCGGTCAAAGCAACTTGATACGGCAACTTTTCTCCCAAAAATCTATACACACCGTACCACAATCATGTCCGTCGGCGTAGTAGAGTCAGGATTTTCAAACGACGAGGTCCTGAATATTCGTTACCCTCTCCACCGGGCGTGTAGGGATGGAGACGTTGGTGCTTTGTGTTCGCTTCTTCAGTGCACCAAAAACCTAGCAGACCTCATCACGGAAGACTCCTTCTATGGCTGGACTCCCATTCATTGGGCAGCACATTTTGGAAAGGTAGATTCTAAAACCAATAGGGATAGATGTTTCATCCAGTCACATTGTTGGCAGTCGTAAATCTAGCTAGAAATGCTGTGATAATGCTAAAAATAACGGACATGTTAACTACCTAGCAAAATGTCTAGATACATTTTTCCGATTTATGATGCTAATCCGATACAACCTATGTATCTAAAACGTTACAATGTAGCTAGCTATCTGTCTTTATCTGAACAACAACTTACGTAATTTGTCTCAACACTCATCATAAGAATATTTTCTAATTGTCAGGTTTGTTCTTCTCCATAATGTGAAATCAAATGTTATCACCTAATGTCGCGTACATGCTTGCGTTCACACACACCTGAAAGCAAATATTGTGTGAATTAGTGCATTCAGGCTGCTGTTGAAGCCTAGTTGTTAGTATTTCATTTGGGCCATAGAGCTAACGTTAGTCTTTCCGAGAAAGTAGCTAGCCTTCCTGTCAGTTTATTTCAGGAAATGTCCAATATTTTATAAAGTACTGCATCGTTTTCTATTGGCTGTGCATGCGCCAATAGCAAATAACCCGCCAACAATATCTAACGTTACAGTTGGAACAAAACTTGCACCTACCTGCCCTGCATACATTTATAGTCTGTGCTGTGCTCATGGAATAAACGAATTCTCAAGAAAAGTCTTGCATGACTGTGGCATTGCTTTATTCAAACTTTGTTTTTAAAAGTCTATCCCATAAATTGTTCTAACTTACATTTTTTACAATATCTTTCAAACTCTTGATTTGTTTAATTGAAATGGACTGGCAGGTGGTACTCACAACTTTAAGAAGTTAAGAACGCAACCTTAAATTTGGGAGCACCAGAATGTATTTATTTTTTTATCGATTATAGCCTAAATGAATTCCAGCTACTTCTGAAGTACATGCTGGGCCCTAGAAACAAATATTTAACTGTGTAAATACATGTTCTTATTATAAAAAGGAAAATTTTGAAATTAAAAAGTAATTTGTGTAATATGAGCTTTCATAGAACATTTACACTGTCTCTTTAAGAACATCAAGTTTCTGATGACAACATGCAAGAGATCTGGCATTCATATCTATGATCATTGCTATGATCATAGATCTCCTGAATAAGTTTTTCCTTTCTTTCTGTGCCCACAAATGTTTGGATATACTGGTAATGTTACCAGGTTGTTAGCAAGCTAGCTAATGACGTAACAAACATGACTGAACAAGGTGTAAAACAAATGGTTAAACTGTCTGCAAATAGTTTTAGAATGACCTGTGACATGGTTTATGAATAAGGGGGTTTGTTTTTCTGGCCCGGGTTACCCCGGTGGGAGGAGTTTGATGCGGGTGAAATGTGATTGCATTCGTTTTAGAACCGGACTGCCGCCCAGGTGTGAGCCAGGTGCCCTGCTCTGGCCGATGGCGAAGTCTGCTCAAATCAAAAGGGATATAATTAAGTAGTATTTTAAAGTAGTTTTTGGGGCATCTGTACTTTACTTTACTATTTATATTTGACAACTTTTACTTCACTACATTCCTAAAGAAAATAAAAAATTTTTTTACTCCATACATTTTCCCTGACACCCAAAAGTACTCATTACATTTGGAATGCTTAGCAGGACATGAAAATGCTCAAATTTGCACATTTATCAATAGATCATCCCTGGTTTAACCTTCTGCCTCTGATCTGGTGGACTCACTAAACACACATGCTTAGTTTGTAAATTATGTTGGAGTATGCCCCTGGCTAGCCGTAAATTAAAAAAAGAAAAAGGTGCCGTCTGGTTTGCTTAATATTAGGGCTGCACGATATATCGGTAAGCATATCGGAATCGGACGATATTAGCTAAAAATGCCAACATGGGCATCGGCTCTATGTCTAGTTTAACGCCGATGTGCAAAACCCATGTCAAAGCTGACGTGCATACCTGTATAACATAGGTAGATGTTGTAATTATGCCAGAAATACAGCCCTACACGTGCAACTCAGCATTCCTAACCTAGTCCACAATGTCAGCTGTGTGGATCTATGTTGAAGTTTCAAAAAGGCCATATGCAATGTTTGTGCTGATATTATTTCCCGAGGAGGGGAGAAAGGGGAATCTTTCAATACCACAAACCTAATTACCCATTTAAAAGTTAGCATTACTTTATTTATTTTACATTTCAGAAAATAAAGCAAACAATTATTTACAGCAAAAGAAACCGCAGTGTTTTGAACAAATCACTATTATAGACTCTAATGTTGTGATGATGAAAAGGTGAAACAAATTACAGTGGTATAGAGCAACATGAGTGGGGCATGCAGGTAGGCTGCAAATGGACTAACAGTTCTTAGCAGTTATTCTGGAGAAAGATCAACATATTTTCCTTCTCTGGCAGAAGTCGGGACCTCTCCTGGCTTTTTGTGTTCCCTGCAGTCGAAAATACCCTCTCGCTAGGGGTGGTGCACAGAGGTAGCTTGTTGCAATGTTTGTGCGGAGGGGCAGAGTAACTCTTCTCCCACCACCACATCACAGGGTCTTCAGCCATGGGGATGGGAGGCAGGCCTTTGTAGAGCTCGACCTCTAGGTCAACATGCTCGCTGAGGGTGAGGCACAAGGTGTCCTGTTGGATCGTCAACCTCAACTCCCTGTCCTCTGAGAACAGCTCCTCCAAGGCACTCCTTGTTTTGTACAATGGATGGACTGTGTCCTCCATTTCCTCTCCTTCAGACTCCTGTTGCTGGTGCTCTGTGTCTGTCTGCTCCGGCTCCTCTGACAGCCCTGGTATTGCTCCTGTCACATTGGCCTCAACAGTTGCCTTCCTCAGCACCTGTCCCAGGTTGTCACTCACCGGCCTCCCTTTAAATCTGGGGTCCATTGCTGTGGCCTCATGCAGGAAGCCTTGAATGTCCTCATCCTGATAGTGTTTGGAGAGGTTCTCCCACACCTACTCTTTGATGGTCACCACAAACGTATCTTCATGCTTCACAGTGAGGTGCTCTTCCAGTTTTTGGAGGATGGGTATGATCTGTCAACAGGTGGCATTCTTTTCGCATGACACCCACAGTGTGGATGTATAGAGGATTCTCAGCCTTATGGAAGTCCTCGTCCTTCAGACAGTCCAGGTTGTTCTTGGTCATTGTTTTTTGCAGTCGTGGGTCCAAGGCTGCTGCTTGGATTGCTGGATACTGCTCCATGAATCTCTATCATTAGATGGAGTGAGTTGCATCTGGTCTTTACATCAAGGATGAGTGAGTTTTGCGGAAGGCCTGAAACAACAACAACAATAACCATTTAATTACCGCACACTTGAATATTGAATTAAATTGTTAAATGTGGGAATGGGAATTTCAAAATAATACTTTAATAGATTGAACTGTCTTCTTACCAAGGAGTTGCTGCTTTTCCTTCAAGACTGTTTTGGACATCGATGATCTCTTGAACCACATGACCACTGCTCTGATTCGGGCTGCCCATTTATCAATGAAGTAATTTTGCAGATTTTCTGCTCTGCTAGATTCAATGTGTGCGCAAAGCATCCTATTTTTAGGATGTGTAGCCTCTTGATGGCAACATCCATATTGCCAGCATTATCAACAGTCACAGCTACAATCTTGCTCGGCTCTATCTCAAACTCTGAAATCTCCTCTGCCACTAATTTGCCAGTTTTACACTGCCCTGGCTTGTGTAGTGCACAGTAACAGTGAGATAGTGGTCCTGACAGAGGCTGGTCCACCAGTCTGATGTGATGGCCAGCTTGGCACGTCCTTCAGCTCAATGATCACATTGGCCTTTTCTACACCATACCAGGTAGGAATTAATTTGTCACTGAGGTAACTCCTGGAGGGAGGGGTATATTTGGGGTTGAGTGCCTTGAAAACGAACCCTTTTATACTACTATATCCAAAAAAACTCAATATATGCTGACAGTCTTACCTAAAGCCCTTGGACTCCACTGTTGCAAAGGGGTGTAGGCCTTTCACTATGAACTTGGTCACGGCTAGGTGGCACTCATTTACCATCTCCTCAGTCATCCTGCTAGTGTGAAGGGGCTTTGGGCTTAGACCAGTGGTATTAGAGGGAGGAGTGGGTTTGTTCATTTTAGCTGCAACTTTAACCAAAAAGTATCAAAATCTTTAAATGGGTGATTTGAAGTTATGATTTATGAATTTTTGCTAAACAATCAGCTGGCTAATGGTTACTTTTAATCATGAACCCATGTTCGCATAATTTAGTTAACTCTGTGTGTGGGCTCTGGGCTGCTAGCATACATACCTAGAGTAGATCGGGCAACGAGAGATGAACTATGAGCTAGGCAGTCAAACTGTGCATTTCTCTACCTGTACAGAGATGTTCGATAGATGTTTGGACAGATTGCTCATGTTTCCTCCCTTACAAGCAAATGTCTTGTTGCACTTGTGGCAACGAGCATTGTCAGCATCGACTCTGAAGTGTAACCACACTTTTTAACGTTTAGCTCTCTCTGCCATCGTCACTAATTAAGAGCAGGGTGCTGTAGTGTGTGAGAGACACAGGCTCCGCGCGAGAGATATCTATCTTCTGGATTGGGAATAGCGACAATGCATCGTAGACAAATGTCTTGGTCTTATTGCAAATTATAAATGGTTGGTGAGATAAAATGTGCAAGATAACGTTTGTGTAGCAATAATAAATAGGAAATGTATTTTCTTAATTTCTCCAGTACTGAAAGCAGAACCGATAACGTCGGAGCTTATCGATACTACGGTCTTTCATAATTTAGCCCCCGGGCCCGTTTTAATACCGGGTTTCGGTACCCATCCCTAGGTAGTGTGGCCTTGGGATTTTCTTTGCTGTGGTTTGTTGTCTGTAATGACACACACAGCTCTGAATACAACAGTCTGTACTGATAATCTGACTGTGATTTGCGTAACGGCCCTGTGTCTTGTCAATCATTCACTCTGCTCTCAACAGCAAAGCTTTGTGATTGGTCATCATATGTTGACTCACTCTCACTTTCTTTACAGTTGGAGTGTGTTTTCCGCCTGGTGCAGGTGGGCTGCGAGGTGAACGCCATGACGACAAGGTTTGCCCAGACGCCCGCCCACATTGCGGCTTTTGGAGGCCACCCAGAGTGTGTGCTGTGGCTGTTGCAGGCCGGGGCCGACATCAACAGGCAGGTTGGTCTCAGACTTACATACGTTCTGTCATTCTATTTCTATTGGGTCTCAGACATTACCGTCTCACAGGTTACATGACAGTGGCACTTATGAATGGATAGACAAGACAGACTACAAGAGCTACATGATTTGTAGGCCTGTTTGTGTCAAACTCTCAGTACTTTCCCTGTTTGCAAAAGTTAGTCTCACCTCCTCTGTCTATCTTTTCCATGCGGCCCATGTAGGCCAGAATTATCCTACTACGGAGGGATCAGGCTTTCTGTGAGACAGAGCTATAGTTCATGTTGTGTGTGGGTTTGTCTGAGACTACGTCTCTTTACGTCACACCAGACTGTTTGACTATGGCCTCGGAGTCACAGCATAGAGCCAACAGGCAGGCAGCCGTGTCATGACCACAGCTCTAATAGGGTCTGCCCCGGCCTGCCGGTGCGACTGTGTGACTACCGTTCTAAATGCACCTAAAGGAAGCAGCCTGGGAAGCTCTGCTCAGTAATTCAGATTAGGTCGTCACGATTGTGTAAAACACTACTGCTCCATACTTTCCCCCTGGCTCTCGCCACTGTGACATTTTAGAGGTTTTATGGGTCAAATTCAGCTGTCTGATCCAATGTAATGGGACGAGTAGGAGAAGATTGTGACGCCGCAGAGCTATGGGGGAGCATCGCTACACTGCCCTACAACAAACATATACACAAATAAATAGTAGGGAGGTGCATCTTTCCCTTTCAAGATGATTTGATACGTATGTGGATACATGGGCTCCGAAACGATACAGGAACGATACGTTGTAGTTTGAAACGATTCAGTACGATTCCGTTTACTGTGATATGATTCGATGCACTAATATTTGTTGCATAAACGCATTCATTTTCCATTCTAGATGTATACTGAATATACCAATCATTGGCTGAATGTCCTTTGGGAGGTGGACCATTTTTGATACACACAGAAGTGTGAAAAACCCAGCAAGTGATTCCTGCCCTCATTATGTTTACCCTGTGTATCTAAATATGACCATATAACCTGATTTATTTAAAGCATAACTACCAAAACTATTGCTGTTGGTGAACCTATAAAACAAAAAAAATATATAAACTATTGTAAGCCCCGTTCAGCAGGTATAGCCAACAGAGTTGTCTCCTGTACCTTACTTTTATTCCGCTAAAACAACTAACTACCTACCAAACTAATAAAGCTTAATATCAAGCCATTTTTGTGTTTGAATGTTGGTGCTGCGCAGATCTGCAAGTTCAGGAACAGGCCGTCAACCTCACATTGGTCAGCTCGCGAAGCTGGGCACTCTGCACAGTTTGTCTAGGCTACTGATATTCCCTGGGGTTGTTCGGTATGCAAAATGACTTGTAGATCAATGACTGTCAACACAGTTACATGCTTAGTTTGACACTGAAGGAGAACGCATCAGTTGTCACAAAATATAAGGTAGAAAATGTAATATGAGCAACCGTCGTTGATTTTGTAATGCTTGAGTTGATTTTTGGACGGCAAGCTTAATTTGGATCAGTTTGGGGTCCGAGGGACCATGTAATTGTATCTTAAACATTTAAATCGGGGGCCAATGCATATCACTGAATGTTACGTCCCTAATGCATACACACAGAGCCCCTTCTCCCTTCACCACCCTTAAAACTGTTCACTGACAGTGGAATTGTGCAGCCTGACCTACATTCCGGCTGCATGGAGCAGAACGGGATGGTAGCCGGAGGGCGGATTTGCTGGCTAGAGTGCAATGTGTCAGTTCTCCTTGGCTCGGGGGTGCTGGAGAGCTGGATGAGGAGTTGGCAGGGTGAGGAGTTCAGCGACTATCTCCAGTGCCCACTGTCTCTGTTGGCAGCAGACACCTTTTCTCAGCCTCTCTCTGTGATTAGTGCATGCTGCACAGATAATGGCACCTTTTCAGCAGACACTGAGGGCCTTACATATGAGTAGCCAATATCAACATAAGCGGCAGGTAGCCTAATGGTTAAGAGCGGCAGGTAGCCTAATGGTCTGCTAAATGACTCAAATGTAATAACAATGCCTTGATAAAATGTTTTTCCATTCTCCCCATTGTACTGGTTGAGAGCATGGTTAGTCCATCTACACAGTGTTCTCTATCACTTTGTATAGTGATGTGTTTTTGCCTTGTCTTGTTCCAGGACTATGTAGGTGAGACCCCCATCCACAAGGCAGCCCGGGCTGGTAGAATGGAGTGTGTCAACGCCCTCTTGATACAGGGTGCTAAACCGTAGTAAGTCCCCCCACTTCACTGTCCCCGTTAACACCTAACTGTACCACACAATACTTTGTTACCACGGCAAATACATTATTGTTGAAAAGGGGAACTCCACCAGATGGCCTCCACTCTGCATTCTGCCCCCCCTTGAAGTCAAGGCAATTTAGCTTTGGCACCCCGTATTGCTCAATGATTGTCTTTGTGCCACTTATGTGCTGGGTTGTGTTGTAGAAAATGTTTGTGCCAGTAGGGTGTCTTTACAAGCATGCTTGCTCAAACAAATTATTTTATGAACCAAATCAGTACAAACATGGCACAAACTAATGATACATTTGATCATTTCTGAGTAACACGGGGGACCTACTTCTCTTTTTGAATGAAATCACTAATTTACACACAATTGTCACAGCACAGGAACTTCTCTGGAATACACTCCCTCCCAGTGCACTGTATCATTACCATGTGCCATCTACTTCAACCACTCCAAATTATGGCCTTGAATTAAAAACTGCTACCACAACCACTCTCTCGTACTTATTGTAGTTGGATTTTTGTCCCAGTTGTCTCCTGGTGTTTGTGCGATACACATGGCTTTTGGAGAATGTTTGTTGGTGGCGTTCCTTTTCAATAACTCTACTGCTGTGGTGGTTATTTAAATGTTCACGTTTCATTGTCTCTTATTATAACTTGGTAATGTTAAATAATGTAAGGTTATGCTAACTGAACGCATTTAATATATGCCTGTAATGGTTAGGCTAAACTATTAGAGTTAATGTACAGTTGAAGTCGGAAGTTTACATATACTTAGGTTGAAATCATTAAAACTTGTTTTTCAACCACTCCACAAATTTCTTGTTAACAAACTATAGTTTTGGCAACTACTTTGTGCATGACACAAGTAATTTTTCCAACAATTGTTTACAAATAGATTATTTCACTTATAATTCACTGTATCACAATTCCAGTGGGTCAAAGTTTACATACACTAAGTTGACTGTGCCTTTAAACAGCTTGGACAATTGCAGAAAATGATGTCATGGCTTTAGAAGCTTCTGATAGGCTAATTGACATAATTTGAGTCAATTGGAGGTGTACCTGTGGATGTATTTCAATGCCTACCTTCAAACTCAGTGCCTCTTTGCTTGACATCATGGGAAAATCAAAAGAAATCAGCCAAGACCTCAGAAAAAAATGTGTGGACCTCCACAAGTCTGGTTCATCGTTGGGAGCAATTTCCAAATGCCTGAAGGTACCACGTTCATCTGTACAAACAATAGTACATAAGTATAAACACCATGGGACCACGCAGCCGTCATACCGCTCAGGAAGGAGACGCGTTCTGTCTCCTAGAGATTAACGTACTTTGGAGCGAAAAAGTGAAAATCAATCCCAGAACAACAGCAAAGGACCTTGAGAAGATGCTGGAGGAAACAGGTACAAAAGTATCTATATCCACAGTAAAACGAGTCCTATATCGACATAACCTGAAATGCCGCTCAGCAAGGAAGAAGCCACTGCTCCAAAACCGCCATTAAAAAAAAGCCAGACTACGGTTTGCAACTGCACATGGGGACAAAGATCATACTTTTTGGAGAAATGTCCTGTGGTCTGATGACCATCGTTATGTTTGGAGGAAAAAGGGGGAGGCTTGCAACCCGAAGAACACCATCCCAACCGTGAAGCACGGGGGTGGCAGCATTATGTTGTGGGGGTGCTTTGCTGCAGGAGGGACTGGTGCACTTCACAAAATACATCTCAAGACATCAGTCAGGAAGTTAAAGCTTGGTCACAAATGGGTCTTCCAAATGGACTATAACCCCAACCATACTTCCAAAGTTGTGGCAAAATGGCTTAAGGACAATAAAGTCAAGTATTGGAGTGACCATCACAAAGCCGTGATGTCAATCTTATAGAAAATGTGTGGGCAGAACTGAAAAAGCGTGTGCGAGCAAGGAGGCCTACAAACCTGACTCAGTTAAACCAGCTCTGTCAGAAGGAATGGGCCAAAATTCACCCAACGTATTGTGGGAAGCTTGTGGATGGCTACCTGAAACGTTTGACCCAAGTTAAACTTTTTAAAGGTAATGCTACCAAATACTAATTGAGTGTATGTAAACTTCTGACCCACTGGGAATGTGATGAAAGAAACAAAAGCTGAAATAAATAATTCTCTACTATTATTCTGACATTTCACATACTTAAGATCACCACTTTATTTTAACTGACCTAAGACAGGGAATTGTTACTAGGATTAAATGTCAGGAATTGTGAACTGAGTTTAAATGTATTTGGCTAAGGTGTATGTAAACTACCAACTTCAACTGTACTTCTCTTAGCAGGGCATAGGGCAAATGCACATTTCCTCCTGGCTTATTCAGTCTGTATTTCTCCCTCTTCTTGCTAGTGCCATATAATAATTCTAGGGTAGGGCTGGGCGATATGGCCAAAATATTATCACAGTACTTGAAAAAAATTGGACGGTATGACTGTATTTGACGCTATTTAATAATTTATAAAAAATATATATATTTCACCTTTTATTTAACCAGGTAGGCCAGTTGAGAACAAGTTCTCATTCACAACTGCGACCTGGCCAAGATAAAGCAAAGCAGTGCGACAAAAACAACTGTGTTACACATGGGATAAACCGTCAATAACACAATAGGAAAAATCTATATACAGTGTGTGCAAATGTAGTAAGATTTGGGAGGTAAGGCAATAAATAGGCCATAGTGGCGAAATAATAATTACAATTTAGCATTAACACTGGAGTGATAGATGTGCAGATGATGATGTGCAAGTAGAGATACAAGGGTGCAAAAGAGAAGAAAAGAAAATTTAACAATATGGGAATGAGGTAGTTGGGTGTGCTATTTACAGATGGGCTGTGTACAGGTACAGTGATTGGTAAGCTGCTCTGACAGCTGATGCTTAAAGTTAGAGAGGGAGATATAAGTCTCCAGCTTGAGTGAATATTTTTTTGTTTTTTTTGCAATTTGTTCCAGTCATTGGCAGCTGAGAACTGGAAGGAAAGGCGGCCAAAGTAGGTGTTGGCTTTGGGGATGACCAGTGAAATATATACCTGCTGGAGCGCGTGCTACGGGTGGGTGTTGCTATGGTGACCAGTGAGCTGAGATAAGGCGGGGCTTTACCTAGCAAAGACATAGATGACCTGGAGACAGTGGGTTTGGCAACGAATATGTAGCGAGGGCCAGCCATCGAGAGCATACAGGTCACAGTGGTGGGTAGTATATGGGGCTTTGGTGACAAAACGGATGGCACTGTGATAGACTACATCCAATTTGCTGAGTAGAGTGTTGGAGGATATTTTGTAAATGACATCGCCGAAGTCAAGGATCGGTAGGATAGTCAATTTTACGAGGGTATGTTTGGCAGCAGGAGTGAAGGAGGCTTTGTTTGCGAAATAGGAAGCCGATTCTAGATTTAATTTTGGATTGGAGATGCTTAATGTGAGTCTGGAAGGAGAGTTTACAGTCTAACCAGACACCTAGGTATTTGTAGTTGTCCACATATTCAAAGTCAGAACCGTCCAGAGTAGTGATGCTAGTCGGCGGGCAGGTGCGGGTGGCAATCGGTTGAAGAGCATGCTTTCAGTTTTATGAGCATTTAAAAGAAGTTGGAGGCCACGGAAGGAGTGTTGTATGGCATTGAAGCTCGTTTGGAGGTTTGTTAACATTGTCCAAAGAAGGGCCAGATGTATACAGAATGGTGTCGTTTGCGTAGAGGTGGATCAGAGAATCACCAGCAGCAAGATTGACATCATTGATATATACAGAGAAAAGAGTCGGCCCGAGAATTGAACCCTGTGGCACCCCCATAGAGACTGCCAGAGGTCCGGACAACAGGCCCTCCGATTTGACACACTGAACTCTATCTGAGAAGTAGTTGGTGAACCAGGCGAGGCAGTCATTTGAGAAACCAAGGCTATTGAGTCAACCAAGGCTAAGAATGCGGTGATTGACAGAGTCTAAAGCCTTGGCCAGGTCGATGAAGACTGCTGCCCGGTACTGTCTTTTATCGATGGCAATTATGATATCGTTTAGGACCTTGAGCGTGGCTGAGGTGCACCCATGACCAGCTCGGAAACCATATTGCATAGTGGAGAAGGTACAGTGGGATTCGAAATGGTCGGTGATCTGTTTGTTAACTTGGCATTCGAAGATTTTAGAAAGGCAGTGTCTCCCCTTTTGAAGAGGGGGATGACCGCGGCAGCTTTTCAATCTTTGGGGATCTCAGACGATAAAATAGGTTGAACAGACTAGTAATAGGGGTTGCAACAATTTCGGCTGATCATTTTATAAAGAGAGGGTCCAGATTGTCTAGCCCAGCTGATTTTGTAGGGATCCAGATTTTGCAGCTCTTTCAGAACATCAGCTGTCTGGATTTGGGTGAAGGAGAAGCGGGGGTGCTTGGGAAGGTTTCTGCGGGGGGTGCAGAGCTGTTGTCTGGGGTAGGGTTAGCCAGGTGGAAAGTATGGCCAGCCGTAGATAAATGCTTATTGAAATGATCGATTATTGTAGATTTATCGGTGGTGACAGTGTTTCCTAGCCTCAGTGCAGTGGGCAGCTGGGAGGTGGTGCTCTTATTCTCCATGGACTTTAGTGTCCCAAAATGTTTTGGAATTAGTGCTACAGGATGCAAATTTCTGTTTGAAAAAGCTAGCCTTAGCTTTCCTAACTGACTGTATATATTGGTTCCTGACTTCCTTGAAACATTGCATATCGTGGGGGCTAGTCAATGCTAATGCAGAATGCCACAGGATGTTTTTGTGCTGGTCAAGGGCAGTCAAGTCTGGGGTGATCCAAGGGCTAGATCTGTTCTTTGTTCTACATTTTTTGAATGGGGCATGCTTATTTAGGATGGTGAGGAAAGCACTTTTAAAGAGCAACCAGGCATCCTCTACGGACGGGGTGAGGTCCTAGGGTAGCAACTCATGCATTTTAAGTGATTTTCAATGAGTCTTTCTCCATTCGGATTGTTTTATACTGTTCAATTTAACTTCAACCAAAACAAATTTCAGCACGTATTATTTCTGCATTTCCTGCACTCAGTTGCAGTGGTGGAGAAAGTACCCAATTGTCATACTTGAGTAAAGGTAAAGATACGTTAATAGGAAATTACTCAAGTAAAAGTGAAAGACACCCAGTACAATACTACTTGAGTAAAAGTATTTGGTTTTAAATATACTTAAGTATCAAAAGTGTAATTGATAGAATGTACATAAATATGACATTTCAAATTCCTTATATTAAGCAAACCATTTTCTTGTTTTTTAAATGTATTTACGGATAGCCAGGGGCACACTCCAACACTCAGACACAATTTACAAATGAAGCATTTGTGTTTAGTGAGACCTCCAGATCAGAGGCAGTAGATGACCAGGGTTGTTCTCTTGACAAGTGTGTGAATTGGACCATTTTCCTGTCCTGCTAAGCATTCAAAATGTAATGAGTACTTTTAGGTATCCGTGCAAATGAATGGAGTAAAAAGTACAGGATTTTCTTTAGGGATGTAGTGAAGTAAAAGTTGTCAAAAATAGTAAAGTACAGATACCCAAAAAAAGTCTTAAGTACTACTTAAGTACTTTACACCACTGCTCATTTGAGAATTTTCACACTGCCAAGTAGGGCTGCACGAAATAATCTAGGACCTATTTTTAACCAAATGTTGCAATTGAGATTTGACTTGTGAATTAGAGCAAACTGTTGGAATCATGGAAATAGAATGACTATTCTAATTATATAGTTAGAATATAATGGTGGGCACTTTGAATAAGGTGAATTAAAATGCCAGGGAGGAGTTATTGTGACGGGGTAGGGAAAAAAGTTTTGATAAGTGTTTCCTAGGGACCCCATAAGCTTTGGCTACATTGCATGTTTTCTCTTAGCTACTTCGTGTAGCTAACATTATTTCTTTGCACATTCCTCTTTGATTTAGAAGATATTGTTGCAAACAGCATGCTGATTTTAGGTCTACACCATCACTGGTATTATCTAGCTACGTTTGCTCTAACGCAGTACATTTATTAGCTAGCTAGCTGTTAGCATTAGTGGCTAACAATTAGCGTCTCACAAGATTTAGCAACTTGCGAAGAAAATACAAATTAGCTGATGCAAGAAACACAAACTAATAGTATCATTATACAACGCTAATGGGTTTATATTAAGAAGCAAAGTGAAAACAGCATTGTCATCACATTGTTTCAATTGCTGGATTGACCATGCAGACTGAACGCAAGTGTCTCCTGTTAGAGGAACATCAAATGAGCTCCTTGAGTGACAGGGGGCGTGGCTAGGTCTGTGTGGGAAGTGGGACGGAGAGAAAGAGCGGAGAGAGAAGACTCAAGTAGCGAAAACTATAAAAATTGACATTACTCATGATGGCGTATCATATTTAACAAACCAAACATTCAAATACCGGTATAGAAGGGAAAGTAAAAACCCAAACTGGTCCTTGCATGAATACCTGTATATTATAACGACCCTGGGTTTATAAGCGCGGATATCGACTCTGCCGCCCGCTGGACTTCGGGCTAGAAGGCCGAGGACTCGAGACCTGCTCCCTGCTGTTTCATTACAATATCATAAGATAAGGTATACCGCCCAGCCCTATGTTATGAATTTTACAACAAAGCTATAGCATATATGTAGTCTTACTGAACTACAGTGGTATGTGATATCTTAGGCCTAGGTTAAGTTAGCACTGAACTACAGTGGTATGTGATATCTTAGGCCTAGGTTAAGTTACGCTAACGCCTCGATCACACTGATAGTGTCATTGCATTTTGGTACAGCAGAAGTACATTTATTTTCAATGGAACGCTGCATTTGCCTTGCAGCATTGTGTCGCCGTGCGTTCTGTGTGGTGAATACGCTGGATTTATCGAACATATGCGTCCAACTGTATGCGGAGACAGCTTGTCAGAAATGGTAGCAGAAGGTGAAAGTTTGTGTAAGTGTTTACTTTGGCGTCTTTTGAATTCATTCAGTTGTCATGTTGGTGAGATAAACTGCTTAACTGCATCTTATCGGCTGATTTTCTCATTAGTGTAGACGTATGCACCTGTAGATGGCACACAGTTAGGCCCTGTACTAATTTAGTAAGTTTGCTGGTATTAAATCGTGTATGCCCGTCTCAACACTGCATTCCTTAAATGTTGAGTATTCTGTCAGCTTGATAACAAGCATCGTACCTGGACAACTCGCCTAATTGATTTGACAGCATTTACTGTCCAAGGTTTTCCCATCAGTCACAGTCAAGCCCATTAGACACAATGAAGATTTCACTTCGTTGTCATGTTTTTGTCACAATTTCACAAATCTCCACTAGAATTGTTTAATCATGTAAGAATTGAAAATGAGGAAATGTGCATTTGGTCCATGTTTCCTTCCATAACTATCAATGAAAATGAATTGTAAGAAATGTGGTATAAGTCTTAGTAGTCTGCATCTGTGTATATTTATAGCATTATTTATTGCCCATGCTTTTTCATGCCTTTGACAGCTACTAAAATCTAGTATTTTAGTCCTTATGTTAGTGAAAAGTTTAGGTAAAATGTATAGTGACCGTAGTAAAGTGAGAGAAGCTCATGTTTTGTGGACTATATTTTAATTCGCAGTCACTCAAGAAGATGACATCTGACACTGACAATCTCTTCAACATTAGTGTTTGAGCTATTTTTAACTATCTTGTGAAGGAAAGATGCATGGTAATCCCTTGAAATTGCTCGTATTGTGCCAATTTAAATTAACCTTAAATCGAATAGCTATTCCACATCCACCAATTTAGAATGTGGCTATAAGAAAAGAACAACAACAACTCACAATTTCTATGGCTTTCAAAAGCCTGGCAAATCTACATTCATTTCTGTAGCAGGGATTGGTTCTAATTTGAATGGTCAATGCCTCTGTACTGACTTCCCCAAGCTAATTGAGCCAAAATACTGGATTAGCTGCTTCCATGAAAAACAGAGACTATTCAACTGTTTATACCTCAGAGTTGATATTGCCTCCAATTTTGGCACAATAAGAGTTGAGGTTTTAAAAAATGTCTCTCAAACGTGTATCCTTCCTCACCACACTCAATCAGGACTGTAGATTCTCTTGAATCCCTTATTATCATGACTCCAAAAATAACACGTACCAACCAAAGCCACCATTGAACAATTATTTGATGTTATGTCCTTTTTACACCCTATTCATTCAAATTTATTTATAAAGCCCTTCTTACATCAGCTGATGTCACACAGTGCTGTACAGAAACCCAGCCTAAAACCCCAAACAGCAAGCAATGCAGGTGTAAAAGCACGGTGGCTAGGAAAAACTCCCTAGAAAGGCCAAAACCTAAGAAGAAACCTAGAGAGGAACCAGGCTGTGAGGGGTGGCCAGTCCTCTTCTGGCTGTGCCGGGTGCAGATTATAACAGAACATGGACAAGATTTGAAAATATTCATAAAACAGGCAGAACAGTTGAAACTGGAGAAGCAGCACAGCCAGGTGGACTGGGGACATCAAGGAGTCATCAGGCCAGGTAGGCCTTGAGGAATGGTCCTAATGCTCAGGTCCACCGAGCGAGGGAGAGACAAAAGAAAGAGAGATATAATTAGAGAGAGCATTCCTAAATTCACACAGGACACCGGATAAGAGAGGAGAAATACTCCAGATATAACAGACGGACCCTAGCCCCCCGACACACAAACTACTGCAGCATAAATACTGGGGGCTGAGACAGGAGGGGTCGGGAGACACATTCATTCTCGTTCAAAGCCTGAAGATTAGCTAAAGGCAGAATTATACCTGTTCACAATTCATTTCACATTGTGTCCATGGAGAGACCTTTAGTATTGGACATCTCTCAAAATCGTGGGTTTGACTTTGAACTTCAGAAGGAGCTTTTTTGTGTGATTATGACTATCCATCCTAGACCAAATGATTACTCAGCTTTTCACTTAAAAGAAATCGTAACTCCAAATAAAAAATTCTGAGCAGAACAAACCTTAACATTCCTTATCCAAATTACGGCATCAAAAAAATTACAACACCCTCCTCAGCCATATTTGAAAACATAGCTTGAACAGCTATACATCTTATATATGTCGTTGTCAATATAACATCACAATAAGGTGCAGAGGATTAGATTTGCCTGCTGGGGAGCAAGGAGACTCCAAGCTAAAAACTATTGACAACTGTGTGATGTTTTCAAGGGATTGTTAACATTTATTTAACTATTTGGTTGTAATATCACCTCCTTTACGGAGCATAGTCAGAACATCATATTTCCAATTATTCCGTGCAAAACAATTGCTCATATTTAGCTCCATCATAGTTGCACAGCAAGTAACTGCATACTTGAAATGATCAGTAAACATCCATTTATCATGCAATTTCAGATAGGTGAAGGTTGCCTCACGATATATCTCAATATTGGCCACCATTAATTGGATATTTCAGTGTTTATAAAATAAAAGTGAACTAAACCTGACAAGTATGAGTGGTTTAGGTTAATTTCCCATCCTTTATGGCTTCAGCCTGTCAAGCAGCAGAAGGGAGCATTTGCCGATGTACTGTTTGCTGATCATGTTTACTTTGCAAGCTACAGGTAGAAACTTTTTACAGTTGGCTAGATCTAATGTACATTTTTATCCAACCAATGTAGGCCTACCTAGCTTAGTTGGCTAACATTATCCCCTTTTCAACATTGCTTTTAAGAGTGTTAATCATGATTGCTGCTGACAGACATCATAGGCTTCATTTATTGATGGAACACATCAAATTGGCTAGCTAGCTAATAACATATCATGCCAATATAGCTAGTTAACAAGCTAACTTCAGGGGATAAACTAGATGGCTATATCCAATTATTGTTTGATTTGCTTGCAATCTATAGTGGTGATGACAGTAGTCCGACTGACAACTTTACCAACCTAGTCTATGATAAAGCAAGTTAAATGACACATTGCTTAGCTAGCTAGCTACATGCCAAATGGATAGACTACCCTCACGTATCTGAAAATACATCATCAATTGATGTTTACTGATCATGAAAAGTATGCAGTTACTTGATGTATAACTAATGAAGCTAAATGTGAGCAATTGTTTTGCATGGAATAATCGAAGGCCTCTACGTTGTTCCAAATTCTTGCGTATACTTTTCCGAAATCAAGTTGTCTATGTGCCAATGCCTTGATCACCGGTCTGTAGGTAGCCTAGCGTGAGGGTAGCCTGTTCAATTCCCGAGCCGACAAGGTGAAACATGTCGACGTGCCCTTGAGCAAGACACTTGGCCCTAGGGTTGCAGTTGATAATGGCTGACCCTGGCCGTGACCTTATTCTCCAAGGTTGTCTCAGGGGGAGTTGGGATATGCAAAAAACACATTTCAATTCCATGTGTGAAACAGGATAAATATAAGTACCCATAAAATGTTTTATATTTTATTATTAACTACCCCCTGCGTTCCTATTCTGCTTCCATTTTCCAATTTGGTGTCTTTCTAATACTTATTAACATTCCTCCAAGTGCCATAATTACCAGATTTTGACAAGATTTTAACTTCCATGTCTTTCAAGAATTACTAATTGATTTAAAGATACATTTTCAAGAGAAACCAAATGCATAGTTCCAAAATGTATACAGTTAAGTGACTGCTATATTATTATATATTTCTACATCATGAGCTTTCAGGTTCCTGAATTTCGTGGGACAGTCAGTGAAGGGGTGAAAATGGAGAGATATGTTAGGACAGCAGTTCCCGCGTGAGTTTGTTGCTTACTTATTACAGCATAACAATGATTAATTTAATGTCTCCATGTTTATGTAGGATTGTTTTACTGTTTTGAATGTTTAAATATATTTGATTTAGATATTTTTGAAATAATTTGCTAAATGGCCATCTCTAAGAATTGATTGCAAAACAACTGTACTGTCACAAAGAAACAAATCCCCTACACGTTTCAATGTTTTGCAGCTATTGAATTTGAACTTGAATTTCTCAAGTAATCCCAGAAAGGGGGAGCATTCCAAATAGGCACTGCAGAATCTGCCACAAGTGCTACAGCGAACATCTTACAGTTGTGGCATTGAGTGTTCACACTATCGCTTGGTTTCTACACACTGGCAAACTGTCAAGGTATTTCTTGCAGTGATTGGTTTTAATGCTAAGAGAGCAGTCATGATAGTCATGTCTAGACCGCATGTTTAGTTTATACCTAATTGTTAATCTAATCTTATTCAGATACTTATTGGTCAAGCTCAGGATTTTTCAAATCAGAAATAGTGCAGAATGCAGTCCAATTGAGTCATTAGTATGCATTTAGCCATATCTTAGTGGAAGTTGCAAGCCAGGTAGAAAATTGTGAAATGTGTTTTCTGACATTAGAAGCAAAGCATTTCAGGATTTTTCAAGAATGAATTGTTTCCTAAAACATGATCTTTAATTATTTATTGCTATCTGGGAATGTTCTTGAAATTTTCTACTTTTGTTACAGGTCTTACTCTCAATGCCAGACAAGAGAAGTAGGCCTAATTTTGATACCCAGTCTTGACAGGGTATAAATCCCATAGACCCAATCAATGTCATTAGAAAAATATCAATCCTTGTTTACAATAAGCCTGATAAGCATCTTGATCATTATTTTATAATCAGACTAAATGACAACAGTAGCCACTGGCATACATACAATGTGCACCAGGCCCAAGTCCTTCATAGGATATTGCATACACAGACATCTCTATTAATAGCAAAGACTCTTGCTATATTGGTCTGTTTTCATGGACCTCTGGTATCCGGATGTTAGCGGTGCAAGGCAAAACAGTAGGCCTATTCTTTCCGCGCTGAAAGAAAGCCCAAACAAACATGATCACAGAATGTTTTTAAAAATATTTTTTTATAATTTTTTTGGACAGAGCCTAAATGTATTTAAAAAAATAATTGTATTTACCCTTTATTTAACTAGGAAAGACCGTTAAGAACAAATTCTTATATACAATTACGGCCTACATCGGTCAAACCCGGGTGACGCTGGGCCAATTGTGCGCAGCCTGGATTCGAACCAGGGTGTCTAGTGACGCTTAGACTGCTGCACCACTCGGGACCCCAAATGGTGCATTCCTAACTGTGATTTATTAGGATCTACAGATTTGATTACAACCAACCTCCTTTCAACTGATGAGCAGACCATTCAAAGTTTTGGGTTAGGGTTCTTCCTTGCAGGTTGCCTGGAATTGAAAGAGACTGTCCTTCAGGTGACTCCCCAATACTAATGTCTTATGAGACAGTTAAAAAATAAATCTGATCATGTTTGGAAACATTTTATTTTTAACTAGTGAATAGCTGGGGGATACTGGCGAAATAGCTGTATGCAAATAATCTGTTCATTTAATTCTTATTGTGATATGATTGTGCAATTGAAATGCTGTAACTTACAACTAATTGCATTTTTGCTGTTTATTTTACTACATTATTTGAGCTTGTTATATAAGTGATGAGGAATAAGGTAGACCTAGGCCTATATGTTGCATTTGTCTGAATTCATAAATGATCAATCTCCATTAGTAGTAGTAGTAGTAGTAGTAGTAGTAATGACCAAATTAATATCACATAAGACCTGTAGGGCCTATTGCAACGAACATTGGCCAATGTACTAACACAAGGTTATCTCCTGCACAGCTGATTTCAATTACAACCATCATTGGCCACCGATTTACTGCTCCCTAAAGTAGATGCCAAGGTTCTTTTAGTCCTGATCGCTGCCAACAATTTTCAAGACTTTCGCCCTCTGGTTATTATTATTGGAACAAATGAATCCTAATTAATCCTAAAAGCGATTTATCAATTTTGACAATCGTTCCGTACAACTGATATAAAGTATTTCCTAATTTACCATGGCAAATCTGTGGTAATTTACCCTACATATGAAAAACAAATTTTGGTGTACATGTACATTTTTAATTTCCAATTCATGTAATCCATTAATTACAATGTGTCTTCTAAAAACTATAAGAATTTCTTATCAAGACCGGGGGGGGGGATATCCCTGCACTGTCCATATTTGAAATGTGTAATCAAGTCAGTCATGATGAGTTACATTATATTTTCATTTGATAAATAAAAAATATTGTCTGATAAAGTTATTTCAAATGGCACATTATTTTGCAATTTAAGATTAAACGTTTAAATGAAGTATAGTACTTCTACTCCTCCTCTTATATTAGTTTAAGTATACTACTACTACTACTCCTATATTCTTATAAGTATTTTACATTCATCAGGCTTACAGTTTCCGATGCTCCTGATAGGTCATTTTTTCATTGGGAGGAGGGAATAGAGAACCTAGACAACAAAAGTTACAGCTGTCTGGTATCAACGTAAGATCAGCTAAATCACTAGTTTATTCTTGTTGGGTTTTCGTTGCAATCAAGCAAATTTTAGTACATGTGCTTGTAATTGTCTGGTAGTAATAGTTTTGAAAATAAAAACAGCACTAACACGTGGCTCAATGTAAAGTCCTGTGTCTTTGTTGCAATGCACCTAAAATTCTGTTTGACATTGATATAGGCTGCTATAATGAGCAACCCTGTACAATTGACTGATGCTGCAGTTTTGGTAGACACCAGTGTCTTAACATTTCCTACTCTCAATGTAATTACAGAAGCTTTCGCCAGCAGCAGAATGTCCCTGCCAGAACCAATGTTCTGCCCACAGCCAACTTTGAGTGCCAACCCCTCTGATGCCAAACAAGTTTGACATTGAACACTTGTGGAAACTTTCAGAAGACACTGTATTTTTCAGACTCCTTGGCTTTTCCCACATTTTGTTATGTTATAGCCTTACTCTAAAATGAATTAAATTGTTTTTTCCCCTCACCAATCTACACACAATAGACCATAATGACAAAGCAAAAAACATGTTTTTAGACATTTTTGCAAATGTATTAAAAATAAACTGATATCACGTTTAGATAAGTATTCAGACCCTTTACACACTACTTTGTTGAAGCACCTTTGGCAGCAATTACAGCCTTGAGTCTTCTTGGGTATGATGCTACAAGCTTGGCACACCTGTATTTGGGGAATATCTCCCATTCTTCTCTGCAGATCCCCTCGAGCTCTGTCAGGTTGGATGGGGAGCGTTGCTGCACAGCTATCTTCAGGTCTCTCCAGAGATGTTCGATCGGTTTCAAATCCGGGCTCTGGTTGGGCCACTCAAGGACATTCAGAGACTTGTCCCGAAGCTACTCCTGCGTTGTCTTGGCTGTGTGCTTAAGGTAGTTGTCCTTTTGTAAGGTGAACCTTGGCCCCAGTATGACGTACTGAGCACTCTACAGCAGGTTTTCATCAAGGATCTCTCTGTACTTTGCGCCGTTCATCTTTCCCTCGATCTTGACTAGCTTCCCAGTCCCTGCTGCTGAAAAAAATTACCACAGCTTGATGCTGCCACCACGCTTCACCGTAGGGATGGTGCCAGGTTTCCTCCAGAAGTGATGCTTTGCATTCAGGTCAAAGAGTTTCATCTTGGTTTCATCAGACCAGAGAATCTTGTTTCTCATGGTCTGCGAGTCCTTTTGGTGCCTTTTGGCAAGCTCCAAGCAGGCTGTGATGTGCCTTTGTACTGAGGAGTGGCTTCCGTTGTGCCACTCTTCTTGGGTATGATGCTACAAGCTTGGCACACCTGTATTTGGGGAATATCTCCCATTCTCTGCAGATCCTCTCGAGCTCTGTCAGGTTGGACGGGGAGTGTTGCTCCGTCATTGAAAATTATAAGAATTTGTTCTTAACTGACTTGTCTAGTTTAATAAAGGTAAAATAAAAAATGCCTGATTTGTGGAGTGCTGCAGAGATGGTTGTTCTTCTGGAAGATTCTCCCATCTCCACAGAGGAACTCTGGAGTTCTGTCAGAGTGACCATCAGGTTCTTGGTCACCCCTGACCAAGGCCCTTCTCCCAAGATTGCTCAGTTTGGCCGGGCGGCCAGCACTGGGAGAGTCTTTGTGGTTCCAAACCTCTTTTATTTAAGAATGATGGAGGCCGCTGTGTTCTTGGGGACCTTCAATGCTGCAAAATAAATTTGGTACCCTTCCCCAGATCTGTGCTTCGACACAATCCTGTCTCAGAGCTCTACAGACAATTCCTGCGACCTCCTGGCTTGATTTTTGCTCTGACATGCACGGTCAACTGTGGGACCTTATATATATGACTGGTGTGTGCCTTTCCAAATCATGTCCAATCAATTGAATTTACCACAGAGGACTTCAATCAAGTTGTAGAAACATCTCAAGGATGATCAATGGAAACAGGGTGCACCTGAGCTCAATTTCGAGTCTCAATGCAAAGGGTCTGAATACTTAAGTAAATAAGGTATTTCTGTTTTTTATTTGTATTACGTTTACATTTCTGAAACTGCTTTTGCTTTGTCATTATAGTATATTGTGTGTAGATTGAGGAAAACATGTATTTAATCCATTTTAGAATAAGGCTGTGACGTTACAAAATGTGGAATAAGTCAAGGGGTCGGAGTACTTTCCGAATGCACTGTATATTGTAATTTTATTGCCTACCTCTTTTAAAAATTAGGTAGACTGGGCCAAAGGAATTGACAGTTTAGGTCAGATGGAAAATGTAGTGTAAACATTTTGTTCACACTGAAACTAAGTAGGGCTGGGAATTGCCAGGGACCTCATGATACGATATTATCACGATACTTACGTGCCGATACGATATGTATCGTAATTCTCACGATTCTGTATGTTTTGCGATTTGATACTGTGCTTTTTTTTTTTATTGCCATTTGACGTTCCAAACGTAGTGCTCACCATATGTCTGACGCAGAGGTACAGGAGAGCCGTGAGAACATTAATTTTGATCAGGCCTACAAATAAGTGCTGATAACAAATTCTCTCTATTTAAAAAAAGATGGAGAGCAAGCTAGGCAGAGTTTTCGCGCAGTTACAGCCAACTAGCGCACAAATAATATTGCAATATTGTCAAATTGATAGCGTACGATATATCGTCAAAAATAATATACCGATTTGTAACTATGCATTTTTTTTTTCTTCCCATCACTAAAACCAAGGTTATTTTAGTCAATTTCTTCTCAGGACATATTTTCTTAAATGACAAGATAAAGATCAAGTAATATCTTCTACTTTTCCAACCAGTCATATTAAAAATATACAAATATATTTAATTCGATTTCTGAACATCTTGATGTATTGTGGCACAGACAACCCATACTTGTGACATGCACTTTATTACATGATTTCTTTAATAAATAGTATTGGGAGTCCCTGCCTCATCATACAAGTGAGTTACGACACTAATTAAAGGGTTTTGTTCATTCATGAATTCGGACAAGGATTAGCTCACACTGCAGTGGGAGATGGTCAAGTCTAAGGTGAGGATGCTACAATCCATGTTGACGCTGTGTCCATTCCAAGCAGTCACTTGGCCAACATGTCTTTCCTGTGTGATTCAGGCTGTGTTTTACACAGACAGCCCAATTATGGGCAAAGATCTGTTTTGGGCTGCTTGTGTAAACACAGCCTTACTACTTTCACGTTATCCATTTATGTTGGAAGGAATACAGTTCCTTAACTTCAATTAAACATTATTTTGGTATTCTCTGTTCCTGCTTCTGAATATCTAACCTTGTTAGCTATGAATATGGACTTAATTTATATGGACTAAACTTCTAGGCCTGAAATATCATATGGGATCATGGCTTTGATGCAGATCGACATTCCGGCAGGGCCTTTCACTTGAACATTCTCCTGTCCATATCCATGAAGCTTGACGATCTTGGCTTTTCTGTAATGTCTATATTGAAGGGACACCACACCGGGTCTTCACTTTCTCGATGGATCCCACTCTTATTTACTCTGCAAATTATCATATTTTTCCGTCATCAACCACATCCTGAAGATCTGGACTTTGTGGAGCTTGTTGACATGGCATCCTCTTGGCAAGACTATTTGAACATAAGTTATTGATAGGGTGTAGAGAAATGTTGACTTATATTTTAACTGGTAGTTCAGTCACCCAGCACCTATAGGTTGTTGCAGTAGCCTACATTCTCAAGTCTGTGCTTAAAAGGATAGTTTTCTTACGTGTGTTAACTCTTATTACCATGGAGTCAATGAATGATTAATTACAACAATCAACTGTTTGAGTATTGTAGTGAATTTCAAAGCAAAGAAATGCTAAATCTTTGAATCCTTATAAACAACTAAGATGCTCTGTCTACATGGTGGGACATTCTATGATGTCTACCTTGCTATACAGAAAATATGGAAACAGAACACTTTTTCTACCAGCACAAGCTTTTCCACAATTTTACCTTTTGGGACTGCATTCTCTAAAACCTCACTTTGGATGACTTTGCAGTTGAAGCTCTGGTCCTCTTATGTTTAGCTAGACCTACTCTATCTACTGAACTACTACGAAAAGTAATTATTTCCTGGATTGTCACGTTTAATGCTACCCATAGATGGACGTTAATCATCTCTTAGTGCAGTGTTGGATTCTACCATCCATTGTCTATTTTTGTTATTTCAGGATAAGAATTGGGTCAGTTTCAGTGTAACACTGAGTCAGTCCAATAATCTGTAGAATGATAGCAGAAGTAGAGCAGACAGGGTTGGACATAGAAGGGGCTGTGTGACTTGTCTTGTACGTTCTTGCTTTAGCTTGCGGAGGTTCCTAACTTCGGTCCCATCTAACCGTGCAGCTTAAGGAACGCTAATGGCTTGACGGCGGCAGACCTGGCCCACACCCAGGGCTTCTGGGAGTGCGCCCAGCTGCTCTCCAACGCTCAAAACCAGCTCAATGGTTTCTACGCCAACGGGGCGCTAAGCGGCCACCGCTCTCTCGGCCAAAGCCGGGGTCTCCTCAATGGCCTGGCCAATAGAAAGAGGCTTCTGGACAGCGTGAAGCCCAATCACATCAAGAAGGCCAGAACAGATGGTAGGGGCCTATCTAGTCTGTTGCAGGGCCTATGAAATGTTCAAATGTGTGTATTTATCTTTGCCAATGTGCTGATTTGATATGAATCAGTTTAATCAGTCTAGCTATTACAAAAACAATTACAACTCATATAGATGCCATATGCAAACAAAATTTGATCTGTAGACATTCTTATAGTAGGTCCTTAACTATGTCTAATGCAGCTCTGTCTGTCCGTCGTCCCTCAGGTGTGGACCTGCCCACGTGGATGCAGCATGGCTGTGGGGAGGAGCTGGAGACCATGTATATGGAGTCTGCAGCCCCGGACTCCGTCTCAGGTGGGACTTGCCCCTCCACAGCCCCCAAAGAGCTGGATATCTCTACTGTGGTCTCCTGCACCTATTTGTAGTGGCTTTTCTTAAGCCAGTTTCACGCTCTTAATCATGTGTATATATAAGCTAGGTTGTTATGGTCTTGACTTTAATATCTTGTCAAGGTCAAGGCATCTGAAAATGTTCAATGGTTCAGAAATGCATTAAGCTAGTAATGTCAATGTTATTTATATTTCACCATCTCTGAGAAGCTCATCCTACACCTGCATTTCTGGCACATTCAATTTCAAGATGTAGGAATGCACACAAATCCAGACATGCATATTTTATGCATGGAATCCATTTAATGCATTTTCTCTTTCCTTACTGTTCAGTTTGAATGATTTCGCCTGTTTTTGATAGGCCTCCACAATATGGTAGTTGTGTGAATGAACCTCAACAAATTTGACACATTTGTTTTTCACAAACATCTTTGTCATCCACGATTTGGTAATAACCTAGTTAAATCCTGTGTAAAAAAATATGGCTATATCCACATCCCTGTGTGTCATTTTATGCTTTGGCAACAACCCAATGACATAATCCCTACCTGGACTAAAACTGTAAGGCTATAATAATGAATGTATCCTGTAGATTAAGGTTTTCTTGAAAAAGGGTGTTAATGAAAGTACATTTTGACTGATTACATGGTATAAGTGGAATTCCAAGTTCGCCTCTACATATTCCCTTCCGCCCATACCAAGGTTATTATAGTAAACAAAACTAAATTGTTTTTCCAATTTTAGTTATATAAAAGAAAATTAAGAATATTTTTCTATCTTTGACTGTATAACAAAGTGGCGCAGAGGTCTAAGGCACTGCATCGCTGTGCTTGAGGCGTCACTACAGACCCGGGTTCGATCCCAGGCTGTGTCACAAGCGGCCGTGACTGGGAGGCCCATAGGGCGGCACACAATTGGCCCAGCGTTGTCTGGGTAGGGGAGGGTTTGGACGGGGGGCTTTACTTGGCTCATCGCACACTAGCGACTCTTTGTGGCAGACCGGCCGCCTGCTCGCCTCCCGAGCCCGTTGGGGAGTTGCAGCGATGAGACGATCGAAAAAGGGGGTAAAATACAAAAAATATAATAGGCCTAGCTTGTGCATCACTATCACAACCTAACGGAGGGAAAAATCTGAGGGTGAGCATGAACCATAGGCGTGAACAATGGTGGCAGCAAAAGGTAAAACCCTGTATGGGATTGTTTTTGAGTACGTTGCTGGAAAGAACCATGTATTGTAGCATCAGCATCGTGTATGAAACAGAGATAAAAGGGAAAACCCAACCAAAACCCAACAGTCATACAAACAATTTCAGGCTAAAGACAAGGTGAAGCTATAAGTAGCTGCATGGCAACGTTAAGACAACCAACTAGCAGTTTTGAATGAAAAGAGCAGAAACATGGAAACCTCATTCAAATGTGTAAAAAATAAATAAAAGAAGCACTTGTTAATTTATTCATCCAGTCTGGCAATACCACAAGACTGTATGATGAACCAGGCCTCAGAGAATTCCCCAAAATACCCCACTGGGCATACACTGGTTCAATCAATGTTTCAAATCAAATTGTATTTGTCACATAAACATGGTTAGCAGATGTTAATGCGAGTGTAGCGAAATGCTTGTGCTTCTAGTTCCGACCATGCAGTAGTATCTAACAAGTAATCTAACAATTTCACAACAACTACCTTATACACACAAGTGTAAAGGAATGAATAAGAGTATGTTCATATAAATATATGGATGAGCGATGGCCGAACGGCATAGGCAAGATGCAGTAGATGGTATAGAGTACAGTATATACATATGAGATGAGTAATGTAGGATCTGTAAACATTATATAAAGTGGCATTGTTTAACTACTTAGGGAGCGCTAGCGCCCCACTCCCGACACTACCCGGTGAAATGTAAGGCGCCAAATTCAAAATCCAAAAGTTGAATTATTAAACATTCATCAATATACAAGTGTTGCATAGTCATCAAAAGCTCTGATTCTTGGCAATATCACAGCGTTGTCAGATTTCAAAAAGGCTTTACGGCGAAAGCACAACATGTGATTGAGGATAGCTCCTCTCATATTTTATGCATTAGCATGAATCCATAACCAAAGCGGGTCTCATAAAACGCATAAAATCGATAATATAAAATACCTTACCTTCTGAAGACCTTCTGCTGAGTGCTTCCCAAGTGTCCAACGAAGACATCCAATGGTTCTTTTGTTAGAAAAAGTCTATTAGAAACTTCAGAGTGTTTCCTATCCAATAGTACTAATTATGTGCATATCCTAGTTTCTGGGCCTGAGTGGCAGGCCTTTTACTTTGGGCACGCCAGACTCTCCAAAACCGACACCTCAGCTGCCGCTCCCTAAGAAGTTAATGTGGCTAGTGATACATTTATTACATCCAATTTTTAATTATTAAAGTGGCTAGATATTTGAGTCAGTATGTTGGCAGCAGCCACTCAATGTTAGTGATGGCTGTTTTAACAATCTGATGGCCTTGAGATGGAAGCTGTTTTTCAGTCTCTCGGTCCCAGCTTTGATGCATCTGTACTGACCTCGCCTTCTGGATGATAGTGGGGTGAACAGGCAGTGGCTCGTGTGGTTGTTGTCCTGATCTTTTTGGCCTTCCTGTGACATCGGGTGGTGTAGGTGTCCTGGAGGGAAGGTAGTTTACCCCCGGTCATGCGTTGTGCAGACCTCACTACCTTCTGGAGAGCCTTACGGTTGTGGGCGGAGCAGTTGCTGTACCAGGTGGTGATACATCCGGACAGGATGCTCTCGATTCTGCATCTGTAAAAGTTTGTGTGTTTTTGGTGACAAGCCAAATTTCTTCAGCCTCCTGAGGTTGAAGAGGCGCT
This sequence comes from Hucho hucho, assembly GCA_003317085.1. NCBI lineage: Eukaryota > Metazoa > Chordata > Actinopteri > Salmoniformes > Salmonidae > Hucho > Hucho hucho. Next base: position 177,147 of record QNTS01001927.1, read on the forward strand.
GTTGCGCCTTCTTCACCACGCTGTCTGTGTGGGTGGACCATTTCAGTTTGTCTGTGATGTGTACACCGAGGAACTTAAAACTTTCCACCTTCTCCACTACTGTCCCGTCGATGTGGATAGGGGGGGGTGTTCCCTCTGCTGTTTCCTGAAGTACACGATCATCTCCTTTGTTTAGTTGACGTTGAGTGAGAGGTTATTTTCCTGACACCACACTCCGAGGGCCCTCTCCTCCTCCCTGTAGGTCGTCTCGTCGTTGTTGGTAATCAAGCCTACCACTAGTGTCGTCAGCAAACTTGATGATGGTGTTGGAGTCGCGCGCGGCCAAGCAGTCATGGGTGAACAGGGAGTACAGGAGAGGGCTGGGAACGCACCCTTGTGGGGCCCCAGTGTTGAGGATCAGCGGGGTGGAGATGTTGTTTCCTACCCTCATGTCTATGAAATTATGTTGAACCAGTGTGGAATAGATGCTGAATTTACATCTGTGCCCAGTGGGACTTGATCCCAAATGTAAAACTCCTGCCTCTGCTAGACTAAAAGTGTCGCTTTGCTTTACAAATGGATACAGCAACCCATGAAGTTATGGACCTTCTAAAAGAGGCATGAAAAACAACCCTGTGTGTAGACTGCTGGAGCAAGAAAGGACTGACTGCTTTTTTTATGTGCATTTCAGCCTGCGTCTATCACCGCTCCTCCAACAGGACAGCACATGTGTTGCTCAGCCTCCATTGGATTTTACATCCACACACCGGAGTGGTAATTGACTACACATTGGACGCATAGGACATACCAGAGGAGCAGATCTTCTCCAAGTCATTAAGGTTTCGAGGCTGACGTTTGGCAACTCGAACCTTCAGCTCCCTCAACAGATTTTCTATGGGATTAAGGTCTGGAGACTGGCTAGGCCACTCCAGGACCTTAATGTGCTTCTTCTTGAGCCACTCCTTTGTTGCCTTGACCGTGTGTTTTGGGTCATTGTCATGCTGGAATACCCATCCACGACCCATTTTTAATGCTCTGGCGGAGGTTCTCACCCAAGATTTGACGGTACATGGCCCCGTCCATCGTCCCTTTGATGCGGTGAAGTTGTCCTGTCCCCTTAGCAGAAAAACACCCCCAAAGCATAATGTTTCCACCTCCATGTTTGACGATGGGGATGGTTTCCTTGGGGTCATAGGCTGCCTTCCTCCTCCTCCTCCAAACACGGCGAGTTGAGTTGATGCCAAAGAGCTCCATTTTGGTCTCATCTGACCACAACACTTTCACCCAGATGTCCTCTGAATCATTCAGATGTTCATTGGCAAACTTCAGACGGGCATGTATATGTGCTTTCTTGAGCAGGGGGACCTTGCGGGCGCTGCAGGATTTCAGTCCTTCACGGCGTAGTGTGTTACCAATTGTTTTCTTGGTGACTATGGTCCAAGCTGCCTTGAGATCAATATCCTCTTGTGTAGTTCTGGGCTGATTCCTCACCGTCCTCATGATCATTGCAACTCCACGAGGTGATCTTGCATGGAGTCCCAAGCCGACAGTTCTTTTGTGTTTCTTCCATTTGCGAATAATCGCACCAACTGTTGTCACCTTCTCACCAAGCTGCTTGGCGATGGTCTTGTAGCCCATTCCAGCCTTGTGTAGGTCTACAATCTTGTCCCTGACATCCTTGGAATGCTCTTTGGTCTTGGCCATGGTGGCGAGTTTGGAATCTGATTGATTGATTGCTTCTGTGGACAGCTGTCTTTTATACAGGTAACAAACTGAGATTAGGAGCACTCCCTTTTAAAAGTGTGCTCCTAATCTCAGCTCGTTGCCTGTATAAAAGACACCTGGGAGCCAGAAATCTTTCTGATTGAGAGGGGGTAAAATACTTCTTTCCCTCATTAAAATGCAATTCCATTTATAAAATTTTTCACATGCCTTTTTCTTGATTTTTGTGTTGTTATTCTGTCTCTCACTGTTCAAATAAACCTACCATTAAAATTATAGACTGATCATTTCTTTGTCAGTGGGCAAACGTACAAAATCAGCAGGGGATCAAATACTTTTTTCCCCTCACTGTAAATGGCTCTTAGCGTCCCGAACATGGGCTACTTTCTGTCCGTAAATCGAAATAATACAAAAACAAAAGATGTGATTTTATAAAACAAAATAAAAAGGAGTAAAATTAACTGAAACTAAACTGAATTTCAAATAAAAATTGAAAACGAATATAAACTAATACAAAATCACACAACCATAATTACCTTGTCCCATACCCTGTTTGATCTAAAGCTACAAGCTGGTGCTTTGGTTTAACTCATTGTAAATCCTGTGTTTAACTTCTTAGGGAGCAGCAAGGTGCGTTGGGGCGCTAGCGCCCCACTCCCGACACTACCAGGTGAAATGCAAGGCGCCAAATTCAAAATCCAAAAGTTGAATTATTAAACATGCACCAATATACAAGTGTTTCATACTCATCAAAAGCTCTGTTTCTTGGCAATATCACAGCGTTGTCAGATTTCAAAAAGGCTTCACGGCGAAAGCACCACATTTGATTGTTTGAGGATAGCACCTTCACTATTTTTGCCATTACCATGAATTCATAAGCCATCACGGTTCACACAAAACACATTTCACAGCGAAAACAAATCAATTACCTGTTGAAGAACTTCTGCTGAGGTCTTCCTAAGTGTCCAACGAAGACATTCCATGGTTCTTTTGTTAGAAAAAGTAATGTATTATATCCTTAAATCTCCATTTGGTTCGCGCGTTATAATCAGAAACTACAGCCTCCACTCCTCCATTGAAACGTGAAGAGAACTTGTTCAACTTATACCTATAAACTTGTCCAAGAACAATCAAACATCCTTTTTAATGTATCCTTAGGAACACTTTTATGTATATTTACTTTAATAATTCAACCGGAATATAAACTGGGCTATAAGAAAGGAAAAAACCACAGAGCGCGCTTGGCGCGCGTCCTCTTCTATTGACATCTGAGGGGACACTTCCTGATTTCTCTTCTTCTCTGCTCTAATGCATCTAAAAAGAATCAGAACACTTTCTTGAGACTGTTAACATCCAGAGGAAGCGATAGGTACTGCATTCATATGCCCTTATATTGGCATTTTCATAAGGGAGGGGTTCCAAATGAGCAATGTGTCAAAACCACTTTTTCCTCTGGGTTTCGCCTGCCATATCCGTTCTGTTTCACTCACAGACAAATGGTTAACACTTTTAGAAAATTCTGTGTTTCCTATCCAATGGTTCTAAATATGTGCATATCCTATTTTCTGGGCCTGAATGGGAGGCATTTTACTTTGGGCACGCCAGGCTCTCCAAAACGGTCACCTCGTGCGCTACTCGCCTAAGAAGTTAAGAGCCAAAGGGCAGACTTCTTACTCCCCTGACTGATTCTGAATTCAAAAGGGAAGCGATGAGAAATTCTTGTTTGTACTATGAAGTTTGCCAGTTGAGATTTTAATTAAGTTTATTCAGTTCAATAACTGCATTGTATATTAGGCTAAATAAGGATTTGTGCTGTACAACTGTATTTGACAAACCTTAGCAAATAATACATTCTCAATTTGATATGGATGGTAGTGATTAATTTGACACAGTATCTTTCAACTGTACATTATAGAAATAATTACATATGTTTATAGTATGCCTAGATTTTTTTTTCTATTAATGTTTTGTTAGTGTATCCATTCAAATATTTATCCTTGTAAATACAAATCTAGTTTGGCCAGGGGTATGTATTTATGGTACATTATCATGTGTGTTTGAAAGGCACATCGAGAGAGAGAATGTATACTCAAAGTACTATACTTTAATTAACCTATTTGATGACCTTGACGTGATGAAATTTCATAGGCATTTAATTACATTGAAATCCTCTGTCTGAGGTAAAGTAATTGTCTGGGTCAAATTCAAAGGTTTATATTTGTTGTGTGATCCCCCTCTAGTGGCCATAGGAAAGACTGAGATGATCACTGCCTCTGTATTTTATACACATTTTCAAACTTTATCTATTCTGCGCTAGAAACAATATTGCCTAAATTATTCTATAAACTCCAAAATACAACAAATTCAGCTGTTGGAGGAAGAGTGCGATGGTGTGAGCACTTTTGCAAGCAGAGCAGAGCCACAATGTTAAACGTATCATGAGAATGAGACAAGGATGTGTTTGCAAAACAAAATCAAGATGCTTACCACATATTTATGTGTTCATGAACCTGCCTAGTGTGCTCCTTCTATGTGCCGTACAACATTGAATCTGACTAGTCATGTATTTCTTTTCAACGGCAGATGAACCCAATGCCACCACAGGTCAGACGAACGGCAACAGTGGGCCACAGAACGGTGCCGTCTCTACCAATGGCCACATGCCAACACACCTCAATGGGGCCAACGCTGCCGTGCTGTCAACCAGCTTCTCCTCACCATGGGGACTGCTGGCCTTGGCTACTTCCACTGAAAACGTGCTGTCATCATCACGCCCAGCTAATCAGGAGGCGGAGGAGACCCGGTGGCGTTCAGCCCACGAGATGTGCGGTTCTCTACACCTGACGGGAAGCCCCAGCAGCTGCGTGTCCCACCGGCCCTCCTGGGAGGCCATGGCCAGCGACCCGTGGGACACCCTGCACTACGGACACTACCATGGCTTCGGGGACACGGCAGAGGACCTGGCTGAGGAGCACAGCAGCTTGGTGCGCGTGGAGCAGCGTTACGACCAGGCCGTGCTCAGTGCCATGCACCTCTACCACGGATCCTAAATAGGGGGAGGCTGGCCCTTCCCAAGTAAGTAGTCCGTCTATCTACCTGCCCCGGCACCACTTTGCCTACAGCCGCTAGCCTGCCTTAAAACTCAATGGTTTCCATAACATCGTTGTTGCACTGGGGAGGGAGAGAAGAGTCACTTTGGCCCATCTACCAAAGGGAACAAATAGCATTGTTGTTTTTGTATTTGATATTTGAAATCCTTATTTTATTACTGTCTGTGTTGTAGCACAACATGTGATTGTGGTAAGCTGATCATAGTTTGTCTGGTGATGGTATTGCATACAATGCATTTGTTTGTTTCTCAAAGGTGCAGGTTATTAGAATTATGAGTTATGATAAGACTGCGATGCCTGATTTTTGTGTTAGACAGAAAGCATAAATGACTTGTGTTTGGCATGTAGTTTCTGTGCCAACACTTATGTTAAATCTATTATGGCATTTTTTTTATGACTTTGTTTTACCTTGTTGTTCCTTGTCTGTACTTGGAGCACTACAAACAGTATTTCTCATGAAGACAATCTATAAACTGACTTTATCGCAGTCCTTTTTACATAATTTTTGTTGGGTCTTCTGAAATAAATTTTTTATCAAATTGCATGCCTGTCCCGGTCTTCCCTTTTGCTTCTATGGCATTGCAAAAATGTATGATTGTTTTGAATGACATTGTCTTCTTATCTTGCTTGTGCAACTAGCATTTATTTTAAATGGGGATTATAGGACTGTGTTGGACTTAATAATACATCAACTCAATCAAATCAACTCAAATTTTATCACAAGCACCGAATACACCTGGTGTACACTTTACAGTGAAATTCTTGCTTACCTTTCCCAATGATCCAGAGTTTTAAAAAAAGAAAATAGTAACTAACACATGAGGAATAAAATAATATACACAAGAATGGAGCTACCAGATCAATGTGCAGATGTACTTCAGGTAGATACAGTTGAAGTCGGAAGTTTACATACACCATAACCAAATGCATTTAAACTCAGTTTTTCACAATTTCTGACATTTAATCCTAGTAAAAATTCCCTGTCTTAGGTCCGTTAGGATCACCACTTTATTTTAAGAATGTGAAATGTCAGAATAATAGTAGAGAATTATTTATTTCAGCTTTTGTTTCATCACATTCCCAGTGGGTCAGAAGCTTACATACACTCAATTAGTATTTGGTAGCATTGCCTTTAAATTGTTTAACTTGGGTCAAACTTTTCGGGTAGCCTTCCACAAGCTTCCCACAACAAGTTGGGTGAATTTTGTCCCATTCCTCCTGACAGAGCTGGTGTAACTGAGTCAGGTTTGAAGGCCTCCTTGCTTGCACACGCTTTTTCAGTTCTGCCCACATATTTTCTATAGGTTTGAGGTCAGGGCTTTGATGGTCACTCCAATACCTTGACTTTGTTGTCCTTAAGCCATTTTGAAACTGTTTTTGTGTATCTCAGTTAGTTGTTGTACATATGCTTTTAATTCTGTTTGCAACAAATCTAATGAGGGACCTTTTATAGAGCCCTCCTAGAGTTGGTGTAGGCATGGGTAGACCCGTAAGCATTTCATGCGGTGTTAGATGCGTGCTTCTGTTAGTTTCCATGCGACAACTCATTTAAGCAAGCGGCAATGCATCCACCCAATTAACTACTTAGGGAGAAACGGCGAGCTAGTGGGCCGCTCCAGACACTACCCGGTGAAATGTAAGGCGCCAAATTCAAAATCCAAAAGTTGAATTATTAAACATTCATCAATATACAAGTGTTGCATAGTCATTTTACTTTGGGCACGCCAGACTCTCCAAAACCGACACCTCGGCTGCCGCTCCCTAAGAAGTTAAGCTCTGAAGACGCCCATATCTTAGTTATCTTAGCCTTAAGGGTACCGTTAGCCTTTTCGACCAAACCTTGACTGGGGATGATAAACACATCCCAGTCTTTGTTTCATTCTTAGTTGCTGTATTATTGATTTCACAACTTTCTGTATAAACGCCGATCTGTTGTCTGAACAGATTTTTGAAGGTTTTCCTAACCTTGGTATTACTTCTCTTGTTAGAAATTGTATTACCGTTCCTAATCAGCTGATGGTATTGCTTCTATCCATCTACTGAATCTGTCTATGATAATGTATCTTTTACCACGCATAGGTTTTATCATCTCTACATAATCCATCACAATGTGTCGAAACGGTCATTCTGGAACCTGTATGTGACCTATGGGCATAGTTATACCTTTATGTATGTTATTTTTCACACATATTGTACATTTTGACAAGACTTCATCTACTGTTGCCTGTAGATAAGGTGACCAGAATCCTTGTTTTTTTATTTTTCTTATTACCTCCCCCCTTGCACAATGATCTAGATCATGTGCATCATTAATAAGCAAAGTTAACAAGGTAGTGGTTGCAATTATGGCACCATCATGTGATCTCCATACTCCATTCCTGTCAACAGAGGCTCCCCTCTGTTGCCACATAGATTGTTCATTAATCCCAGCTCGAGCCTGAATTTGGACCAAATCAGCAAGAGTTGGTAAGGAAGCAAAACCAATAACATCCACCATAGATGCTGTCAGTATTGGAACAATGCATTTGGAAGCCTTCTAAGCAGCTTCATCAGCTGCATTATTCCCCCTAACAACAAAGTCATTACCTTTCTTGACACTTAATAATTGCTAACTTCTGAGGATACATCAATGCAGTCATTAATTTAACTACTTGCGCGTGATGCTGAATGGGAGTACCATCACTCTTCTTAACTTCTTTGGGAGCAGCGCACGAGGTGACCGTTTTGGAGAGCCTGGCGTGCCCAAAGTAAAATGCCTCTCATTCAGGCCCAGAAAATAGGATATGCACATATTTAGTACCATTGGATAGGAAACACTGTGAATTTTCTAAAAGTGTTAACATTTTGTCTGTGAGTATAACAGAATGGATATGGCAGGCGAAAACCCGAGGAATTTCTGTCCTGGAAAAAGTGGTTTTGACAGATTGCCTCATTTAGAACCCCTCCCTTATGAAAATGCCCATATAAGGGCATATGAATGCAGTACCTATCGCTTCCTCTGGATGTCAACAGTCTCGAGAAAGTGTTCTGATTATTTTTAGATGCTTTTAGAGCAGAGAAGAAGACGAATAAGGAAGTGTCCACACAGATGTCAATACAAGTAAATGCGCGCTCCCGGCTGGCACGTTCTTTGTTTTTTTTCCTTTCTTATCGCCCAGTTTATATTCCGGTTGAAATATTATACTATTTATACATAAAAGTGTTCCTAAGGATACATTTAAAATGATGTTTGATTGTTCTTGGACAAGTTTATAGGTNATAACGCGCCAACCAAACTGAGATTTATGGATATAATACATTACTTTTTCTAACAAAAGAACCATGGATTGTCTTCGTTGGACACTTGGGAAGCCCTCAGCAGAAGTTCTTCAAAAGGTAATTGATTTGTTTTCGCTGTGAAATGTGTTATGTGTGAACCGTGATGGCTTATGAATTCATGGTAATGGGAAAAATATGTTAGGTGCTACCCTCAAACAATCAAATGTGGTGTTTTCGCCGTAAAGCCTTTTTGAAATCTGACAATGCTGTGATATTGCCAAGAAGCAGAGCTTTTGATGACTATGAAACACTTGTATATTGACGCATGTTTAATAATTCAACTTTTGGATTTTGAATTTGGTGCCTTGCATTTCTTAGGGAGCGCCCCACCGCTCCCTAAGAAGTTAAATCCTCTCTGTTTCCAAACTGCACCAAACAAATGACATACACCATGTGCATAAGCTGAATCAGTGTAGATATTAACTGTCTTTCCTTTCCCTAGCACACATGCTGCAGTCAATGCTTTAAGTTCTGCCAATTGGGCTGAACATGGTTGAGGACAATACTAAAAAATCCCTTGTCTCATTTCTGCATACCCTGCATGATTTCCTGTATAATCTTTATAACAGGAACCATCTACAAAGTAGTTACCTGCCTCACTTCCTTCTCTGTCTATCAATGGTATAGATTCAAGATCTGGACGCAATTTGGTAAACGTTAGAGCTACACAGTCATGTGCTTTCCCTTAAATCTAATGGAACTCTTTCAAATGGATTGACAGTATTACATATTTTAATGGAGACATCTGGATATGTCAGTAGAGTCATGTAATCCAAAGTTCTAGCATTAGTTAACACAAATTTACCCTGTTCTATCAGCTCCACTATTTTATGATGCATGCTTATAGTCACAGGATATCCCATAGTTATGGTTGAGGCTTTATCATACGCATAGTGTAATGCTGTCAACCCTTGGTAACACGGTGGATAACCCTGAGCTACTGGATCCAATCTAGAACTGTAGTACCCAATTGGCTGTTTCTTTCTACCAGTGGATGTTTCCTGCATAAGTACGGCTGCTGCATAACGATCACCCCTATTTGCTACGTATAACAAAAATGGTTTAGTGTAATCTGGGGCTGCTGTAGCTGGTGCTGTTTGCGTTTCCTTTTTTAGTGTCTCATATGCAATCAGAGCATCAGTGTCCCTGTCTAATTGTGCCCTAAGATTAAGCTGTCCTGCTTCTTTCATTATTTCTCGCGAAGGAGACGTTTTAACTACATATTCCTCTATCCAATCTGAGCTAAATCCTGTCATCCCTAAAAAGGTAATCATTTTAGCTACTGTTTGTGGCAATGGTGCTTTACTAATGCCTTCCAGCTGCCCTGGAGCTATTGCCTTTGTTCCATGAGCTATAGTTATTCCTAGGTACTCAACCTGAGGTTGACAGTACTGAAGCTTTGTTTTAGAGACTTTGTCCTCCTCCTGCCAATCGTTGCAGTACTTTCAAGGAGTCAGAGTGGCATTTCCAACGTAGATGCACAGATCAACAGATCATCGACATATTGAATCAGTGTGCCATCAAGCATTAATTCTTCCAAATCAGCCCTCAATATCTGGTAGACATTTGTTTGAAATCCCTGGGGAAGACGGCTATAAGAGAGAGTTCGTCCTCTGTATCTAAATGCAAACAAATGTCTACATTCTTCTGCCAGGGGCACACTAAAAAATGCTCCACACAGGTCAATCACTGTAAAGTACTTGGCATCTGGAGGAACATTAGTCAGCAGTGTGTGAGGGTTCGGGAACCTCTGCAGTGCAATGTCATTGACTGCTCTTAAGTCATGTACTAGTCTCCATTTTGTTACCATTGGCTTTAAGGACAGGTAGCAGAGGTGTATTGCAGAGGCTTTGCATTTCTATCAAAACACCTGCTTTGATCAATCCTTCAATTGTTGCATTTATCTCTTCTTCAGTTTCTGGCTTCATATGGTATTGAGCTTCCCAAGAGGCTTAGCATCAGGTTTCACTTTGATGTTAACAGGACTTGCTGACTTCACCAATCCAACGTCTGTGTCATGTTGTGACCATACCTCAACTGGTATGATTTTTTTCAATTTCTTGTTTTAGTTCACTGACTAGTCCTATTTCTTCCCCTAACAGTACTTGTTGATTAGCACTAACTTCTACTTCCCTAGGATTCCCATTCATTACTGGTCAGTATTTTAATAAAAGCCTCATCTGTGGAATGGAAAATTAATGGGTTATCTGTTTTGTTCCACTTCCTCCTCTTAGCTTTTCTCATCATAGGTCCCAAATCTTTTGATGTGAATCCCTGATTCATCAGCAATGTAATGTGAGGGACAGAATCAGAGACATTGAACCACTTTTGAACAAACTCCGATCCATCTCTGTCAGTCACATCCATTGCAGCTCCCTGCTTTCCAATGATAATGTACTGAGACATAATTGATGCTGACTTTCCATTTGCCCCCATAACCCAAAGTTGTTCTAACAAATCAAATCAAATGTTACCTACCTTCACCACCTGGGGCCGGCCCGTCAGGAAGTCCAGGGCCCATTTGCACAGGGCTGGGTCGAGACCTAGGGTCTCAGGCTTAATGACGAGCTTGGAGGGTACTATGGTGTTAAATGCTGAGCTGTAGTCGATGAACAGCATTCTTACATAGGTATTCCTCTTGTCCAGATGGGTTAGTGCAGTATGCAGTGTGATTGCGATTGCGTTGTCTGTGGACCTATTGGGACGGTAAGCAAATTGGAGTGGGTCCAGGGTGTCTGGCAGGATGGAGGTGATTATGATCCTTGACTAGTCTCTCAAAGCACTTCATGATGACGGAAGTGAGTGCTACGGGGCGATAGTCATTTAGCTCAGTTACCTTAGCTTTCTTGGGAACCAGAATGGTGGCCCTCTTGAAGCATGTGGGAACAGCAGACTGGGATAGGGACTGATTGAATATGTCCGTAAACACACCAGCCAGCTGGTTTGCGCATGCTCTGAGGACACGGCCAGGGATGCCATCTGGGCCAGCAGCCTTGCGAGGGTTAACACATTTAAATGTTTTACTCACGTTGGCTGCGGTGAAGGTGAGCCCGCAGGTTTTGGTAGCGGGCTGTGTCGGTGGCACTGTATTGTCCTCAAAGCGAGCAAAGAAGTTGTTTAGTTTGTCTGGGAGCAGGACGTCGTGGTCCGCGACGGGGCTGGTTTTCTTTTTGTAGTCCGTGATTGACTGTAGACCCTGCCACATTCCTCTCGTGTCTGAGCCGTTGAATTGTGACTCTACTTTGTCTCTATATTGACGCTTAGCTTGTTTGATTGCCTTGCGGAGGGAATAGCTACACTGTTTNTAGCTCAGTTACCTTAGCTTTCTTGGGAACAGGAACAATGGTGGCCCTCTTGAAGCATGTGGGAACAGCAGACTGGGATAGGGACTGATTGAATATGTCCGTAAACACACCAGCCAGCTGGTCTGCGCATGCTCTGAGGACACGGCCAGGGATGCCATCTGGGCCAGCAGCCTTGCGAGGGTTAACACATTTAAATGTTTTACTCACGTTGGCTGCGGTGAAGGTGAGCCCGCAGGTTTTGGTAGCGGGCTGTGTCGGTGGCACTGTATTGTCCTCAAAGCGAGCAAAGAAGTTGTTTAGTTTGTCTGGGAGCAGGACGTCGTGGTCCGCGACGGGGCTGGTTTTCTTTTTGTAGTCCGTGATTGACTGTTGAATTGTGACTCTACTTTGTCTCTATTGACGCTTAGCTTGTTTGATTGCCTTGCGGAGGGAATAGCTACACTATTTGTATTCAGTCATGTTTCCGGTCGCCTTACCCTGGTTAAAAGCAGTGGTTCGCGCTTTCAGTTTTGCTCGAATGCTGCCATCAATCTACGGTTTCTGGTTGGGGAAGGTTTTAATAGTTGCTATGGGTACAACATCACCAATGCACTTGCTAATAAACTCGCTCACCGAATCAGCGTACACATCAATGTTGTTGTCCGATGCTATCCGGAACATATCCCAGTCCACGTGCTCGAAGCAATCTGGCAGCGTGGAATCAGATTGGTCAGACCAGCGTTGAACAGGCCTGAGAAGGGGCGTTTCCTGTTTTAGTTTCTGTCTGTAGGCTGGGAGTCATGTCAGACTTGCCAAAAGGAGGGCGGAGAATAGCCTTGTATGCGTCACGAAAGTTAGAATAACAATGATCAAGGATTTTACCAGCCCAGGTGGCACATTCGATATGCTGATAACATTTAGGGAGCCTTGTTTTCAGATTAGGGGTCCTTGTGTGGGCCATATTGCATTGTGCAGGGATATTCTGATTTTGCTCTAGCAGCCTTAGGTATTTGAGCCTGAACAAATTTATCCCACTTCTTCACAGTTCTATTTACCTCTGCCTCAATGCCTCCTAACCAATATACATTAGCTGTCTCACCTGTAGTTACCACTGGTAATTGTAACCCTATTTTTTATATTATTACTCCCTCAGGAGAACACTTAATTTGTATACCCATTTTACATAGAGCATCCCTTCCTAATATATTGATTGGTGTTTGATCTGACACTAATATTGGAATTGTAGCTGATTCCCCATCAGCAGTCAGACGAACTGGAGCAGTCATTGGAATCAGCTGCGTGTTTCCCGAGAATCCTATTGTTTTGGCATATTTACCAGACATGGGGAGATGAGAGGCATCATTTGGACTTACACGTGTAAGTGGCTCCAGTATCTATCATCATGGGTGCCTCTATTCTCTACGTGAACCTGCAGCATAGGTTCTTGGTCAGCTCTCGTGGTTACCATTGGAAACGGACCCTCCCCTGTAGGATTCCCTGGGAATCCCTAGCATCCTTGATTAGGCCCTGACCATGGGTTCACAGGGCCTGGTGGTTGACTTTGGTTGCTCTGCCATCCCCCAATCGGGTTCCAGTTACTCTGGTTTCCATTTCCAGGTGGCTGCCAGCTGCTTTGATTTCTATTAGCTGGTGGCTGCCAATTGTTTTGGTTCCCTCTATTTCAATCCTGCCAAGGATTTGTAGGGCATTCTCGTCTAGGATGTCCTGGCTGTAGGCATCCCCACCAAACACCAGGTGGCCCTAGTGGGCTCCTGGGTCCTCTTTTCTGATTGGGTTTCACAGCTTTTTGTTGTTTGTTACCACCATTCCAAATCTGGGGCTGTGTATACACATTTACTACTGGCGGTGTGGTTTGCACTTGGGCCTGCTTGGAGGGAGGCGGTTGAGGCCCTCCTGGGGAGACTGCAGCCATTGTCCCCATCTCTGGCACAGGGGTTGTTACTGGGGCCTGGACTTTCTTCTTTCCTCTGTTGGACAGTTCATCCAGCTGCAGCTGGGTCAGTCTTCTCTGAAGGTATTTTCCTTGATCAATCTGTCTCTGTTTGTCCTTTCTGTATTTCTCCACAGCATGGATCACATAGTCACAGAATTCTTTGTCAGTCCCACCACATCCTCCAGCCTGCTCCTCACTGGCTGGGGCATAGCTTCAACCACGGAGTTCCGCAACTGAGTTGTCATCAGTGCATCCCCCTCTGGATCTCGTTCTGTTTCCAGCTTCCACCTTTTCAACTGTCCATGTAGGTATGCAGCTAGGCTTTCTGTGGCCCCAATTACTTCACCTCTCAGTGCTCATCTTTGGGTATGCTGTCCTCAGCGCGAGCCAGACAGCAGGACGATACCTGTCAAAAACTAGTCCATACGCCATCACGTCCCCCGCTGTGCCAGCAAAGCCACTGTCTTGCAGGACCTCCTCCATTTTAGGCACTCCCACCACCCTCACTAGCAGAGCCTTTATGTCACCTATTTCCCCATGGTGTGCTCTTCAAAGGTTCTGATCCATTTTCCAGCACCCTCATGGAGGTCTGGCAGGCGAGCAACCAATCCTTCCAGGTCCTGCGTGCACCATGGTACATAGTGTCCTTGATTTCCCTTTATTAGAATTGGACACTGCAGCCCGTACCTACTGGGTGGTCTCAGCTTTGACCTATCCCTGTATGTTCTTATTTGTCCTCCTTCAGGACTGTCTCTCAGTTTCTCATGTATGCTGCGGGTTCTGGCCAATTCCTCCCTTTCCTGTTCTTTTCTGATCTTCATTAGTTCTATTTCTAACTGTCTTTGTTCTTCATACATTTTTTGTTCCAGCACTCTCCTGTCTCTTTCTAAGTCCCTTCCTATACTGTTGTCAGTGTCCTCCCAGTCTCTTTCCTCCTCTGATTCATTGAGACTTTGTTTTGCATAGCACTTTGTTAGTAGTTCTAGCTTTTGCTTAAAATTCTCTGACTTTCTATTTCTTGCTCTTCTTTCACCCTTTGTACGTTTTTATGATAGTTATTCTTCTTCTGTTCCTGTTCCCATCATTGTCAGGGTTTCTCTCAGTCCCCCATAGCAGTTGAGGGCATCTTTCCTAATTTCTGTGGTTTGCATAATATTTTTTCTATTGTCCCCTGTTGTGTGAGAGGATGCATAAGGCGTGACAGACCCTTCTCTTTCTTCCTTAATTTCTACTTCACCTTTCATTTCCATGTGTCCAGTTATCATTGGAAATTGTCAATTGGAATACGGTGGAGGGCTAGCTAACCACTCTGCTTTTCCTTTGCTCTCTTTTTCATCATTCTTCTTTAGTGCTTCTCTTTCTGTTTTCATGCTTTTCAACAATCCTACTCCTTCTTTAAACATTCTTAGCACTTCGTTTTCTCTTTCTCGCTTATTTCTTATTTTCTGTCCTTTGTCATTTGGTTTATGGTTTTTTATTAAAGTCTCCATTTCCTCACACATGGTGACATCCAATGTTCCTACCGCCAGCCATTTGGTGTTCATTTTCTTTGTACGTTTTTCCCATTTCACAGAAGTTTTTATTATTTCCTCTTTGCTTAGGGGGTGCCTAGCCCCTAAGATTTCTACTGGCGTTCTATTCATTTTATCGTTTACTATTCTATTACTTTCTTATTTAGTGTATTAATCCTTTTATTATTTAATACCTTTATTTCTAATTCAGCTATTTTTAATATCTGCCTTATTTTATCGGTCTTATTTTTGCTTTATTTTTCACTTATTATATTCTATCTTAATATTCTCATTGCTAGTTTATCTTATTTATAGTCTGTACTATTTCCTATTTTTACAGTGCTATTCACCTCAAAAAAACAATCTCTCTCCTATACACAGTGACTTACACTCCTGCCCCCCCTTAGGCTATACCTCCCTAAGGGTCTACTGTGCTGCAGAGTGCTTAATCACCCTCTGTTTCCTCCCACCGTTCTTCACAGCACTTTAATATCTCTAGCAGATGCTGCTGTAGACTATGCTACTGTACTATTCTTTATATATTACCGTTATTTATTCCAATAACATAGATTTACTTCAACCGTATAAAATAGCTATGCTTCTTTGTATTTTATACTCCTCTACCTCACACGCCAATGTTTACCATACATGCCTTGTTTAACCTGTTTGGAGGTTTGGGGCAGTGTTTGGAGGTTCGGAGAGTCTGGCGTGCCCAAAGTAAAATGCCAGTTACTCAGGCCCAGAAACTAGGATATGCACATAATTAGTAGTATTGGATAGAAAACAAAGTTTCTAAAACTGTTAAAATAATGTCTGTGAGTATAACAGAACTGATTTGGCAGGCGAAAACCAGAGAAAAATCCATCCGGAAAATGGGATTTTGTGATTTGACATGCTTTCAATACAGAGGGATGCAGTTCCCATGGCTTCCACTAGATGTCAACAGTCTTTAGACATGGTTTCAGGCTTGTGTTTTGAAAAACCAATGAGTAATAGCTGTTTTTCCTGGTGGACTATGGAGTGGACTGTACTGTTTGGCGCGCGTGATTGAGTGCGCGCGCTTTGGTTATTTCCTTAAAATGTAACTTACCTAATGATTGGAAGCACTCTTTTTCTCACGCCCTCTTTCCGGGACTGTATTATCCCCCCACCGGCCTTTTTCTGCCAGAAAGGAATAGTAAAATTGTTTAAATAATTATAACGTGTTTAAAAATGTCTGTACTGAAGACTTAGAATTAAATAAAGGATTTAAAAAAATGTAACTTACCTTTTCTAATGAATGGAAGCGCTCTTTTTCTCGCGCCCTCTTTCCGTGTCTGTTTCATCACAGAAATAATGAATAACCCCCGAAATATGTGTGGTTGTGTGCGTGCGTGTGCTTGCGTGTCTGGAAAGTCTCCTGAAACACTTGGTTTTCTCCGGAGGGGTGTGTAGACAATTAGGTGTGTAGGGTGGTCATTTACACACACCGGGGCTATTTCCCGAGGATGGAGGGGGCAGGAAAGGTGCCTGAAACACATGGCTTTCTCTGGGGGGGGTGTCTAGACAATTAGGTGTGTAGGTTGGAAGTCATTTGCACACCGGGGCTATTTCCCGAGGATGGCGGGATGGGGGCCATAAACTCACGCCCAAAATTAACTCATCAGCAAAAAAAGCCAAACCCTGTCTCAGTTACGACACAACAGCCTCTTCGGAAATTCTCTCTACATGTGAGGAGAAGCATCTCAAGTGACTACGGGCCATTTTTTACACATGGACAATTTTGAAGGTGAGGAATTTGGGTTGTTGTGGAAATATTATATTAGATTTTGTGTGCGTTAGGTAGTTTGTGGGAAATTTAGTATCCAAGTTGTTAGATACTAAACAGTTGTTACATATGGTTTTTGCAGATATTTTAAAAAGTGGAGGACATCGTATTCTGTATTTGAATTATGTATTGTTAAAATGTGAAATGTATAAATCTATTTTTCTATAATATATAAAACGTCTATAGGAGACCCGACATTTACACAGTTATCGGGAATAAGCGGTCTGGACCGTCAAACATCAGAAGTTATAACTATTGACGATTCTGAGGAACAAACGGAGACCGGTTCTTCGTTAGGGAGTCCATCAAGCTATTTTCGACGTAAGTCAAAAAAATACAAAATAAAAAGGTAATAATCTTAAGCAAAGCGTGTACATTGTTTTAAAAAGATAACCTTGTGTTTATAGCGGACAGTCAGCCAACAAGAAGACATCAGGCCTTATGGACTCTTCTTTTGAGCCATTAACGGGGTGATGAAAACCACGATATTCTACCGTTCTGTACGAACGGCTTTGCCGAAATTTAAAGTCCCAGAGTTGAAGATTTAGATGCCCCCCGGACAAGCCACAGAACCGTCGCTCAAGTACACAGAACAGCCGCAGCATCGCTAGAGAAGGGCCTTGGTTCTGAAAACGTTTGGATTCAAGAGCATGCTCTCTATGGATGCGGTATGACCCGTTTTTATTAGTTATACATATTTTGAAAGAATATGTTACAACAATGTCAAATAATGTTTGTTCTTTTCAGACTCCGGCGATAGCTATACAAATCCTGCAGAATATACACGGCCAGAGGACAGTGTGATAGGAAGCCCGTTATCGAGGATTCCTCAGAAAAGCAGGCAAACAATCAGAGGTAATTTAACTAAAACCCCAAGGCCTAACAGTGTGAACTGTGTTAATACAGTGGGGAGAACAAGTATTTGATACACTGCCATTTTGCAGGTTTTCCTACTTACAAAGCATGTAGAGGTCTGTAATTTTTATCATAGGTACACTTCAACTGTGAGAGACGGAATCTAAAACAAAAATCCAGAAAATCACATTGTATGATTTTTAAATAATGAATTTGCATTTTATTGCATGACATAAGTATTTGATCACCTACCAACCAGTAAGAATTCCGGCTCTCACAGACCTGTTCGTTTTTCTTTAAGAAGCCCTCCTGTTCTCCACTCATTACCTGTATTAACTGCACCAGTTTGAACTCGTTACCTGTATAAAAGACACCTGTCCACACACTCAATCAAACAGACTCCAACCTCTCCACAATGGCCAAGACCAGAGAGCTGTGTAAGGACATCAGGGATAAAATTGTAGACCTGCACAAGGCTGGGATGGGCTACAGGACAATAGGCAAGCAGCTTGGTGAGAAGGCAACAACTGTTGGCG
>QNTS01001927.1:201764-255406 GCA_003317085.1 Hucho hucho
AGACGCATTACTGGGGAGAGTCAGGTAAAATCCAATGTGTTCCATGATGCACTCCTGTGTACACTTGAATGATATTGTTTTTATCCTGCCTGAGGGTTTAAGTTAACCCCCGCGGCCTCCACCACATCGTCCTCTAATACCCAACTGTTGAACTTTTGCGGACAGTTTTTCCGAAGGACCAACACCCATTTTCTACCCTTTTCTCTCTTTTGATCCAGAATCTCCTCCACGTGAAAGACTTTGTCTTTACCCAGCTTTACCTTCTGGAGTTCCTTCTCATAAATGGAGCCCTCTATAAGCTCCCCATCATAATCTTTTAACTTGTAGACATGGGGTATCCGTGGTAGACATTCGGTAACTGTGAACAGCTCATCGCTGTAACCTTGCTCATATTTTTTGTCGAAAACACCCCTCAACTTGGATATACGTACCAAGTCCCCCACTCTGAATTTAAAATTACAAAAAAATTCTTACAGCGAAGGGAGAACGAACCATACGGATTTTTAATGACTTGAAAATAATTTTCAGAAGAGACCTCGGAGGGCTTCATCCATATACTTTTATGGTATCTGTGGTTATAACCCTTTACTAAATCTTGAACTATATCCACATACCTGCGGGTGTTGTGAGCCGTAAAGTATTTCCACATCCGCTCCTTCAGAGTTTTGTACGATATTGTGCTTCTTCATGAGTTTCAGAAAAGCATTATTAAAAACTTATTTACCGCTGTCCGTCTGCACTTTCTTGGGTGCTCCTCCTTCCTTCAAGAAGGAGTCAAAGGCCTGAGTCACCTCTGCCCCACTCTTATTTTTTAAGACCCTTACAAATGCTATTTTAGAGAAAATATCTATAACCGTTAGCATGTATCGATTTACCATAATTTTTTTTCGGCAAGGGCCTGCATGTCACATAGATCCGCCTGAAACTGGGACAGGGGATGAGTAGAAAAAACTATATTTCGTGGAAATTGTTTCCGCACAGGTTTATGCAAAGTGTAAGCATCCTGCTCTGCTAACCATTCATTCACTTGAGCATCGCCTAACCTGCTACCTGTTTCTTCGGCTAAAGCTCTCTGTTACCTCTCCTTCCCCCCATAAGACCCTGGGTTAGAGGGGATATAATAAATGTTTTTCATCATCTGCTCCGCCATCCTTCTTGCCTCTCTGATGTACAATAACATTAATGAGCCCCTTTCAAATAACGAGAACATTTCATTTTCTTTTTTCTTTTTTTATTATTTTTCTTTTTATCCAAGTATTACGTATCCATACAATTCAGGATACGTAGCAGGATATTAGGACCCGTTTTCTCAATGATCCATGCATGCAAGACCTGGCATACCTGGCTTACATTTACAGGCTTATATCGCTGATTTTTTAAGACACAAACATCCGTTATATAAGTATATAAACAACAAATATGATACATGTTACAATTAAATGATGGTTCAAACAAATAAAGTAAAAATCTTAGCCAAGGCTGTTTCTAGTTCTTCAGAATCATCCCCAAGACGGGTTACCAGTTGTGACCACTGTAGAGTCTCCCCCGTATGTCTTACGTGACTCATGATTTGCTCCATTTTTAGCACACGCCCGGCATTAACCCCTGTATTGCGGGCTGTGTAGAGCGATACATTGTTCACTTTATTCTCAATAATTTGATGCATAACATTTAAATTCTCTCAAAAGAAAAACATTATTTATTCTCTCTAACATCGTATGCATACTGTTACCCATTGCTTTATATCTAAATCCAAAAATATATACGGTTACTCGGTCTCCTGGGGTTTATTGAGCCAGAAAGTCACCACATCAGCCACCATAGCTTCCTTGTATTTGTTGTTGTCCACCATGGCAGTCCTGATTTCCTGAGTTTCTCATGGATGAAGGTAACCTCCTTCAGTTCGTGTAGGAACGCCTCGGTTACACCGTAAACCCTGGGAATAGACGGCTCAAGACCCATAGACTCCAGGGCATTGACCATCGATGGTATAAAGCGGCAGGACCACAGTCTTTTCACCAGCTCCTCAAAGTGGTTGAAGAAGTCTTACCGGGGTGGGTCATATAGACAGGGATGTCTTCGTTGGCTGGGGTGATTGATCTCACAACCGTGGCATTTTTCTCGTATATACTCTCCAATCACCACATCTAAAAGTGCGGCTACAGAGGCCTTGATGGTGTCCACAAAAATAGTACTGACCGCCCCATCAAACACATCCTCAGGCTGTGGACATGTTAGAGGTGTCGGGGGGGTTGCCTGGGGGGCGTAGAGAGTAGGACTGTGAGGCATAGAGTCCTGAGGGTCTGGCACCCATAATGTATCAGAGTCCTGATATGGGATATGAATTTCCATGGTATATGCTGAAAATGAAGAACCAGAGGCTTTATGGGCGCCCCTTTTATTGTTGAACCACGCCTATGGTATCGGCGCGTGGTTATCGGAACAGCCGCGTACTTAGTTTTCTTCAGAGGATGACCCTTCTGTGGATGAACCTTCTTGGGGTTCCTTTGAATCATAATCCTTAGGATTCATATATATTATGCACTTCCTTAGCTGAACAATACTCTGCCGGCATTGGTTCTGTACAAAAAGAGCATCCACTGCCTCAAACATTCTCAATTCCATCATAACCTTTAAACGGAATAAGCATACGCAACCTAAAATCCCGAGTCAGTCCCACATCACGGTTGTTGCCTTTGCGGGTTTTCTCGCTGTCAATATAGAACTCCACGCAGCCGTACGGAAGTCCATTCTTTCTGTGTATTTTCACCTTATGGAAAGTTTTTCCTGAGGAGTCCTGCTCAAATCTCAAGTCTCGTAGCCCGTGAACAAGCTATAACCGTTTGTGATAACTCTCAGTTCGGGGCACACCACCTTGCGAAACACTTGCCAGTCTTCAAGCCTGTAGTCCACTCCTAAAGTCTGGTCTGTATATTCTTCTCCTTCGGCTACAGTATAGAGCTTCACACTACAGGCCGGGTAATCAAACAGAACCCCATAGTTGTCCATTAGACATCAACACTTGATCTCTCAGCTCAATTGCGGGAGGTATTTGGTTTCTATACATATTTAGAAAACGCTTTTTTGGCGCATCGTATATTGTTGCTTTATGCGCTGTCCTTTTTCTGTTTTAACTGAGGTCCTGCTTCAGTTGTTACGGTCATCACGTGTGTGTCAGTGATCACAAAATCCATGTTTCATTTCTTCTTCAGTGTTCTGGGGTTATTTCAATTTCTATAGTGTTCTGGGGTTTATCTCTGACTTCGCGGGTAGTGTCGACAGCTGTTACTTATAGTGCGGCTGGCCCAATACCCCGGACAATTACTGTTTCAGAAACACATTCCCCAGTTCAAAGAGGTCACTTCAATCACCTTGACAGCTTTAATGTAAACACAGGCTTTACCCTAAACCAGTTATCTGGTTAAATAAACATCCTCCCCCCTACCGTGGGAACTTCCGGACAGGATGTATGGGCATAAGCACTCACTCTAGCCTGGGGGTGGTGGTGGGGGGGGGCATACTCTTTGAAATGTTCAAACACCTTCCCCAGTTCAGAGGTCACTTCAATCACCTTGACTGCTTTAATGTAATCAAAGGCATATCTTCAAAGGGACATATGTAAGTATAGGGCCATAAACTACAAAGGCTTCAAAGGGACAGATGTAGCTATAGGGCCATAAACACCCCTCCCCTACCGTGGGAACCTCCGGACAGGATGTCCATATATGGACATCCTGTCCGGGGCCCATCAAGGGGTCATAAGTCACGCGTTTGACGGATGCCGTCTACTTTATTCTCTCTACCATAGATTGTTTGTAGTTCATAGCATTAACACAACTGACAAACGTTGCTTGACTGTAAATTGGTATACATGTTTTAATAACATTGGATATTTGATTGGGCTTAATGTTGCATACCTTGTCGTGTTGTGCATGCCAACCAGGGGAGAATTACCAGAATTAATTGATACCTGATGAATCAGGTCTTCTCTGCTGCTTTATCAGCCTCCCCCTTGCCCACTCCAAGCTCCTCTTCATGGTTCCCTTCTGCAAGACACAATTGTGTGAAAATAAAGAGGAAGGAATGGGAACCCTATTCCTTTGAAGCAGTACTATATAGTACTGGGTATATGCCTGAAGTTGTTATTTTCCCTAATAACTACAACCCTAATTAACAGTAACATAACAGCCATCACAGTATAAAGTTAGTTACCTTCTCCAACTTCTCTCTGAAGTCATATTCTGCAATTTCTTTCAGTTTTGGCACAGGATGTTGTAGTTCACACACTTGCCTGCATAGCCTCTCTGAAATAAATTGTGGCTCATCATAGAGTGCTGTCACACACAAGACAATCAGTAAATAAAGGACACGTTACATAACATACAAAAATCAAATGTCTCACTCATATATATATATATATATCCATAAACAAACGTGTCTTTGTGTAAAAGTGTAACTCACCTTGAGAGTTGCAAGAATGGCATTTTTACCAATCAGGTCCCTCATATTGCAGAGGAATGGATGGCACTCATTAACAGCCAGAGAAATTCTCTTGAGGGACCACCCTCATCAGCTGCTCCTTTTTCGTCAGCCTCCCTAAAAACCATGTCTATTTTTGCCTCCGGATTAAAGCAGGCTCTCTTAAAGCCTCTCATTGCACAATCATAAACGTTGTCCTTCATCACGTTAATTTGGTTGGCATCTCATTAACTTCAGCAGTGTTGAGGTCAACACAAAAAAAGGAGACATTCAGAATAACAAAGCTCAGATGCTTTCCACAATTCATCTGTTATAACAAGACATTGAATTATTTACAGGGATGACTTACTCATTGTTATCACCAACATCAACAGAGGAGTGTGGTGAAGGTGGATGATAAGCCTCAGGGAATGGTGGAGGGCAGGCCACAGGAAGTGGTGCAGAAGATGGGGTGGCCACAGGAATAGGTGCTGCCACAAGTGCTGCCTCGTTTGTAGAAATAGTCTGTAAAAGGTCATTTAAAGGCTTATACATTTAAAAAACATGGAGAAAGCAATAAAGCTGTCAAACATGAGGTGATTGAGTTCTGAAAATGATTTACAGAAAAAAGAATGTAGCCACATGCATCACTCACTATAGAATGTAATCAATGTGTAGGTCAAGAAGACATTTTAAGGATGCATGTAGCTCTATTTTTTTAAATAATATTTTCAATATGTATTACATTCAACAAGCAGACAGTGTTTTCTCCTCCATGGTCCGTCCTAACTCTGGAGGAAACACCATATCTGGAGGCATTTATGAAGCAATCCATTACAGTACTGCTGCGATTGTTGCTGGAAGCACTGAGAAACAACGAGACGGCTGTACCCATCAATGCCACCATGTACGACTATCCTCCACCTAAATCAGAAAGTACAGCACTGGTTGATACAAAAGCTGAAGACACATTAAATATACAAACATCACCATCCTCCTTTAAAACTTAAATGCTGCATCAGGTTCCTGCAGTATATAACAAAGTAGCAGACCAAATATTAAATTAACATCCAAAATGTGGAACAATGTTAATGAACAGTCTACCGCGGATCACAACTATAAGTACTTCCGTTAGCCTTCTAAAGGCTACAACAAGGGTTTGTTCTAGACTGTTTCCTTCAGCGGAAGATGTGTGATTACAATATCTACTTCAATTTGAAAAATAACCTCGTTTATCTTGATGAGTCAAGAAGACAGACTCTCTGTTGTTCACACTTACTTTGCTCCAACTGTTTTTGCCTCCGTATGTCCTCAATATAAGCATGTTTGTTAATTTCATGATGCAGATATTATATCAAACACAGAAGTAGCAGAAACACAATAAAACAATTATTCACGAGTGACATATGGTATCAAGGGCCATTGCTTACTGAATTGTTAGTTGTTGATGAACAATGAGATGTTACAATGTACAACTTCTCACCAGTGATATAGATAATTGTGTCTATCAAAGATACATCTACCTTATCAGTTTGTGGTTTCCATCAAGGTGCCATAACGAGTTTGGTCCAGCAACACGGTACGACCTTCTATGCAGCCTCTGCGACATGGCTCTGAGGGCAGCCGCCCTCGAGTTTACACGAAGCATGCTGTCCCTCACTCTGCGTCTCTGCACCCAGAGCCCTTAATTGTGATCGAACAGCCTCCGGTCCAAGTTTGTCGTTCCCAGCCACCAAGTCCTTAATCTTTTCATCCAGAGCCAAGTCTGACATGTCAGAATATAACGGTGCATGTGACAGATTGAAGTGTCTGGAAAAAAAGTTACAATGGACAGGGATGAGGTAATGCATATCATCATAGTCATTTTAAAGTCCTGTCTTGATTGTGGTCATTCTAAATTGTTTGATTGGTAAAAAATTGGAAACCATGCATCTAAAGTCTATAGTTTATAGCATTACTCCCAAGCACAACTGACCTTAGACGACGTTTGACTGTCGATCGGGAGACGTGTAGAATATCTGCCATCTGAGACACACTGAAAACACATGACATCAGAAACCTCAGTTGCTCTTGAGTGATGGCATAACAAGGTGCACCTCTAGCTCCTCTCCAAGTCCGAGGAGCCCGTTAACCGGAACTGGCTGTAACAATAATACACTGTGTTTAGGCTACTTAATGTATTGTGACACAGCCCACCCCCCTCATTCCAAAAACACTTTTAAATTATATGTTTTTATAATATTGTAATTTAAAGGCAAGACATAAATAGAACTGTTGACCAAGAACGAATACAATGGGCAGCAGGAGAACGAAGAGTGAAAAAAGAAAAAAAAAATCAACAGTAAACCCAACCACACCCAACACTTATCAGTCTCCCCCTAGCCCACTCAAGCTCCTCTGCATGGTTTCCATTCTGCAAGACGACAGTTTTGTGAAAATAGAGAACATGGATGGGACTGCGATACCTGTTCAAACAGTGCCATAGTACTAACGTTAATGTGCCTAGTTTATGTCTGAAGTTGTTAATTTCTACATCATAGGCTTAGATGAAATATTCATATTTCAAAGGGTATTCAAAAGCTTTCCAACAGCAATCTGTGCTGTTGGAAAGCTGATATGTTGTAGACATTAGCAACGTTTTTACAGGGTTGTCCTAGGTCAAATGAGCTTCGTAAATGTTTTCATGCTAATCGCGAGCTAGCGCGGCTAAGGCTAGGTAGCATTGAAATTATAGCTAGCCAGCCTGCCTGAAGTTTTAGACCTTCAGTTGTTGTTTTGCCTAAAAATACAAAAACATGTTTGACGTCAGTACTCCTTGATAATAAGTCATCTTTATGTAGCTAACAAGGCTGTAAAAATATTACACGACGGCGCCGTTCACTGTGGCTATGGCCTGGGTGTGCGGCTAAGGAACGTTATCAATCTAACTAGTAACTCATTTAGCAATCCAGACATTTAAATACCAGCATTCATTAAAACAAAAAAAATAAATATAAATATATATGCTACATATACTAGCTAAATATAAAACTCCCTCGGCCTAATCAGACTTACAATATTAGCTACACATAGGCCTAAGTTACTTGCACTGCTGTCTCTGTCTGAGCCTCCGACATAGCTGCAGAGCCATACACAGATCCGTTCTCTGTGTTAGCTAGCAGATCAACTTTATGATTAAGTAATAATAGTATTTAAAATAATCATCCTTGTTAACGTGGACTGAAGGGCAGTCATGCATTAATGTCATCCATGTCATGGTCATCAGACATCGATGATAAAATCAACAGAAGAGCTTCGGGGGTAGGCTTATTATACCTCTGATGCAGCCCCAATAATTCAGATGCTGTTGTGCTGATGATATTGATGTAATTTTCATAATGTGATTATATTTTTGATAACATTGCAGAAAAGCATATCTCCAACAGTCCTGGCCAGAATGTACAAGGAGGAATTTAAAAATGACATGTTAGCCGTGAAGGTGTGTGAGTATGTAATGTTTGTTGGGTGGAAGAAATTTGAGTTTTTGTTAGCTGTGTACTATATAGTACTTACCCTGCATACATTAATTACTGCACATATATTTGATATGCATGTTTGTTTATATTTTTCAAGGTTCTTCCTCCTGCTGTGTACTTGATAATATACTGCAAATCCTGGCTTTCATTGAGGGGATCATCAGAAATGAACACTCCTATTCCACAAAACAAGGTATGTCTATATGTATAAGTCGTTGTTGATACATTCTCGAGCCAAGATCAGTTTGCAAATATTTGCAGAATCTGAATTCCGTGTGTTCATTCTGCTGCAATTTTGATATCAGGTCCATCGGGGACCGTTACGGCAACCTTATGGGTGCTGGATATGCAGCTGGTGAGCTTGGTACGTGTTTACATCACTTCTTTGTGACATGTTTTTGTCATACAGTGACTCTTGCTTCTTTTGTGTTTGGAAGACAAGGCAATGATTGACTAACTGATACATGTTTTAGGTAGGAACTAAGCTTTAACATACTGTTTCCTAGGGACACAGAGAAATGGGACAGCTGAGATTTTGCCCTGTGGAAGGCTTCCAAGCTGCCAGGAACCCTCCTGGGAGTGTCCCTGGGGCAAGGGAAGTCCCGGCTGGCACATCGCATGCTCCGCCATTGCCAGGTGCCAACCTCATTTTACTAACCTATTGTTATTGAAGAATAACCCTATATTCATAATTTAGGACTAGCATAGTCCCAGATCTGTTTGTGCTGTCTTGCAAATGAAAATTACCACTGGAGTTGGCAAGATGGCACAAACAGATCTGGAACCAGGCTATTTTAGGTAATCATCATGTTTTTGCTTTTTGTTTTCAACTCATTCTCTGTCACATTAAGAAATATTTGCCTACCTACCATGGCTTGTGTTAATCTGATACAATATGCATCTTATTATCACCATGTCATTTTATGTTGGGAGTTCAGTTTCTGAAGGATTACTTTCACCTCTGGTCTCCAGCTCTGTGTTTGGAAGTCAGCTGGATATTCACTCTGGGGGTGTCAATCTGGCCTTCCCTCACCATGAGAATGAGATCGACCAGTGTGAGGCCTACCACCAGTGTGGCCAGTAGGGGAACTACTTCCTCCACTCAGGTAATACTCCACAGTTCTATAACATGTAGGTTGTGTTCAGTAGGGAACACCGTAGCAAAACGAAAAGGAGAGTTTCTTATTGTACATGCCCAAGGAAATCTCTTTCTGTTTCAGTCAGTTTTATTTAGTTTGAAAGATAATAAACATGACTGTGATGTCCACTTACATGGATTCTGCTTTACTTAAGTCCTCCATGGGTAATGATGGAGAATGGCAAAAGGATACGATTCATATCTGCATTTTTACTTTTACTTTATTTTCTTATACATGACATTTACATCTTAACTTCTTAGGGAGCGGCAGCTGAGGTGTCGGTTTTGGAGAGTCTGGTGTGCCCAAAGTAAAATGCCTGCCACTCAGGCCCAGAAAATAGGATATGCACATAATTAGTACTATTGGATAGGAAACACTGAAGTTTCTAAAAATGTTAAAATAATGTATGTGAGTATAACACAACTGATATAGCAGGCGAAATCCCGAGAAATTTTTGTGACCTTCGCTCTGTTTGATACAGTCCCTATTGATTTTAATGGAATCCAGCTCCTAGACTGCAGTACCTATGGCTTCCACTAGATGTCAGCAGTCTTTATACAGAGTCTGGAAGCTGTAGCCCTGAGCAGAACGGATAGGAACAGGAAATAGTCGAGGTAGCTCAGATGTCAACAAGATTTTACGGGCGCGAGACTGTGCGCGCCCCACTGTATTTTCCTTTCATAACGTTTAGGTTACCATCCGAGTGAAATATTATTGCTAATATTCATAAAAGGATAGCTAAGGATGCATTATAAATGATCTATGATTTGTTTAGGAAAAGTTGATAGGTATATTTGAACGCGTTCTCTTCACGGTTCAATGGGCGATTCGACGTTGGATTTTCTGAACATAACGCGCCAACCAAACAGAGATTTATGGATATAATAAATGACTTTTTTTAACAAAAGAACCATTGGATGTCTTCGTGGGACACTTGAGAAGCCCTCAGCAGAAGTTCTTTGAAAGGTAAGAGATTTATTTGAGCTCTTATATGGGTTTTGTGTGACCCGCGCTGTATATTAATTTATGCTAATGTGGAAAATATGTGGGGTGCTTTCCTCAAACAATCAAATGTTGTGCTTTCGCCGTAAAGCCAACGCTGTGATATTGCCAAGAAGCAGAGCTTTTGATGGCTTGCAACACTTGTATATTGATTAATGTTAAATATTACCAATTTTTATTTTGAATATGCCGCGCTTTGTTTGCTCCGAAAACGAGCCTGCTAACGGGATCGGATCCCTAAGAGGTTAAATACAAGGTTTTGGGCTAAAAACGTAACTCAAAAACATGTCCTGCTTCAGTACTAGCCGATAAGTCACATTTAGGTAGCTTGTCTTCCTTTAGTCAATGATAAAGCAAAATAAAGACAATAGTCCAAGAATCGAGAACCACCAGGATGTTGAGCATCTCCGTTGTCTAATCTATGTATGCCTGGCCCTGCATTCAAGCAACAATCGTGCTAGTATGTAATTTACCTTGATAGTATTAACAACGCTGTGATATTGCCAAGAAGCAGAGCTTTTGATGACTATGCAACACTTGTATATTGATGAATGTTTAATAATTCAACTTTTGGATTTTGAATTTGGCGCCTTACATTTCACCGGGTAGTGTCGGGAGTGGCCTGCTAGCGTGCCGCTACTCCCTAAGTAATTAACTATGTTTAATAAGTCAGGTTGAACAGTTAATTTTCCTACCATAGCCCATGTCCTTCAGACAGTAAGCAGATAAACCTTGACCAATTCCTTGGCGTCTGTGTTTTCAAGGTTAGCTGAAACCAAAGCAAATCTCGTCAGATAACTTTGATACGCCAAGGGTCGTCAACGTCATCATGAGCCTTGCTTACCACCATCTTCAGCCCATCACTAAGGTAGCCTGTCAAGATGAGAACCATGACAAACGTAGCGTACCCCTCTGAGGAACATATTCAGGCGAAGAAAGTCAACATCTCAGCATGTCAACACAACTAACCTGAATAAGATGTAACATCACAAGTCATACCTTCACACATTGCATAGAATTGTTACAAGATGACACAATTTATCATGTAATTTAGTAATTTAGCAGACACTTTCATTCAGAGCATACTGGTTCCCCGTGGGAATCGAACCCACAACCCTGGCGTTGCAAGCGCCATGTAATACCAACTGAGCCACACAGGACCATAACCCTAACTGGTTTACTTGTTCCCATATCTTACCTATCTTCATCTTCATGAGGCTCATTCTGTATATTCTTCGGGAACCCTAGAGAACGTGGTGGAGCAGTTGGCTCGTTTCCGTAGCGATGTGCGTGCCTTTGCTTTGTCCGTGGAAGACACGCCCCTTTGAGAGCCCACCCATGCCAGTCCAAGACCACACTCAGAAAGGGTACCCCTCCTCAAGACCTGCGACACCCTACGGAAAGAGCTTTCACCTTTGGGAGTGCACATAAGGGTTAGTGTGTGTAGGTCAGTGGAGGCTCCTCAAAGGAGGAAGGGGAAGACGATCCTACGATCCTCAGTGAATTTCATAAAAATAGTGAAACTTTTAGAAAGTTATCCTTTTTAGAAAATCTATACTAAACATATTCACACCAAATAACTGATTAAAACACACGGTTTTGAAATTAAGGTCTACAGTAGCCTCAACAGCACTCTCTCGGGTAGCACCATGGTGTAGCTGGAGGACAGCTATTTTTCGTCCTCTGGGTACATTGACTTTAATACAAAACCTAGGAGGCTCATGGTTCTCACCCCCTTCCATAGACTTACACAATAATTACAATGACTTCCAGAGGACATCCTCCAACATATCATAGCTCTTGCAACATGAACTGACACGTTATCCTACCAATCAAAAGAGTGTGGACATTTACAAGCGAAAATGAGAGAAATTCTGCAAATTTTGGTAATAGACACCCATTGTGCTTTTTAAATTTTTAGTGCCCCCTTGTATGCTAAGCTGGTAATACCATAAATCGGAATGGCAGAAGAACGGTATGAGAATCTGGATAACGCCCAAGCTTACTGTACTGCGTAATTGTAGCGGGTTTACTAACACGTTACTTCTAGTAGCTATGTTGACTAGGACTTATTATATATTTTTTTTCTTTAACTACGCAGGTCAGTTAGGAACGAATTGTTATTTTCAATGACGGACTAGGAACAGTGGGTTAACTGTTCAGGGGCAGAACGACAGATTTTTACCTTGTCAGCTCGGGGATTCAATCTTGCAACCTTTCGGTTACTAGTCCAAAGCTCTAACCACTAGGCTACCTCCCGCTTTAGCTAAAATGGTGACAATGATGTAGGCTGTGTGTAGCGGTTAGCGGGTATGTTCTGAAAGTTTGTCTTGGAGAGGTTTTTTCGCTGGGACAGCTGTTGTGCACCAAAGTCCACAAGCAAAGAGGAAAGGTGAGAGGAGGAGAGCACATAGATGCGAGAACGAATTATTAATCCAATGAGGATGCTTTGTGTATGTGGCTGCTATGAAAGTGAACTGTGTGTGTGGGTGATCAGGGCTGTATTCATTCTACCAATGATGTCTTAAACGTAAGTAAATGGGATGGACCGACCTGCAATAGGAACTCTTGTTTTGGTTGCAAAACTGAACAACGATTACACCCTAGATCCGCTAGATGCAGGCAAGTGTGCAAGGCGGCATTGAATGTGTCACTGCCACCTTTGTCTCTAAACCTCCTGTGCACCTACGTTGATACGTTATAAACTTACAAATGTAGGTTAGGTTGTAGCAACCTCATGATGGGTATAGGGCAAATTTGAGTATCATGTTGTAGCCTAAACCTATCGATGTTACATTGAGCTGGGTGAATGGAATATGAAGCACTGGATTACCTCTTTCATTTAGCATTTAATAGTCAGATTTCCTTTAGGCAAGTAATATTTGAATGAATTTTTTTCATTTGTACATTTCCTTAAGTAAACCATAGGATAAAAATAATCTAAGAAGTTGAACACTTGGATACTTTATGCCATCTAGTGTCTCTAAAAATACCTCCTGCACCAATGATGCACATTAAAAAAGCCTTATTATAACATTATATTAACATCTTTAGCTATGTACTGATGTTGCAAAATTAACCATACTGTCATAGCTTCCTTGAAAGACTTGAGTGTTTGTAGTATGAAGAGGTTTAACTGGGTGACATTCCTTCATTATGACTCAAGTTGTTATTTTTTTCTGGATTCAGGACCGAGGCCCAAACTCCACGTGGGAGATTTCTCAGAAGAGGCCAGTTGGCCAGGACAAGGAAAAGTAGAACAGAATGGCAAACAGAATGTGCTTAGATTTTGAGTTTTGTATGTCCTGGTTTGGATGAAGATTAAGGACTACCACAAAGACAGAGATACATGGAATTGTGGGTTGGAGCTGCTATGATGTTGTTGACAACAACAAAAGAAAGGGAATATTGAATGATCCCCAATGATACATCGCATGTTTTCAACATACATCTGTAAAATGATAGTCTAGAAACTAAAGCTTTGGTTGTCTTCCTCTCAGGCTTCCATGTCTTCTCCCTGGACCACTTCAATGTCCACCTTTTGAACATCAGACTCTGAGCCCTCATCTTCACTTTCCAACCATGTTGAGGATGGCTCGTTGTCAGGCTCAAAAAGCCTCAAATTTGCCCGGATGGCCACCAATTTTTCAACCCTTGTATTGGTCAGCCTCTTGCGTGCTGTGTGTTCCCAAAAAAGGACCAGTTGCACTCTGAGGCGGCTGATGTTGGTGGGATTTGGAGGATGATGGAGGCAACATGGGAAAGAGCCACAAAGTCCCTTCCACCAGGTGGCTGATGAGATATGTTGGCATGACTGCCATATTGCATCCATCCCAAAGCCCTTGCTTGGAATTGTACTTTGCCAGACTGCCAAGAACCTTGCCCTCATCCAGGCCAAGGTGGCGAGACACGGTAGTGATGACACCATAGGCCTTGTTGATCTCTGCACCAAACAGGATGCTCTTGCCAGCATACTTGAGGTCCAACATGTACGTTGCGGTGTGTATGGGCTTCAGGCAAAAGTCTTCACGCTTTTTGATGTATTTCAGAACTGCGGTTTCCTCTGTTTGGAGCAACAGTGAAGTGGGCAGAGCAGTACGGACTTCTCTTACATCTGCAAGCAGTCTGAACATCAGACAGGATGGAATTGTCTGCCTCGATCCATGCAATGGCTACTGCTATAGGTTTCAGGAGTTTCAGGCTGCTTACCACTCTCCCAAATACATCATTCACGAGGATCCTCTTGATGGGGCTGTCCATATCGGCAGACTGTGATATGGCCAATTCTTGGAGACTCCTTCCCCTCCAGGAGACTGTCAAACATGATGACAACACCACCCCAACGGGTGTTGCTGGGCAGCTTCAATGTGGTGCTTTTATTCTTCTCACTTTGCTTGGTGAGGTAGATTGCTGCCATAACTTGAGGACCCTTCACATACCTAACCATTTCCTTAGCTCTCTTGTAGAGTGTATCCATTGTTTTCAGTGCCATGCTGTCCTTGAGGAGCAGATTTAATGCATGAGCAGCACAGCCAATGGATGTGATGTGAGGGTAGGACTCCACTTTAAACCAAGCAGCCTTAATGTTCGCAGCAGTGTCTGTCACGAGTGCAAATACCTTCTGTGGTCCAAGGTCATTGAAGAATGCACTGTGCATGCAGAGGGTTGCAATTCCATTGAATTGGGGATAGTTTAACCAAACTATGCCACAAGACCTAGAATTGCCTTGTGTATCCCACAAAAAAGGTTCACTGTTATAATCTAACTTCTGATGAATTTAAGCAAAATTCCCCAAATTCCCAGGCTTAACTTCCCATGGAAGAATTCCGGAAATTTACCGGAAAGTTGCCGACTCTTTGCAACCCAGGGCAGGTTGGACTGTGTCACTGGCATTGCATATGATTGCATCGTTTAAAATAAATAAATGGAATCGTCATAAAATAATACTGTGGTCTGCAAAGTTGTATTGATTCGTGTATAAACTAAAATATTTTTCACTTTAAGCTATCTGAGTCAAAGTAAAATGTATTTCAGGGGAATGACTATCAAATATGTAAATCTTTTGAAATCAGAATTGTCACATTAGTCCTGTGCAAAAATGCAGTTTAAATTATTACACTAAAACAAAATGTAAACGCAACATCGAAGTCTTGGTCCCATGTTTCATGAGCTGAAATAGAAAATCAAAGAAATTTTCCATATGCACAAAAAGCTTATTTTCGCAAATGTTGTGCAATTACTTATTTTTTACATCCCTGTTAGTGAACATTTCACCTTTGCCAAGATAATCCATCCACCAGACAAGTGTGGCATATCAAGAAGCTGATTAAACAGCACGGTCATAACACAGGTGCACCTTGTACTAGGGACAAAAGGCCACTTTAAAAGTGCTTGACACAGTAGTTAGGCCTTGTTACGGACACCTCTTGGAGGGGGGAACGCAACACCCTGCTGCACTCAACTTCCCGCAGAGTGAAAGAGGTATGTGACTGTAGGTGTGGGTAAGGATGACAGAATATATTACCGTTTACAGGGAATTTATTTCCTTCACAAGGTAATTTGGGAAAAGGGGGCTGGACGGAACCAAAGCAAAGAAAGTAAAAGTTAGAGCCCCCTCTCCTACCTTACCTACCCACCCACTACTTACCTAACCTTAACACCACCTGGCACGCTAACCAAAATACAGGGGGTAGTCCGCTCAGGTCTTACCTAGTGTGCATAGACAGTACATACTACGGGTACTACATACTACAGGCCTCTTGCCTAAGCACTTCCAAGGTGCCTTCCCCTTCCCCCCTTGGAACAAAAACAGAATAATTGCAACTGTAAAGTGAACAATTTCACTAATCAAAAACACAGTCCTATGACATACAAAAACATCAGCAGGACCAGCTACAAAAAAATCTCAATTGTATACTCCTCACCTCCTCTCGCCTAGTATTTTTCTCATAACCGATTGGATGAGAAAGCCAGAGGTCCCTTCCTTCTGACCATCTCCTCCAATAGGTTTTGAGATGGAGAGAAGATGCGAGGAGTACGCAACTGAGAATCTCCCCTGGAGTTGGGGGTTGGTTTTCACAGACACACGTACAGTTGAAGTCGGAAGTTTACATACACCTTAGCCAAATACATTTAAACTCAGTTTTTCACAATTCCTGACATTTAATCGTAGTAACAATTCCCTGTCTTAGGTCAGTTAGGATCACCACTTTATTTTAAGAATGTAAAATGTCAGAATAACAGTAGAGAGAATGATTTATTTTCATCTCATTCCCAATGGGTCAGAAGATTACATACACTCAATTAGTATTTGGTAGCATTGCCTTTAAATTGTTTAACATGGGTCAAACATTTCGGGTAGCCTTCCACGAGCTTCCCACAATAAGTTGGGTGAATTTTGGCCCATTCCTCCTGACAAAGCTGGTGTAACTGAGTTAGGCGTGTAGGCCTCCTTGCTCGCACATGCTTTTTTTCACCCCTGCAACATGATGCTGCCAACCCCGTGCTTCACGGTTGGGATGGTGTTCTTTGGGTTGCAAGTCTCCCCCTTTTTCCTCCAAACATAACAATGGTTATTTTGGCCAAACAGTTCTATTTTTGTTTCATCAGACCAGAGGACATTTCTCCAAAAAGTACGATCTTTGTCCCCATGTGCAGTTGCAAACCGTAGACTGGCTTTTTTTATGGTGGTTTTGGAGCAGTGGCTTCTTCCTTGCTGAGTGGCCTTTCAGGTTATGTCGATACAGGACTCGTTTAACTGTGGATATAGATACTTTTGTACCTGTTTCCTCCAGCATCTTCACAATGTCCTTTGCTGTTCTTCTGCTCTTTTCCCACCAAAGTACGTTCATCTCTAGGAGACAGAACGAGTCTTCTTCCTGAGCGGTATGACGGCTGCGTGGTCCCATGGTGTTTATACTTGCGGACTATTGTTTGTACAAATGAACGTGGTACCTTCAGGCGTTTGGAAATTGTTCACAAGGATGAACCATACTTGTGGAGGTCTACAATTTTTTTTCTATAGTCTTGGCTGATTTCTTTTGATTTTCCCATGATGTCAAGCAAAGAGGCACTGAGTTTGAAGGTAGGCCTTGAAATACATCCACAGGTACACCTACAATTGACTCAAATTATGTCAATTAGCCTATCAGAAGCTTCTAAAGCCATGACATTTTCTGCAATTTTCCAAGCTGTTTAAAGGCACAGTCAACTTAGTGTATGTAAACTTCTGACCCACTGGAATTGTGATACAGTGAATTATAAGTGAAATTATCTGTTTGTAAACAATTGTTGGAAAAATGACTTGTGTCATGCACAAAGTAGATATCATAACCAACTTGCCAAAACTATAGTTTGTTAATACCAAGAAATGTGTGGAGTGGTTGAAAAACGAGTTTTAATAACTCCAACCTAAGTGTATGTAAACTTCCTCATGCTACAGCTGTGAGGCTTACAGGCCACTCTCTGCCCTACCCAGCTCTGTGAAGATTACATGTATTGGGTTAGCAACATTGTGAATGATCATCATGGTAAGACATTCCTCTTTCCTCCCTCTTCTATGGCTTTTCCTGGCAATCACCCAGAAAGGAATATATTCAAATCATAAAACTGTTATCACATACAGTACCTGTCAAATGTTTGGACTCATTCAAGGGTTTTTCTTTATTTTGACTATTTTCTACATTGTAGAATAATAGTGAACACATCAAACTATGAAATAACACATATGGAATCATGTAGTAACCAAAAAAGTGTTAAACAAGTCAAAATGTATTTTATATTTGAGATTCTTATTAGGGCTCCCGAGTGGCGCAACGGTCTAAGGCACTGCATCTCAGACCCTGGTTTGTTTCCAGGCTGTATCACAACTGGCTGTGATTGGCGCACAATTGGCCCAGCGTTGTCCGGGTTAGGGTTTAGGCCGGGTTAGGCCGTCAATGTAAATAAGATTAACTGACGCCTAGTTAAATAAAGGTTAAATAAAATAAAAGACACTCAAATATTTATTCATAATTAAAAGCACACCTAACCAGCATGGCTACCACAGCATTCTGCAGCGATACGCCATCCCATCTGGTTTGCGCTTAGTGGGACTATCTGTGTAAGGGCTATTTGACCAAGAAGAAGTGTGACGGAGTGTTGGCTCCCAAGTGGCGCAGCAGTCTAAGGCACTGCATCTCAGTGCTGGAGGCGTCACTACAGACCCTGGTTTGATCCTGCGCTGTATCACAACTGGCTGTGATCTGGAGTCCCATAGTACGGCGCACAATTGGCCCAGTGTCGTCCGGGTTAGGGGAGGGTTTGGCCAGGGTTGTAAAATAAGAAAAACATTCAAGAGAGCGAAACAGGGTAAGAGAGCATTGAGGGAGAGAGTGCGTACATTCTGTTTCTTCTGGAACACTGTACTATACAGTGAGCGACGTGAGTTCTCTGTAAACATGTATGTATTTACAGCTTGCTGTGAGTCAGCGTTTACTTTTTTACCACTTTTTCTCCCCAATTGGTAATTACAGTCTGCTTCTTGACACACTGCTCGCCTAACCCGGAAGCCCGCTGCACCAATGTTTCAACTGGAAACCTTGTCAGAGTGCATGCACCCGGCCCGCCACAGGAGTCGTTAAATCGTAATGGGACAAGGACATCATGGCCAGCCAAACCCTCCCCTAACCTGGACAACGCAGGGCCAATTGTGCGAACCCGGATCTGTAGTGACGACTCAAGCACTGCAGTGCCTTAGACCGCTGCACCACTCGACCCAAGATTGACTTTTTCAGTTTGTGGATTTAAACAATTTCCTAAATAACCAATACAAATGGTTTAAGTCACTGTTAATGGTTAATAACAACAACAACGTAGCTACAATTGCCACCAAAAACAATGACACAAACTGTGTTTTCTGTTTGTCTCAGATAGGCCAAGCCAGGCCAGGCCAGGTTTCTCTTGGTGATTACCAGTATTGTAGATATAAGCCCTCTCCTCAGTACAATATGTTTTTTTTTTGTCTGATAAGAGGTGTTGGTTAGTACCAAGAACACATGTTGTGGTCAAGCTTAAACCTCTGAATCAACACTTTAATCGAAAACAAAAAAATAGGCAATGGACAAACGTCACAAGGATCTTAAACACAATATTATAAACAATAACACCCGAGAACAACACTGATTAGACACCCCTGGGGATTGTATTTAATCTGTTCTGACGTGATTGTGTGTGTACGTGTGTGTGTGGGGGTACCCCATTGGTGGGGTTATAAATACAATAGCCAGATGCTCTATAAGGGGGGTGGGGGCTATTGGCTGAGTAGAATGGCAGCATTCTACAGTAGCCTCACCCCCACCCCTCCCAGCTTGGCACCAAGTATTGAAAAACAATAACATTATTTTTTGAAAGACTATGAAACCAATCAGGGCAGCTGAGCCTGGGGGACAGGGGGTTGAGTGGGGTTTCATATGACTGTTAGAGGGTTGGGGGTGGAGGGAGGCTGGGACATTAAAGTTCAAAGAGCAGGACAAGACAAATCAAAGGTAGGTAGTATTTAGCATCGTGGCCCACAATTGGCAGGATGATCCAAGAGTTGGCAGATATTTGCTCCCCTGCTTATTGTAAAGATACTAATGCTGCTTTTCGACTGTAACACCAGTGTTACTCTAGTGTTTACACCCTTATGTTATACTAGGGAAATTGTGTTTCCATAGCTAGGGCTGACAGAGTAGACTTGTGAAGAGCATAGCCCAAAGGCCGGCAGATGGCGATATTGAGTAATTTCATTTTTCCGTCCAAAGGGAGTGCATGTAGCTGGCAATACACTCATATCCACCGTGGCCCGGTTTGTACATAATACATTCTCCATTCATGCTGAAAAGGCAGAGATTTCCTCCTTAACTCTATTTAATGGCGAGAACGCAGACAAAAAAGGTTGGAAATATGCGTACTTTCTTTATGAAACACAATTTTCTACCACCATGCTAGAGTGGCTAATGCTACTTCCTGATGTTGCGCCCTGCATTCAGCCAGGGGTAATCAACAGGCTGCTGCAACCTGATTGGCTGAATGCTATACGCAACATCCGAGACTAGCATTCCTAGGCATTAGCCACTCTAACATGGGTGTGGAAAATTGTGTTTCATAAAGAAAGTATGCATATTTTCCCTGTTTATTTTCTCGCCTTCTCGCCATACAATTTAGTTAAGGAGGAAATCAACACCTTTGCAGCCTGAATGGAGAATGTTTTATGTACAAACCAGTCCACGGGGGTACGAATGTATAGCAGGCTGCATGCACTTCCTTTGGACAGGAAGAAGAAACAACTAAATATCGTCATCTGCCAGCCTTTGGGCTATAAGAAGCAGAATTAACAACCTCTGCATAATCAAAACAGGAGAAATAAAGTTATTCTATCAAAAATAGCCAGACGATGGCAGCATTTCAGGCTTTTACGCCCACTAGAAGCTCCTGACGCACCAAGTAAATAGAACCCCAAAAAACACACATCTCATCCATGTCATCACTATCACGATTTAAATACCCATACTCCAACCTAAACGTGATTCCCACACTATGACAAGCGATTTTAATTATTTTGTTGAAAAACTTTCTATATGAATGTGTGCATAAAAACACAATTATCACAGGTCCACCTGGGAGATCAAATGCTTTAAATTGCAGGCTTGTTGATAAACCACGAGTAGAAGGTAGAAAGCATATAGAGGTCGGATACGCAGTTCACTGCTGGACAGGGAGAGGGATACCCAAGCGCGCAAAATATATCATCACGCACGGTTATTTAAAAGTAGGGCGACGCTTATTTAGCAATTGGGGCGCTCCATGATATGCACTGCAGTCTCACTACAATACGAATGGTGCTCAGCTACATATTGTGCATTTGATAAAGAATAAACATTCACAGTTTCCCATAATATACAGGGTAGGCCTATTGTATTTCCACAGAAAAAAACACTAAAGCAAATGTAATCCTCTATATTATGCACCGATGCTGAATGCTATGCGCGTCTCTGCCAAAATGATCAGAGTTCAATGCGAGGCAACACCTAGCCTATTTCTGCTATGTAGAATGCCTGCATTTGGACACTTACTCAGTTATTACATCGTTACAATGTAGCGGGAGGAAGCGTTAATTGGCTATTTTGATACACTTAGCCTACGTTGCAGCGTTATCTGCTGTACTATATGTACATGAAAAGGAAAAACGGGCAATATAGGAGGCGGGTTTAAAAGAACGAGAAGGGAGGGATATGGCTGCTGTGAGTCGGGTCCCGTTTACCAGCTGTTCGTTCATTCCACCAATGAGTCCAGTGAGCTGGGCAGAATTGGCTAGATTGACAGGCATGCCTCTCCAAGGTTGCGCCGCCTTTTATGACTGTGTTGTTTTCTTCTACTTTTTACTGCAAGGCAGAACTGGATGTAATAACTTCACATGTTGTTTTTCTCTCCAGCGCATTCACGGTGGTGTTATTTGGTGCTTAACTGTTGCAGACAGCGGGAGGGAATACCGGTGTCGGGTAATGGAATAAGTAAAGCGGATTTACATTAGTTTTTTCGGTGCTTTGGAAAATAGCACAAAACAACTTCTCTAAAAGTAAGTGAAGCGTGCGCATCAGAATGGCGAGTCCTCCAACGAATGAAGAACAGATGTTGTCTAATGTGACAAATAACAGTAATAACATTAAGAAACGTGGATATCTAAAGAAACAGAAGCATGGGCACAGACGTTTTTTCGTGTTGAGAGAACCCAGTGAGAGCTTTCCTGCCCGGCTGGAATACTACGAGAGCGAGAAGAAGTGGAAAAACAAGTCGGCTGCTAAAAGGTGATACTGCTGGACTCCTGTCTTTGCATAAACAAGCGAGCGGACTCCAAGCACAAACACCTCATCGCCTTTTACACCAAGGACGAATACTTTGCAGTGGCAGCCGAAAACGAGCAGGAGCAGGAGAGCTGGTTTCGAGTGTTGTCGGATTTGATCGAAGAGGGGAAAGTCTATTACAGCCCCGCATCTAATTCTACCTCTCTTTTCTGTTTCGAGGAGGCGAATTACGGTTTGATCACGCCAACTACTGCCTTTCACAAGGAGGTATGGCAAGTGAATTTGAAGTCCAGAGGACTGGGTCAAACAAAACATTTTATAGGGGTTTTTAGGCTGTTTATCCAGTCGGACTATCAGCTTTGTGAAACTGAACTCGGAGGTTGCGGCTGTCAGTTTACAGCTCATGAATATCCGGAGATGTGGCCACTCTGACAGCTTTTTCTTCATCGAGGTTGGTAGGTCGGCTGTCACTGGCCCCGGTGAGCTCTGGATGCAGGCTGATGACTCGGTGGTTGCGCAAAACATCCACGATACCATCCTGGAGGCTATGAAAGCCATGAAAGAGCTGTCAGAATTCAGACCTCGCAGCAAGAGTCAGTCTGCTAGAACCAACCCCATTTCAGTGCCCACAAGACGCAACTTGAACAATCTCCCCCCAAGTCAGACAGGGTTGGTGAGGAGGTGGAGAACAAACAGCATAGTGGCCACATCCCCAATGAGCAAGTTCACATCCTGTCGGAAAAGGACTGCTAATGGGGTGGATGGCAGCATGGTCAGGCCAGTGTCTATGTCAATATCTATGAGCGGGAGTCCCACCAGTCCCCTCTCCAACCGGAACGCCCTTGCCCGTCTCCAACTCCCCCCCATCAGTCTGCAATTCCATCTGCCTCTCCCCCATGAGTGGGACCCTCACCACCCCTGATGCGGTACACCGGCCCTTCAGCTGCAGCGCCTCTATCTCAGGCTCCCTCAGTGACGCAAGCTTCATGCTATGCGACGAATACAGCTCCAGCCCAGGCGACACCTCCAGGCTCCTACCCCTCACCAGGAGTGACACCCACGACTCCCTCTCCAGCACTCCCCCCTCCTGGGAGGCCAACGACCTGTGTGGCTACATGATTATGGACAGGACGAATGACCAACAGCGGGCGTGCCAGGAGGAGGGCCTGACATCGGAGAAGGCGTATAGGAAGAGGACATACTCTCTCACCACACCACACCAACATAGGGTGCCCGCCCAGCTGTCGTCTGCCTCGTTGGATGAGTACACCCTAATGTGGGCTTCCCACCACACCAACAGCGGGCACCACTCCGGGAACAGCTCCATCTCCGCTTCCCCAAAGGTGTCCTACCCCGAATCCAACGGTAACCAAGGAGGGGAAGGTGGCTATATGCCTATGATGGCGGGTGTGGCAGCGCTGCCCGGGGGAAACAACAGCAAGGCAGACGCTTACGTTCCCATGAGCCACATGTGTGTCTCAGCTCCCAAGCAGATCATCAACCCCTGGGCCCAAATCCACCAGGACGGGGGCGGCAACCGGACCAACTCACCCAGCAGCGGAGGCTCCTTGGAGGACAGCGGCTACATGAGGATGTGGTGCAGCTCCAAGTCGTCCATTGAAAGCCCTGACAGCCGCTCGACCTACATGAACATGTCCCCTAGCAACACTGCTTACACCACCTCGCAGACCCCCCCGGACTACTTCCTGGAGCAGCTTCCGGGTGGTGAGCCTTCCATCTACTCCGCAGACTCCCTGCTGCGCCCCACCAAACTCCACCAGACTTCCAAGGAGGCGGGGGACACTGGTGACCAGTACGTCCTGATGAGCCCCCAAGGCCATCAGTCGCTAGGTGGGGAGTCAGACGACTACTACTCAGTGATGACCAATGCGGCCACGCTCAACTCCTCCGTGCCCTCGGCCATCAGACAGAGCCAGGGGATTGAGAGCCTGACGTCCCACCAGGGGAGGATGGGGCGACCCAACCGGCTGTCTCTCGACAGCTTTAGGATCCTGCCCAGCATGAATGAGAACCTCTTGCCCGGGGAACCCAGGAGCCCGGGCGAGTATATCAACATAGACTTCAGTGAGGACACCAAGTACTCCTCGCTGTCAGCATCCAATGAGAGCCAGGAGTCGTCTCTGGGCTCCATCGGCAGCCAGCCGAGGTCCCCTCTCTCCGACTATGTGAACCTGCACCACATAGTCTTGCACTCACCCAAGGCCGGAGACACCCCTGCCGGACGGTTGGACATGGTCCTTGAGTCATCCCTGTGCCCTTGTCTGGATGGGGAGGGAGTGTACCGTCTCCGATCGAAGAAGGATTCCAAGTGCCCCCAGAGAGGCAAGGATGAGTACACCGAGATTCCATTTGGACTTGGAATGGCCAACATGCCTCCCCAGTTCGTCCCTCAGACCTCAGCAAGGTACACTCAGTACTCTAGCCATAATGTCAGTTATAAATATGTTATTCAGCAACGTTATTTGGCTAGTTATAGACAAGCATCTCAAACTATGAATAGGATTAATAGATTCCCCTGGCACGGCAGGCACTTTATGTTGTGTTTGTAAGTGTATTGAGTTCAAGTGGATTGAGTTCATGATAAGTATAAAATATTTTCTATATCACATCTATCTATGGCTGTTTTGTAATAGACCATGTATTGTAATACATATTAACTCAATGTTTATTATCTTCAGTGCCAGAGCGAAAAGGCAATCCCTGGGTGATCAGGGCCTCCCGGGGGGCATTGGGGTGTTCCTCCTTGGCACCGTCACCCCCGTGGATCCTGACAAGGCCGCCAAGGTGATCTGGGCCGATCCCCATGGGTGCAGGCGGCACAGCTCTGAAACCTTCTCCTCTACGGCTACCGTCACCCCTGTGTTCCCCTCGTTCGCCCATGGGAATGCCAAATGCCACAGCTCGGTGGAAAACCTGTCAGTGCGGAGCAGCGAGGGCTCAGACGAGGAGTGTGGCAGCCTCATGAGTAGAGAGACCTCTGCGGGCTTCCAGAATGGACTGAACTGTATTGCCCTGAACCTAATGGAGAACCGGGACAGGGACCTGGAGGGACATTGTTGCGAAGACCTGCCCACAGTCAGCTTTAAGCCGGCCACCAGCTGCAAGGGAGCCCTCCATGGATTACACGTCGCGCCGTACGTCTGTTTGGGGTTCAAGGAGGTGGCCACCACTATCAAAGGTGAGTGATGCTCCTGTTTGTGTGTGTGTTTTAGCTGCCCATTTCATGGCTGGTCAGAGTTTGTAAAGGTAGGGTTAGAGGTCTGCAGTGGTCATATACTTATGGCAATGGTGCTGAAAACAACTTTGTCCATACTTTATGTGAAGAAACATGATAATTAAATCAACACATTTTTAGACATAGGATAAAATAATTTAAATGTTTGTTAACTGGCTGCCTTAGAGACTATACTTTGATACTATGGGGTGAAAAATGTGTGGGTGATGTCACTGTCAACAACGATAAGGGGAGAACTGGCATTTATATTGCATGAGAGGAAAACCTGAATGAAGGACTGGCAATGAGTTAAAAATGAATGTTATTTCTGTTAGTACAGCATAGGCCCCCTCCTACTACTGTTAAGCTTGCTATTCTGTCATGTGTATTGCGATAGACGATATAATGAAAACACGAGGGGAAAAACATATTTCGAAATGTACACGTTGAGATTTTTGCTGTGGCGCCCTTGAATTTCGACTGTTTACCACCGAAGTTGCGTAGATGGTATATGAATTCAAAACGGACCTGCTGCGTGACGATTGTTGGACTTTTGGAACCATTGAAGTTAACAAGTGGTGGGTGGGTGGGTACGTAGGCACCACGACACTGCAGGACAAAATTGATTTTGGGCACCAGCCATCTTATAAAACAAGTGATAAGTGTTTATTCTCTGTGTCATACTAATTATATTAGAAAAGACACACAAGCGAATATGGTTGATCAAATTACACACTGAAATTACGCAGAGGGAGG
The DNA here is from genome assembly GCA_003317085.1 of Hucho hucho. Lineage (NCBI taxonomy): Eukaryota > Metazoa > Chordata > Actinopteri > Salmoniformes > Salmonidae > Hucho > Hucho hucho. The sequence continues at coordinate 227,692 of QNTS01001927.1, forward strand.
AGTGTATGCATGAACATGGACAGTGAAGAACGAAGGGTCTAAATAATATCAATATAGATTAATGTCGATATAATGTCTTGTTTACATTAAACTTACATTGATCTCCTATTGACAAGCAAGTTTATAGAAATTATCATTGCGTTACAAGTTGAATACATTGCGCATTTAATACAATGGCATCTCCTTTAGGCTTGGGCGGTATACCATATACCAGGATATTTGTAAATAGCCACAGGATGGTTTTTCAATACCGTCAATACTGTTTAAATGATTTCTTCAACTTGTTTTTAATAAATGTGAATATTTGTAGCTACTTTTTAAGTAAATACCTGCAGTCAACTTGTGCAATACATTAGGAGATAAAGAACGTTATGTTCTTAATTTCATAAGCTTCATGATCATGAAGCTTATGGTAGTCGCGTGTCACGTGGTGTTTGTTTACAAGCACACAACAATGAGAGACTGGAGCCTTGTGAGTCACTCACTGTTGTGCAGTATGCGTCAGTTGATCTAATTACAGTATTGAATTCACAACAAAATGTTTGCTATCTAGATATCTTACAACTATTAAGTTAATTGACTAAAATCTGCTACATGCTCTACAGTTGTGTATTTGGTTTGCTAATTTAGTAGCTAGTATAACTATTTAGCTGAGTGGTTAGCTTCTTCCAAAATCAAGCATTTGCTTGGTAACAGCAGAGAATCCCCTCCTGGATCAAGAGCCTTGCTGGCTATTATTTGTTTTGCACGTGCAGCAAACTGAGTAGCATTTTTTAGTTACTTGTATGGTTTAGGTCAGAAACTGTACGAAATGTTTGTTAGTTAGCATTCTCAATGGGATTTTACATGTACTTGTTAACATTGCTAACCTTAGAATTACAGAGTATAGTAGGGTTTGAAAACAGTGCCCCTTGTGTTCAGTGCCGGTATTATCGAATGTCCTTGTATGGCACAAGGTCGGTATGAAGGTATGACAAGACTAATCACCTTTATTATTTATTTTAAAGTGTTTACTAGAAAACAACCTCTACTATACTTAAGCAATAAGACCCGAGGGGGTGTGGTATATGTTCAATATACCACGGCTAAGGGCTGTTCTTAGCACGTGCAACGTGGATTGCCTGCATACAGCCCTTAGCCATGGTATATTGGCCATATACCACAAACTCCTGAGGTGCCTTATTGCTATTACAAACTGGTTACCAACGTAATTAGAACAGTAAAACAAGTAATTTTGCATTATTCCGATGGTATATTTAAGCAATAAGGCCCAAGGAGGTGTGGTATATGGTCAATATACCACAGCTAAGGGCTGTTCTTACGCATGACGCAGCGCGTAGTGCCTGGATACAGCCCTTAGTGGTGGTATATTGGCCATACACCACAAACCCCTGAGGTGCCTTATTGCTATTATAAACTGGTTACCAATGTAATTAGAGCAGTACAAATAAATGTTTTGTCATACCCGTGGTATACGGTCTGATATACCACGGCTGTCAGCCAATCCGCATTCAGAGATTGAACAACCCAGTTTATAATGTCTGGTTGAAAGCTGTTATATATCAGACATTATAAACTGGGTTGTTCAATCTCTGAATGCTGATTGGCTGAACGCCATTGTATATCAATCAGCATCCAGGACCAAACTGACTGTTAATATACAGTACCAGTCAAAAGTTTGGACACCTGCTCATTCAATGTTTTTTCTTTATTTTTACTATTTTCTACATTGTTAAATAATAGTGAAGACATCAAAACTATGAAATAACACATGGAGTCATGTAGTAACCAAAAAATTGTTAAACAAATCTAAATGTATTTTATTTTAGATACTTCATAGTAGCCACCCTTTGTTTTGAGAGCTTTGCACACTCTTGGCATTCTCTCAACCAGCTTCACTTGCATTGCTTTTCCAACAGTCTTGAAGGAGTTCCCACATATGCTCAGCTCTTGTTGGCTGCTTTTCCTTCACTCTGTGGTCCAACTCATCCCAAACCATCACAATTGGGTTGAGGTCGTGGAGGCCAGGTCATCTTATGCAGCACTCCATCACTCTCCTTCTTGGTCAAATAGCCCTTACACAGCCTGGAGGTATGTTGGGTCATTGTCTTGTTGAAACACAAATGATAGTCCCACTAAGCGCAAACCAGATGGGATGGCGTATTGCTGCAGAATGCTGTGGTAGCCATGCTGGTTAGGTGTGCCTTGAATTCTAAATAAATCACTGACAGAGTCACTAGCAAAGCATCATCACATCATTCTCCTCCTCAATGCTTCATGGTGGGAACTGTTGGTCAATTTCTTCAACAAATGATCAGGTCTATATAATTATCAAACATACATTAGTAATGGAAAGGAAACACAGACTTTGTTTAAGTATTAAAATACCCCTTTTAGTAATACAATTGTAGGCAGAAGTTGATACAGAGTACAGTATAACAGTATATGATAGTTCTCCCCAAGTTCTGCAAAATGTCTAACAGGCTGACTACACCGCTCGCGTTGCGTGCGGGAGCGTTGCAAAATAAATTTAGAAATCTATATTATTCAATTATTGCACCCACACTGCTCGTGCGCGTCAACGAGCGTCTGCGTTACCAAGGGCTAAAATAGAAGTCAGTTCAATTTGTGACGCAGATTGCGCTGCAAGTCCTGCCTCTCCCATCTCCTCATTGGTTTATAGAAGCAGGTACCCACGTGCAATCGCCTCATTGGTTATACCCACGTGGGTGACTGAAGATGAACGAGGTCGGTGGCAGTAATGCACCTAATTTCTGAAAGTTGCATATCGCAACATAAAGTCCAGAGAAGAAAAGGCCTGGAAGGAGGAGAGATGATTAGAAACGATTCAGTTGATCGTTTTATGTGTGGATTAATTGTCGGAGTAGAGGACCTTGTGCATTTCAGGTAAAATAACAACTCAATGTTTATATCCCAGGACAAATTAGCTAGCAACAGCAAGCTAGCTAAATAGGACAAATTAGCTAGCAAGTGCAAGCTAGCTAGCTAAATTGCCATAAATATTTAATGCTTTTCGACCTGTCCCCAAATTAATGTAATTGGTTCAGAGTTTTGATATTTTAACCTGCGTGTCATGATCGCGTTTGGTGTGGGGGGACAAAATAAATGTATGCACAATTGTGCACGCACGCAGGCTGTTTGGGTTCCGTGTAAGACATCCTGTAACTCATATAGCCTCCCCAATCCCCCTTACGTAACTTTCCCTAGCAACAATATTTTAATAAATCTAACCTCCCCCTGACTGCAGGAACCATCTTATCAGCAAGTAAAAACTCAGAAGTGTGTTTGACCGAAACTTGACCTTTCATCTCAAGTATAGAGTCATAACAATGTGAACGAGTGTAAGCATCTTCTGGCAGGTGGCTGGTTTCATCAGGTCTGTGGCAGCTTTGTGTTCTCGGAAAACCAGATAACCACGGTGGGATCCAGACAGGAGGAGTCTGAATGTAGACCCCTTCTGATAGTGTCTGAAGGCCACAACACTCAACAGGTTTTAACACACACACAGAGGTCTCCTGAAGAGGAGCTTACAGTTTATCATAACATCATTTATTAACCCTTTAAAAGGTATGTCCTTGGTTTAACCTTCTTCAGAACCACACATGTGGAGATCATCCATTCACCTAATCTGCATCTCACAAAGACACGGCGGTTGGAACCAAATTTGAGCTTATCAGACCAAAGGACAGATTTCAATCGGTCTAATGTCCATTGCTCGTGTTTCTTGACCCAGCAAGTCCCTTCTTCTTATTGGTGTCCTTTAGTAGTGGTTTCTTCTCAGCAATTCAACCATAAAGGCCTGATTCACGTAGTCTCCTCTGAACAGTTGATGTTGATGTGTCTGTTACTTGAACTCTGTGAAGCATTTATTTGGGCTGCAATCTGAGGTGCAGTTAACTCTAATGAATTTATCCCCTGCAGAGGTAACTCTGGGTCTTCCTTTCCTGTGGCGGTCCTCATGAGAGCCAGTTTCATCATAGCGCTTCATGGTTTTTGCGACTGCACTTGAAGACTGGACTTGGTCTTTTACCAAATAGGGCAATCTTCTGTATACCACCCCTACCTTATCACAACACAACTTATTGGCTCAAACGCATTAAGAAGGAAAGAAATTCCACAAATGAACTTTTAACAAGGCACACGTTTTCTTTGAAATGCAGTCCTCCAGTCTCATTCCAGGTGACTACCTCATGAAGCTGGTTGAGAGAATGCAAGGAGTGTGCAAAGATGTCATCAAGGCAAAGGGTGGCTACTTTGAAGAATCTCAAATGTAAATATATTGGTTACTACATGATTCCATGTGTTGTTTTATAGTTTTGATGTCTTCACTATTATTCTACAATGTAGAAAATAGTAAAAATAAAGACAAACCCTTGAATGAGTAGGTGTGTCCAAACTTTTGACTGGTACTGTACATCTACTATAATAACACTTTTCACGTTATTCATTCATAAATACTAATCTGCAGAGCTTGTATGCAAATCCTTCAGAGATCTGTTTAGGAAAGTGCTGTGAGAATGCTGTACTCAAAGTAGGGATCCAACCTAAGCAAGCTAGAACATCTTGTCAGTGTTTTTATGACACGTCAGCCCTAGGCAGTTCCTTATACACTGCCTGTTCCTTCCATGCCTCAGTCAGAAAGGCAGGCAGACAATAAAACATGCTGCAGCCCCAAGCACGCGTCACTAATTAATCTAAGGCATATCCCAGGTCCATCTGACTGTCCTGGTGTCACTGGCGTCATTTCTGGTCCAGAATAGTCCCTGTGGTGGCTATAAACAAACCAATGTTCCAGTCTCAGGGGCAAGGCACACGGAGTCTGTGTTTTGGCAGTCATTCACTCATTGTACCTTGTAAACATTGAGGTGCAGGAGACTTGTTGACAGGTGAGGGTTTTTTAGTTGCCCTCTCCTTGCACTTTTATCAAACACAGTGACCCTGTGTGTGTGTGTGTGTGTGTGTGTGTGTGTGTGTGTGTGTGTGTTTGAGAGAGAGAGTGTATGTGACTGTTCATCTGTGTGTGAGGCCTCATCCATGTGAGGTCCCTTGGAGGCGGCATCCATGGCAATGTCTTTCATGAATTTGGATAATCACTAGTCGCTCCGCAGGTCAGAAAAACAAGTGAGCTCGTTGTTTACTAGACACCAGGTAATGACAAGGTGTCACGCTCGGAATTCCTGTTTGTGTTGCAAAGGCTGCTGGAAGTCGGGAGAGACAGGTCAACTAAACATTATTGTGTTTTTGTTTCCTATTGGCCCAGTGAGGGGCATGAACAGGAGTTTTCTGGACCTTTTATTTTCCTCTGAGGCCCCGGAATGGGGCAAAAAAAATATCAAAACAAGTACATGTGGACCTGCATGTACACAGTACATATGACAGAGGTGGTTGCTGTTGTTATTGGCGGCAGGTGATGTAATTGTCATCATGGTTACCTGTGTCAAACCTGTTAGCTATTAGCTCTGATTTTATTGAAGTGATAATGCCCTCGAAGTCGGTGTTTGGAGGATATATTAGAGCGTTAGACTAGTAACCGAAAAAGGTTGCAAGATCGAATCCCCAAGCTGACAAGGTAAATATCTGTCGTTCTGCCCCTGAACAAGGCAGTTAACCCAGGCCAATCCTAGGCTGTCATTGAAAATAAGAATTTGTTTTTAACTGAATTGCCTAGTAAATAAAGAAAATAAAAATATTGGCAAGGGTGTTGTTAGGCAAACCGTGCCAATATATCCTCCAAACATCGGCTTTGAGGGCATTATCTCTTTTATACAACGGGTTACCAACATAATAAAATAATGATTGACATATTTTCATGAACTTTATTATGATTAATTTATTCATACTATTTCATCCTTCCACAAGATATAGTCCTACCCAAACCGGCTTGTCCTTCATTCTATCGGTTCGGTTTCCAGTAACGCGACCCAGTCGTTCAGTCTATGGACGCGACCCAGACGTTCGTTCTAAATGTTCCATTGCCATACTGGCTGGCAACGTTCTTATCCCTTGCTTGCTAGCTAGCCAACTACGGCTAACTTACAGTCACGTCAAAAAGTGCAGCCAGAATAACAGCAAAGTAGCCACATTTACATTTGTTTAAGCTGTGACATTTATTTGGATACATCCATAACAATGAGCTAATGAGGCGCGATCTCGCATTGCATAGAAAACGTGCTCACACGTGAGGACATGTTGTTCAGAGATAACACAGCTAACCCAATCACTTCAAACTGAAGCTGGAAAGACCGAAAACTAGCTGCTCTTTGTTTAGTTTGACCTTTTTTCAATTGACATCAAGCTCTGTCAAGTTGGTTGTTGATCATAACTAGACAGCCATTTTCAAGTCTTGCCATAGATTTTCATGCCGATTTATGTCAAAACTAAGTAAGCCATTAAGGAACATTCAATGTCGTCATGGTAAGCAACGCCAGTGTAAATTTGGCCTAGGTTATTGTCCTGCTGAAAGGTGAATTTGTCTCCCAGTGTCTGTTGGAAAGCAGACTGAACCAGGTTTTCCACCAGGATTTAGCTTATATTTCGCTTATTTTTTTATTCTAAACTCCCTAGTCCTTGCCGATGATACGCATACCCATAATGTTATGGAGCCATCACCATTCTTGAAAATATGAAGAGTGGTACTCTGGGATATATTGTATTCAGGACATAAAGTTAAATTCTTTGCCAATTGTTTTTGCAGTTTTACTTTAAGATGCATGTTTTGAAATATTTGTATTCTTAAAGTCACCATTGGCCTCATGGTGAAATCCCTGAGTGGTTTTCTTTCTCTACGGCAAGTTAGGAGGGGCGCAGGTATCTTTGTAGTGACTGGGTGTTGGAGGCATTGGGAAACCTCCTTGGTCTTTGTGTTTCAATCTGTTTTGAAATTCACTGCTCGACTGAGTTGCCTTACAGATAATTGTATGTCATGATCATGATAACACTATTATTTCACAGTCCATGCAACTTATGTGACTTCTTATGCACATTTTGCCATAACAAAGAGGTTGAATACTTATTGACTCAAGACATTTCAGCTTTTCATTTTTATTCATTTGTAAAAATGTCCAAAAACAATTATATTTTGACAATATTGGGTATAGGCCAGTGACCCAAAATCTCAATTTAATCAATATTAAATGTAGGCTGTAACACAACAAAATGTAGAAAAAGTCAAGGGGTGTGAATGTTTTCTGAAGGCATTGTATGTGTGACTACAGCATGCCGGATACAAACCCAATCGTGAGGCCCCCGAACAAAGTGTACAGCCTCGGCAGCAAATTGAGCTTATCAGTTGTTTACGGAACAGTCTGTTCGACCAAAACAACCATCCGCGATAGCAAACTGGAGGAGTCAAAGTGCTCCAAGGTACACTATACAGTATATACAAAAGTATGTGGACATACATGAATTAGGCAATTTTATACACCTGTTGCTGACAGGTGTATAAAATCGAGCACACAGCCATGCAATCTCAATATACAAACATTGGCAGTAGAATGGCCTTACTGAGGAGCTCAGTGACTTCCAACATGGCACCGTCATAGGATGTCACCTTTCCAACAAGTCAGTTTGTGAAATTTCTGCCAATCTAAAGCTGCCCCGGTCAACTGTAAGTGCTGTTATTATGAAGCAGAAACTTCTAGGAGCAACAACCGCTCAGCCGCGAATTGGTAGGTCAGACAAACCCACGAACGGGACCACCGAGTGCTGATGCACGTAGAGAGTAAAAAATCGCCTGTCCTTGGTTGCAACACTCACTACTGGGTTCCAAGCTGCCTCTGGAAGCAACGTCGGCACAAGAACTGTTCGTCGGGAACGTCATGAAATTGGTGTCCATGGCTGAGCAGCCGCACACAAGCCTAAGATCGCAATGCCAAGCGTCCATAAGGAAATGGTTTGTCGAGATCGGTGTGGAAGAACTTGACTGGCCTGCACAACCCCATCGAACACCTGTAGGATGAATTGGAATGCCAACTGTGAGCCAGGCCTAATTGCCCAACAACAGTGCCCGATCTCACTAATGCTCTTGTGGCTGAATGGAAGCAAGTCCCCGCAACAATGTTCCAACATCTAGTGGAAAGCCTTCCCAGAAGACTGGAGGCTGTTCTAGCAGCAAAGAGGGAACCAACTCCATATTAATGCCCATGATCTTGGAATGAGATGTTCGACGAGCAGGTGGACACATATCTTCGATGACTTCTTGCTAGTCAGAGGCCTAATACTGTGTTTATCATTCAACTTCAAAGCCACACCAGGAATGAGTGGGAGGAGAGGGAGAGACATGGCGGACAATGTACCAACTCAGCCATCCCAGGTATTTAGAGCCTCCGACACCATGTGCGTCTGCCTGGAATGCCACCACAGGGGTGTTTTTGGGACAAACGGTGCCCCTCAGACAAACTCCCGAACTTCTTCTTCTCTCTCCGTCACTGTCAATCAGTCAAAGGACTTGCAGGCAGAGGTTTAGGGATGTCTCTTCCTCTCTGGAGACTAATAGCCTTTTATCTGATCAGGTCTGTCTTCTTGTTTTTCAATCTCTCTCTCATTTGACATCACTCTGTGATTTGACGTCATGTGTTTTGCCCTAATGGCTGGCAGCAACGAGGGTAAACATCCAGAGTGTTTTTTTTTGTGCGGACACACACACACACACACTTGGGCCTCCTTGAGAAGGGACTGAGTGCTCCTATGAACGGCGCGCGGTGAAAACGGCAAACTCTTCTTGAGTGGTGGCAGGGAGGAAGGGGGGGTAATGCACTTGCCGTGCACCACTATCTTCCCGTCAACCCCCACCTTTGTCCCCTCCTCCACCCCCACTACCACCACCTCATTACCGATGGACCACAAGCATGTAGCTCACACGTGGCTCTGTCCCAAATTGCACCCTATATGATACACTACTTTTTGACAGAGTGCAATGGGCCCTGTAAAAAGTAGTGCACTATATAGAGAATAGGGTGCCATTTGGGACAATGCAACAAGAGCAGCAGTCACTGGTGAGTACTGGACAGTGCCTTGCACGCCAGTCAAGGCAGGCTAGCACCACCCACTACTATACATTAATGGCTGCACACTAGGGCTGGGCGATATGGCAAATAAATTATCACGATATAGATATATATTTTTTTATTCGTTAATGATAATTATCACAATATTAATCAAATAATGTTTTAAAGGTTCATATCTGCTTCAGTCTCAAGAATGCCTGAACAAACCAAAGGCTTTAATGTTTCTTATTTATTGTCAGAAGTAGAACTCACAAATAACATTTTAATATTTAAAAATCTGTAAACCGTTGAGTAAGAAAAAAATAAAATAAAATACAAAATAAAATAGTGCAAGTCAATATGCATTATAACTGTTAGCCTAATGGCACATCACAGTTGAAGTTTGGGTAGTTGTTGTCTTGCAAGAAAGACAAGTCTGTCTACGGTCTCTGGCTTTAAAGCTGCCCTATGGCAGGTCACTATGTTGCCACCTGTGCTAAAACCACGCTCTGAGGGGGAGCTGGTCACAGGAATGCACAGGTAGCGCTTTGCCAGGTGGCTGACTTTGGGAAAGTTTTTTGGGTGGATCTTCCACCAGTCTAGTGGATTGGTTTCACTGTCAGCATCAGGAGACTGAAGGTAGCAGCTGAGTTCCTTTTCTACCAGCTGGATTTTAGTAAGACCTGTGTTGGTGGAGCATGGCTTTTGGAAAAAAATGCCCAGTGACTTTCTCTTTTTAGCTGGCAGTTGTGGTGAAGCAGCAGCAATGTCTCCCTGTGCTGGGCTTGGGTTTTCATGTCCCTCATTGACCATCTCTGAGACAGCTCTTGCTTTTATGTGGCCCACTTTCTCCTATTTTATGTAATGTGTTTTAAACCGAGGGTTGACCAACGAGGCTGCGTCCTGGAGGTCATCTGTGGTTAGGTCATCATATTTCTCATTCAGATAGTCCATGACTATCGTTTTGATGGTTTGGGTGAGCTCTGTTTCACCATCATCAGGTTTCATGACCTCTGTATTGAACAGGTGTAGTACTGGCTTCAGGTAAGACACACTGACATAAGACTCACCAGACAGAGCATCTGTGAATTCTAGGAGTGAGGTCAATGCCTGTTTGATGGACTCAAGAACATCAATATCTGTATAGGTGGGTGCTAAGTGCCGGGTCTTCTTGTCACTGGACAAGACCTGTGAAATGGCTTTCTTTTGACGTGATCCCCACCTGGTAGGCGACTCTGTCACCAACTTGTGCTGGGGTAGGTTGTGTTCTTTTTGAGCAACTGCCAGGTTTCTCTTCTTTTTCCACGAATAGGAAAAGGCCCCTACCACTTTCTTACACACTCCAATTGCTCGATCCACCCGTCTCTACCCACTCTCTCTAAGAGAAATCAAGAGATTTTAATAATTAATTTAATAATTAAAATAACAATAATCCCTTTTAGTTATGTACAAATGTAATATTTAACTTAATCAGTTGATGAAACAAAATGCACATTTAGTTTAATCTAACCAATCACTTCAATATACACAATTGACAAGGTTACTTACCAATGGCCAAGTGCAGACGACATCCAAAACATTGCAGTCGGATCCATTTGTTGATTTGAGAAGCCTCCACCACGGTTGCATCTGTTGTAATGCAGACCTGTCTGTCTTGACTGATTCCCCAGAAGCGAGAGCGTCAACGAGCCCCTCTGCTATAGCTTCACCCGTGTGGTTGTCGGGAAAGTATGATGTTTGAAGGCATTTATTTATAAGATTTCACTCTTTGTCAATATAGTGGATAGTGAGGCTAATATAAGGCTCGGACGTGCGACTAGACCACAGATCGGTAGTAGTAGCAAAATACGAAATATCTGTGTTTTCCCTACACTCGGCGTAGAGTTTAGGTAGTGCGGTGTGAGAGAAAGTTTGCGGCCAGGGACCACGTACCTGGGGTCAAATAAATTGATAAGCCTCTTGAAACCTTCCTTTGTTTGCTCATAAGGCATAAACGCTGTCAGCGTTGACTGCTTTGGGCGAACGTCCCTAGATTGGCTGGTGCTTGAGGGCCATTTATCAATACCGTGGCGCAAACTCAAACTTTCTGCATGTTCCAAAGAGTGATTTTGGTTCCGATGGTGAAGAAGGTTTGTCGTATTACCAGACTTGCTAGCCACCTGAATACGGCACAATTTGCACCGAACATTGCTCTGCTTTTTGTCGGACTTCAAAAAGCCAAACCACTTCCAAATAACTGAAACAGTTGAACCCTTTTTATCAATCATTTCTTTGTTGGAAGCTGCTCCTTCTCCATGGCTATCACTGCCACTGTTTTCACCTACATTACTCATTTTCTGTGATTAATAGTGGCTATTCCATCACTCAAGGTGCTAAGTGGTTTTTAGTGGGCGTATACCTCTCCACGTGCATATTGTCACTTTTCCGCATGTTCCTGCTGCGTCACAGAGGTGAAATGGACTGCTGTACCTAATTACTCTATATTGACATTATCGCAATTTTATCTAAACGTTTTATATTGTTATTGAGGGAAGTAATTACCTCTATAATTATTGAAATTGATTTATCGCCCAGCCCTACTGCACACCATGTGCTGCCTCTGTTCCTGCTGCTGGTGCAGCCCAGGTGACTGTGAATCCGAGCCGCGATTGTTCTTCATCTCCAGAGTGCGTGTTGAATCGGATGTGATCAAAGATCATCATCATCAGCAGCATTTGTCAGTGCTGCTTTTGGTTTAGAACACCCAAATACAGTAGAATAGTGGAACATCACGCACACCAGATGCAGATTATTTTCTTCCTGGGCCAGGCCAAGTGTGTGTGTGTGTGTGTGATGTACTTTGTTCTTGCACAACACACTCTCCCCTCCCCACCTCTTTTACTTTCTCTCTATCGCTCCGAGAGTAGAAGTCAGGGAGCATGCTCAATGAGGCTCTGCTTTCATTTCAATAGAAATTTAGATTATAGAGAAGAGAATAGAGGCAGTTCGACCCTCTCCTCGCTTGATTTGTCTCTCTCTCTGCTCCCGCTCTTTTCCGCGGGCCTATTTTCTCTCATTCTTTCCTGCTCTTTTCCTGTTCTCTCTTTCCTCTTTTGGTGTTATTTTCTCTCCTTTTCTTGTAGTTTTTTTGTTTTTGCTTACTCTGTGCTACCGCTCTTTTCATGTTTCACTCTCTCACTCCGTTTAGTATCACACACAAACATCCCCTCCCAACACACGCACTGCTGTGTCAGAGTTTCCAGTAGGTGGCGGTTGCAGTGCAGACGCTGTGACACGGTGACTAAACTAGGCCAGGATGTTCCCGGCTCCAGATAACCCACGCGGCAGGCGTCGCCAGGCAGCGCTCCCTTACATTTAGCCTCAGCAGCTGCAGCCAGGGTTAGAGATGAGATTACACACTGTGTGTGGCTGGGGATTAGACATCGCCGCCGTGTCCAGGTTGCTCGTTATGGAGGTGGGATGAAAGGGTGTGTGCATACACATTCTCAATCTCTGTCTCTCTCTCTCTGCCTTAAACACACACCATCTTCCAAAACCATTCACAAATTTGCTTTAGATGTTAGCTGCACTGCAGTTCAGTTTCGGCATTGTAAACTGCTGAAGTCCACCATAGTGGCATGTGTATTATATGTGAATAAGCAGTCTAAAAGTTGTACAATCACTGAACAGCAACATACCAGAGCCTTTGCAGTGAGGTACAAGGGCCTCTGCCCCAACCCCAACGGTGCCCGCTGTAGTAAGGTTTGCAGGGCCGCTCTGCTCTCTTAGCCCACATGACCACTGGCCGGGCCCATTTCTGGAAGACCCAGATGGCATAGAGGAGCTCCACAGCTGGTGCTTTATCCCCCTACTGCAGTACTCCTAACCCCCCTCCTCCCTCCTCAGCCCCTACAAAGCTGCTGCTGCTTGCTTGGCGTGATACCGTCCCAAACGCATCGCCCCACTGAACTATAATAACAATAACCCTCCCTTTTCTTGATCTCCTTACTGTTATTATTACTATTGTTATGATAATCCTTATTATAATAATAAGTAATGTCATTATCATTAGTTGGCTTAGTATAGCAACCTTGTATAACCACCATCGAGCTGTAGGCCTAAGAGCGCATCCTGTTTAGTCTTAATACCATAACTTACTTAGGCCTATATTTCAATACTTACAGTATAACCTACAGTAATGTATCAATCATTAATTAATTCATGTCATCACACAGCATACGAGTCATTCATGATTTGAAATGCAATCAAGCCTTTAGTTTTAAAATAAAATAGCGAAGCAACTATTGAATAATTAGCATAAACAATAAATAAACCCTGCATTTTGGAAATTACATTCACTAATGAATGCGACTGGTTTTAGTATTTGCTGTAATAAAGGCTTTACAAAAAAAAAGACTCTGGTATGCTTGTAATTTCTTTAGTGTTGTTTACATTGTTCCAAACGGTCAGAGAAATTATATTGTAATCTAACAGCACCTGTTTGGCAATTGGCACACACAATATGCACGCAGTGCTTGCTCCTTACCATATTTTTCTTGATCTCCAGTATTTTCCATAACTAGTCAAATTTATTCCAAACGTCTGACTTCCCCTTTACCTCCTTAGCAACCTCTGCATCCATTTTGGTGTCACATGTGTTAAGGCGTTCGGAGTTTGTTGAATTTATTGATGTGATTATGATATGCTATAGGTCAGGCCCTATTGGTCGCATGCGATGCATACATGTGTTATGTAAAGAGAGCAAGGGTTGAGGGAATAGGGAATGTTTTGCCTAAACAAATGAGGGATTTCGGTAACAGACTTTTTCAGTCACAAATGGCTGTAGTTATATTGCAGCTTCAGCAACACGGACAGCGTGATAAACACTGTTGATGTCGCTCCAGCATGGAGGAGAGGGAGACAATTGGTGCAAGTCACACATTCACTCGCTGTCATTTTTTGTAACACAGCACAGCAAGTTTGAGCCCGGCACAATCAAATCAGTTGCGGTCGGACTCCCTCTAGGCGTGTGTGTGTGCGTGTGCGTGAGAGAGCGGTGCGACGCACACCTGCTGTTCTGGTTGTCTAGCTTTTTCCCCCCAACAGTTACAGATATAGGATCTTAATTTGAGCCAGTTTGCTAGAGCAGGAGAATAATCCTGCAGCAACAGGAAATGTGGATTATATTTAATGGAAATGTTTTTCTTTGTTAGGGCCCTGATCCAGAGTCTGACCATTTAACATGGAAATTACAAACTTTAGAAGCATTTTTAAACCTGCACAGGAAATTTCTCAGCAACAAAAAACGGATCAAATTAAGATCCTACATCTATAATTCGGAGTGTGTTGTTGAGACACACAAACAGGCTCAACATTTTAATCTCTCCGAGGATGGAATGAATAGTAACAGGAGGCTGTTTTACATCTATCTCTCTCCCAATGTCAGATATAAGCGCGGGATTTTTGGTCTATAAGAGTTGTTTGTGGTAGCAGTGGAAACTAAGAACCCTAATTTGAGTTAGCTTGACTAACTAATCATAGGAAATCAAAGAATTTCTAAGCTAATTGCAGTCTGTACTGACTCAAAGCGCTATGTAATGCAATGATACTTAACATGCTCTTCTCGCTCTTTCTTTCTCTCTCATTCTTAACCCCCCCCCCCCCCCCCAGACTGAACAGGACGGTGGACGATCCAAGCCCTCATCATCCGTGCTCTGAGATGGACAGTCATACAATTGGGGGTGGCCGAGACAACCTGCTGCTGTAAATGAACTTAAGAGTAGTCAGGCTGTGCCTCGTGACCCAACAAACACCCACACCATGACTAACTCCCTCGCCCATGGACGGGAATCCTAACACTGGTGCTGTCCCAGGGACTCTGTACTAAAAAGGAGATGGGGACAGAGGCCCCTGTATGTGGGGGACCTCTGTATGTGTCTAGAGGCTATATTTCTGGCTCTGTTTATTTGTTTCTAATTTTCCCTCTGGTTTTTGGTTTTGTCTCGTGGACTGTGAGTAGCCTGTCTGTTGACCCACAAGACAGGACATGTAAAGCAAACCCTGGTAAGGCACAGTATGTGTACTTACACCCTCCTCAAAAGATTAGTCAACAAACCCCCCCCTCCCCCAACACACACACACACACACACACACGGTACGCTTGTTTATTTACTTGCATGGGTCAAAGTTTGTGTGTGTAAAAACAGACACCATGATCGTTTCAGTAACACATTCATTAACAAACCATTTAAAATAATCCAATCCCTACCTCAGAAAGAGCAAGGCCGCATACTGAGTAATGTATAGATATATTTAGGTTGTATTTATTTTGGAATGTTTCATAAAGACCAACCCAAAGCCTTACTGTCTTTACTGTGGTTGTATTTGTAAGGCACAACAAAGACAATCTGATTTATTCTTCTGATTATTAAAGTATTTTCTTAATTTTAATTTCATGCTATATGATACTATTTAAGAGGATTTATTACTAGTTCCAGTTATGAGGTGAGATATTAAAGTACATTAATGTAGGAAGTATGCAAAGATGTTGGTTTGTGTACTTCCTTGTAGTAGTCAGAACCCCAACTAACCCAGGCATTTACTGTATATGCAATGCATTACCCATAATCCCTAGCTGTAACCTGATTACATGATAGAACATCTCAATGATTTAGTTTTGGGGGTAGAACCACACAATTTTGTGTTCATGGGGATTGCCACTGTCACTGCTGCTGTAAGCAGGAGGAGTACATAGTGCCAGGGTCTTGTTCATTAGGCAGCAAACAGAAGAAAATGGACTGAAACAAGGGAAGACTACTTGGACTTGGTGCCCTAATGAAAACTACCCAGTTGTCACACCTATATCTCACAACTCGTTAGATTGTAACACACTAGAGACACATCTGAATGTAGTAGAGCACTCAATGTAGTAGAAACGACCATTGAAAATTAAGTGGGAGGGGGAGACATTTATCAAACTGTATGATTTAATATGTACTACACTTATGAAGTATTTTCTCTGCAAAGGCCTTTTTGTGTAGGTTATGTACATAAGAGTTTATCTGAAATAAGATGTTGATTTTGAAGATAAATTTAGTCATGTTGCAATGAAATTACTAAACAATGTAAAGAAAATATTTTTGAAAATGAGATGTTTATGGATTGTAATGTATGCCTTTACCCCCTCACATTTACTTGTGAATACGTCTATAATTTAAAAAGAGAAATACCTTCAGTATATTTTAGTTATCTTTGCCTTGTCAATAACACTTTCCCCATATGGCATATGCAATAGGGAAATACATTAACTTAGTTTGGAACCAAATGTACACATTGTGTTGATATATATTTTAAGTTTTGGAGAAAGGAAACTATTTTGCTCTTTGTATATTTCTTTCTACCTACTTTTGATGCTTTTTTTTGTCACTGGAAACGTATAGTGTATATATATTCAACAGTGCTCTCACTTTTAGTGTATATCTACTGTTTCTTACTCGAGAATATTGAAATGTGAACTATACTGAGATGGCACAGATTGAACATGTTGTCTTCCATTGTACATACTTCATAAAAACTGTTGATTGTGATACAATTAAATTATCTCTTTAGAGCATCAGTCAGTATCACCAATTTAGTCAGTATAACCAACTAACAAGTTTTTTTTTGTCTCAAATAGCATCCTATTTCCTATGTAGTGTACTACTTTTGACCATGGCACATAGTGCACTACTTTTGACGAGCCCTATGTAGGAAATTGGGTGGTATTTGGGACTCAGTGGACAAACTCATGTAATGGGTTGAAACGAAGAGAGAGAACCCTCCCTCCCATCAGGATATTCCAGGCGTCTGAGTATTTCTGCCTTTTTCTGCTGCTTGAAACATTTATCCTTTTAGGAGACCATAGAAAGCTCATTCAGCAAATAACTTCCTTTCTGGTTAGTGTCGGACACAGGGCTTAATAGGGCAGCCAGAGAGGGTCAAGAGGGTTCGCACGCACGCACGCTACTGTTCCAGTCTCACAGGCCCTGTTTATGGGCATATTTGTTTCAAAAGAAAGGATGGATAATAAAATAAAATAAGGGGGACCTTCAGTCTTCTTTGAGAGAGTGTGTTCAAAGTGTGTTGTATGACTCCTAGTGGAGTGTGTTGGGGAAATAGTTTCATCTGATCATTTTATCAGCATCTGGAGGATATGGGAAAACATAATTGTTTACTGCTGCCACACACACACACAAAATGACAACCAAAATAACACACACACACACAAAATGACAACCAAAATAACCTAACCCTTTCTCGGTCTCATTCTCTTTTGTTCTCACACCTACGCACCCAGCTGAGAGGAACACTGAAACACAAATAGAACCCCCACAACCCCAGCTGCCTCGGTTTCTTTTGACCCTGGGGCCCGACCGGAGGTTCAATCACACGACCCAATGTGGTCAAAAACCTCCACAAAAGGACCACACCACAACCGCAGAGTGACAGTAACATTTGGCCCATCAAATTAACCTTCCCGTGGGTCCCTTCAAGGGTCCATCAAGTTCTCTCCATCTCCCAACATCTGGTCATGTTAACTCCACCGCTAAATCAGAGTTTAACAAACAGTTCCAGACCATTAACCATAAGAATACACATCCACTATCTGCCATCCGCCTTTTCAGGCTTTCAACTTACTCTTGAAAGTTGCAATAATAGAATGCACAAGGTGCATTTTCGAAATTGGGAAGTGCATGAGCAGTTTTCCTCTTGTCATGTTGGTCATGGCAGACCTTAGAGATTATTTATAAATGTCCAGATCAACTGCCCACTGGAAACAGATGTCAGTTCAATGTCTAGTTTTGATTTAATTTGTTTAACTAATGTGAATGTAATGTAAAATCAACAAAAAATGACACGATGTCATTGGATTTAGGTTAACCTCTAGGGGATCATTGCACGACTTGACCGTTTTGGAGAGCCTGGCGTGCCCAAAGTAAAATGCCTCCCATTCAGGCCCAGAAAATAGGATATGCACATATTTGGTACCATTAGATAGGAAACACTCTGAATTTTGTAAAACTGTTAACCATTTGTCTGTGAGTAAAACAGAACGGATATGGCAGGCAAAACCCCGAGGAATTTCTGTCCTGGAGAAAGTGGATTTCACAGAGTGCCTCATTTGGAACCCCTCCCTTATGAAAATGCCCATATAAGGACATATGAATGCAGTACCTATCGCTTCCTCTGGGTGTCAACAGTCTCGAGAAAGTGTTTTGATTCTGTATAGATGCTTTAGAGCAGAGAAGAAGAGGGAATAAGGAAGTGCCTCTTTGGAACTCTATAGGACTGGGCGCGCGCTCTCGCCAAGCGCGCACTGTGTTTTACCGTCTTTAGAGCTCAGTTTATATTCCGGTTGATTTATTATAGTAAATATACGTAAAAGTGTTCCTAAGGATACATTTAAAATGATGTTTGATTGTTCTTGGACAAGTTTATAGGTATAAGTTGAACGAGTTCTAGTCACGTTTCAATGGAGTAGTGGACGCTGTAGTTTCTGATTATAACGCGCAAACCAAATGGAGATTTATGGATAAAATACATGACTTTTTCTAACAAAAGAACCATGGATTGTCTTCGTTGGACACTTAGGAAGACCTCAGCAGAAGTTCTTCAACAGGTAATTGATTTGTTTTTGCTGTGAAATGTGTTACAGTGGGGAAAAAAAGTATTTAGTCAGCCACCAATTGTGCAAGTTCTCTCACTTAAAAAGATGAGAGAGGCCTGTAATTTTCATCATAGGTACACTTCAACTATGACAGACAAAATGAGGAAAAAAAATCCAGAAAATCACATTGTAGGATTTTTAATGAATTTATTTGCAAATTATGGTGGAAAATAAGTATTTGGTCAATAACAAAAGTTTATCTCAATACTTTGTTATATACCCTTTGTTGGCAATGACAGAGGTCAAACGTTTTCTGTAAGTCTTCACAAGGTTTTCACACACTGTTGCTGGTATTTTGGCCCATTCCTCCATGCAGATCTCCTCTAGAGCAGTGATGTTTTGGGGCTGTCGCTGGGCAACACGGACTTTCAACTCCCTCTAAAGATTTTCTATGGGGTTGAGATCTGGAGACTGGCTAGGCCACTCCAGGACCTTGAAATGCTTCTTACGAAGCCACTCCTTCGTTGCCCGGGCGGTGTGTTTGGGATTATTGTCATGCTGAAAGACCCAGCCACGTTTCATCTTCAATGCACTTGCTGATGGAAGGAGGTTTTCACTCAAAATCTCACGATACATGGCCCCATTCATTCTTTCCTTTACACAGATCAGTCGTCCTGGTCCCTTTGCAGAAAAACAGCCCCAAAGCATGATGTTTCCACCCCCATGCTTCACAGTAGGTATGGTGTTCTTTGTCCTCCAAACACGACGAGTTGGGTTTTTACCAAAAAGTTATATTTTGGTTTCATCTGACCATATGACATTCTCCCAATCCTCATCTGGATCATCCAAATGCTCTCTAGCAAACTTCAGACGGGCCTGAACATGTACTGGCTTAAGCAGGGGGACACGTCTGGCACTGCAGGATTTGAGTCCCTGGCGGCGTAGTGTGTTACTGATGGTAGGCTTTGTTACTTTGGTCCCAGCTCTCTGCAGGTCATTCACTAGGTCCCCCCGTGTGGTTCTGGGATTTTTGCTCACCGTTCTTGTGATCATTTTGACCCCACGGGGTGAGATCTTGCGTGGAGCCCCAGATCGAGGAAGATTATCAGTGGTCTTGTATGTCTTCCATTTCCTAATAATTGCTCCCACAGTTGATTTCTTCAAACCAAGCTGCTTACCTATTGCAGATTCAGTCTTCCCAACCTGGTGCAGGTCTACAATTTTGTTTCTGGTGTCCTTTGACAGCTCTTTGGTCTTGGCCATAGTGGAGTTTGGAGTGTGACTGTTTGAGGTTGTGGACAGGTGTCTTTTATACTGATAACAAGTTCAAACAGGTGCCATTAATACAGGTAACGAGTGGAGGACAGAGGAGCCTCTTAAAGAAGAAGTTACAGGTCTGTGAGAGCCAGAAATCTTGCTTGTTTGTATGTGACCAAATACTTATTTTCCACCATAATTTGCAAATAAATTCATTAAAAATCCTACAATGTGATTTTCTGGATTTTTTTTCTTCATTTTGTCTGTCATAGTTGAAGTGTACCTATGATGAAAATTACAGGCCTCTCTCATCTTTTTAAGTGAGAGAACTTGCACAATTGGTGGCTGACTAAATACTTTTTTTCCCCACTGTATGTGTGTGCCACGCTGGCTAATGAATTCATGGCTATGAGAAAAG
Source organism: Hucho hucho (assembly GCA_003317085.1). Lineage (NCBI taxonomy): Eukaryota > Metazoa > Chordata > Actinopteri > Salmoniformes > Salmonidae > Hucho > Hucho hucho. The sequence goes on from QNTS01001927.1 coordinate 247,997, forward strand.
TATGTGAGGTGCTACCCTCAAACAATCAAATGTTGTGCTTTCGCCGTAAAGCCTTTTTGAAATCTGACAACGCTGTGATATTGCCAAGAAACAGAGCTTTTGATGAGTATGGAACACTTGGATTTTGAATTTGGCGCCTCACATTTCACCTGGTAGTGTCGGGAGTGGGGCGCTAGCGCCCCAGTGATCCCTGAGAGGTTAAAAAAAAGATGAACTTCCCCAACTCCCGTGTGGCGCAGTGATCTAAGGCACTGCATCTCAGTGCTAGAGGAGTCATGTTGGTCAATTTCTTAAACAGATCATCAGGTCTATATAATTAGCAAACATATTTTAGTAATGGAATGGAAACACTCTTTATTAAAATTCTCCTTTAGTAATACAATTGTAGGCAGAAGTTGGTACAGAGTACAGTATATGATAGCTCTCCCCAGGTTCTGCAAAGTGTCTAAGACATCCTGTAACTCATATAGCCTCCCCAGTCCTCCTTGCGTGACTTTCCCTGGCAACAACATTTTAATAAATCTAACCTCCTCCTGACAGCAGCAACCATCTTGTCAGCAATTAAAAGCTCAGAAGTGGGTTTGACCAAAACTTGACCTTTCATCACAAGTATAGGGTCATAGCAAGGTGAACGAGTCTAAGCATCATCTGACAAGTGGCTGTTTTCATCAGGCCTGCGGCAGCCTTGTGTTCTCAGAAAAACAGTCGTATTCTCAGAACCTCAGATAGCCACGGTGGGGCCCAGACAGGAGGAGTATGAGCGTTGGCGGTATCCGCCTTCTCATAGTGTCTGAAGGGCTGAAACACTCAAAACAGGTGTTAACACACACAAAGAGGTCTCCTAAAGAGGAGACCTTACAGTTTATCATAACACAATTTATTAACCCTTTAAAAGGTATAAGGCCTTGGTTTAACCCCTTCAGTCACTATAGACCCTGGTTCGATCCCGGGCTGTATCACAGCGTCATCTGGGTTTGGCCGGGGTAGGCCATCATTATAAAATAAGAATTTGTTCTTAACCCGCTTTCCTAGTTAAAGGTTAAATAAAAAAAGTATAAAAAGTTTTCCACGTTGATTCGACGTCATCACATGTCATTTCTTTGTTGAAATGCCGTGGAAACAGCTTTTATTAAACCAGTTTTTGCGCAGTGGGTAGCCCGTATCTACCCCCAAGACTGCTACCCGGACTATCTGCATTGAACTATTTTGACTCATCACACACACTGCTCCTATTGTTTATTATCTCTCATGTTGCCTAGTCAATTTACCCCTAACTATATGTACATACCGTGCATTTGGAAAGTAATTTTCACATTTTGTTACGTTACAATCTTATTCTAAAATTTATTAAATTATTGTTTTCTCCATCAATCTACACACAATACCCTATAATGACAAAGCAAAAAAGTTTGTAAAAAAAATGAAATATCACATTTACATAAGTATTAAGACCCTTTACTCAGTACTTTGTTGAAACACCTTTGGCAGCGATTACATTCTCGAGTCTTGGGTATGACGCTACAAACTTGGCACACCTGTAATTGGTGAGTTTCTCCCATTCTCCAGATCCTCTCAAGCTCTGTCAGGTTGGAGGGAAGCTTCGCTGCACAGCTATTTTCAGGTCTCTCCAGAGATGTTAGATTGGGTTCAAGTCCAGGCTCTGGCTGGGCCACTCAAGAACATTCAGAGACTTGTCCCGAAGCCACTCCTGCATTCTCTTGGCTGTGTGCTTAGGGTTGTTGTCCTGTTGGAAGGTGAACCTTCATCCCAGTCTGAGATCCTGAGTGCTCTGGAGCAGGTTTTCATTAAGGATCTCGCTGTACTTTGCTATGTTCATCTTTCCCTCGATCATGACTACTTGAGTAACAGTAAAGATACCTTCACAGATAATGACTCAAATAAAGTGAGTCACCCAGTAAAATACTACTTGAGTAAAGGTCTAAAAGAATTTGGTTTAAAATGTACTTAAGTATCAAAAGTAAAAGTATAAATAATTTCAAATTCCTAATATTAAGCAAACTAGACGACACGATTTTCTTGTTTATTTATTTAAGGATAGTCAGGGGCACACACATTTTCTCCTGATAAGTGCGTAATTGGACCATTTTCCTGTCCTGTTAAGCATTCAGAATGTAACAAGTACTTTTGAGTGTCAGGGAAAATGTATGGAGTAAAAAGTACATTATTTTCTTTAGGAATGTATAGTAAAAGTTGTCAAAAATATAAATAGTAAAGTACAGATACCTAAAAAAACTACTTAAGTACTTTACACCACTGCCCTTAGGTGCCTTTTGGCAAACTCCAAGCGGGCTGTCATGTGCTTTTTACTGAGGAGTGGCTTCCGTCTGGCCACTCTACCATAAAGGCCTGTTTGCAGCACTCCACCAGAGATGGTTGTCCTTCTTGAAGGTTCTCCCATCTCCACAGAGGAACTCTGGAGCTCTGTCAGCATGACCATCAGGTTCTTGGTCACCTCCCTCACAAAGGCCCTTCTCCCCCGTTTGCTTAGTTTGGCCAGACGGCCAGCTCTTGGAAGAGTCTTGGTGGTTCCAAACTTCTTCCATTTAAGAATGATGGTGGCTACTGTGTTCTTGGGGACCTTCAATGCCTCAACACAATCCTGTCTCGGAGCTCTAAGGACAATTCCTTCGACCTCATGGCTTGGTTTTTACTCTGACATGCACTGTTAACTGTTACCTTATATAGACAGGTGTGTGCCTTTCCAAATCATGTCCAATCAATTGAATTTACCACAGGTGGACTCCAATCAGATCCAGGACCAGGTTACTACATGATTCCATGTGTTATTTCATAGTTTTGATGTCTTCACTATTATTCTACAATGTAGAAAATAGTAAAAATTAAGAAAAACCTTTGAATGAGTAGGTGTTCTAAAACTTTTGACCGGTCGTCGTCCCTTTGATGCGGTGAAGTTGTCCTGTCCCCTTAGCAGAAAAACACTCCCAAAGCATAATGTTTCCACCTCCATGTTTGACGGTAGGGATGGTGTTCTTGGGGTCATAGGCAGCATTCCTCCTCTTCCAAACACGGCGAGTTGAGTTGATGCCAAAGAGCTCCATTTTGGTCTCATCTGACCACAACACTTTCACCCAGTTGTCCTCTGAATCATTCAGATGTTCATTGACAAACTTCAGATGGGCATGTATATGTGCTTTCTTGAGCAGGGGGACCTTGCGGGTGCTGCAGGATTTCAGTCCTTCACGGCGTAGTGTGTTACCAATTGTTTTCTTGGTGACTATGGTCCCAGCTGCCGTGAGATCATTGACAAGATCCTCCTGTGTAGTTCTGGGCTGATTCCTCACCGTTCTCATGATCATTGCAACTCCACGAGGTGAGATCTTGCATGGAGCCCCAGGCCGAGGGAGATTGACAGTTCTTTTGTGTTTCTTCCATTTGCGAATAATTGCACCAACTGTTGTCACCTTCTCACCAAGCTGCTTGGCGATGGTCTTGTAGCCCATTCCAGCCTTGTGTAGGTCTACAATCTTGTCCCTGACATCCTTGGAGAGCTCTTTGGTCTTGGCCATGGTGGAGAGTTTGGAATCTGATTGATTGATTGCTTCTGTGGACAAGTGTCTTTTATACAGGTAACAAGCTGAGATTAGGAGCACTCCCTTTAAGAGTGAGCTTATCTCAGCTCGTTACCTGTATAAAAGACACCTGGGAGCCAGAAATCTTTCTGATTGAGAGGGGGTCAAATACTTATTTCCCTCATTAAAATGCAAATCAATTTATAACATTTTTCACATGCATTTTTCTGGATTTTTGTTGTTGTTATTCTGTCTCTCACTGTTCAAATAAACCTACCATTAAAATTATAGACTGATCATTTCTTTGTCAGTGGGCAAACGTACAAAATCAGCAGGGGATCAAATACTTTTTTCCCTCACCTCACTGGCAATGCAAATAGTCTGGGTAGCTGTTAGATTAGATGTTCAGGAGTCTTATGGCTTGGGGGTAGAAGCTGTTTAGAAGCCTCTTGGACCTAGACTTGGCGCTTCGGTACCGCTTGCCATGCAGTAGCAAAGAGAACAGTTTATGACTAGGGTGGCTGGAGTCTTTGACAATTTTTAGGGCCTTCCTCTGACACCACCTGGTATAGAGGTCCTGGATGGCAGGAAGCTTGGCCCCAGGGATGTACTGGGCAGTACGCACTACCCTCTGTAGTGCAGTGCGGTCAGAGGCTGAGCAGTTGCCATACCAGGCAGTGATGCAACCAGTCAGGATGCTTTCGATGGTGCAGCTGTAGAACCTTTTGACGATCTGAGGACTAGGAAGGAGACGCGTTCTGTCTCCTAGAGATGAACGTACTTTGGTGCGAAAAGTGCAAATCAGTCCCAGAACAACAGCAAAGGACCTTGTGAAGATGCTGGAGGAAACAGGTACACAAGTATCTATATCCACAGTAAAACAAGTCCTATATCAACATAACCTGAAAGGCCGCTCAGCAAGGAAGAAGCCACTGCTCCCAAACCTCCATAAAAACGCCAGACTACGGTTTGCAACTGCACATGGGGACAAAGGTCGTACTTTTTGGAGAAATGTCCTCTGGTCTAATGAAACAAAAATAGAACTGTTTGGTCATAATGACCATCGTTATGTTTGGAGGAAAAAGGGGGAGGCTTGCAAGCCGAAGAACACCATCCCAACCGTGAAGCACGGGGGTGGAAGCATCATGTTGTGGGGGTGCTTTGCTGCAGGAGGGACTGGTGCACTTCAAAAGGTCAAAGTAATCACTGTCTACCAGTCAAAGAGGAAAACTATTTATTTTGAAAAACGTTATTTAAACAGCACAAACAACAATCATTAAAAAAATAGAATGATGTGAGGAATAGAATATGAAAGACTATACTATCCCCCCATGTATCTCCACAATAGAATACACACTGCTGGTATCTCTCATGTATACGACTTATTCTCATGGCTCCTATTACTATAATTCTGCGAAACATATTAGTATGGCCAACTATTATATGTAATCCACTTTTTTCCTGTCAACACAGGCCCTTCCTGTTGCATGAAATCCTACACTTTTAAGCACTCTTTGATGTTGCAATCAGCTTGTTGACAATAACGCAGCAGAAAGGGGATTAAAAGTTGCAACAGCTTGTCATACTATATTTGACGGTAATGGAGAGAGAGAGAGGGAGAGAGAGAACAAGAGGGAGAGAGTTAATACGAGAGATACACCAGTTATAGTTGTTTTTCTGCCAGCTTTAACCATATCAGCCTGAGAGCAACTCTGCTCCATCAGCCACTGTTCATTCTCAGTTTTCTCCTAGGCTTCACAGATGGGAAAGTATAGGAAGCCCTTGACAACACACTCAGGTTGCATCCCAAAGGGCACTCCTTTTAACCAGGGCCCTCATAGCGCTCTCATCAAAAGTAGTCCACTATATAGGGAATAGGGTGCCATTTCCGACCCTGGTCAAAAGTAATGCATAGGGAATAGGGTGCCAATTAAGACTCAACCTTACTGTTTTGTGCAGCTATCAACAATATATACATGCCAACGAATGGGGAGAATATGACAGAGTATGACTCATGAAAAACAAGCGCATTTGATGAGTTAGCAAGTCAGGAAAGGTCTAGGAAAAGGATAACTAGTTGTGCATATCTTCACAGTGAACCATGAGTTTGATATTTCATCGATTGATGAGGATGACTGGTAGAATTGTTTTGTTTCATATGTTGTGAGTCCCAAATGTTACCCTTTTCACTACATAGTTCACTACTTGGTGCACCGTATGGGCCCTGGTGAAAAATAGTGTACTATTTAGGGATAGGGTACCAATTGGGATGCAAGTATGGATACTGAGTAATGTAGAAACATGAAAAGTATGTTAATGATGCGTTAATGTAAGCTTCTGTTGTTTAAAAATGACTGATCAACATTCAAATGTTCAGCATTAATGTGCGCTTCTCTTGCTTGAACATGACTGTTCACATTAAACTGTAGGCTACTTACACCACTAACATCACACGGACTGGGATATGTTCTGGGTAGTCTCAGAGAATAACATTGACGTTTACACGAACACGGTGACTGAGTTCATCAGGAAGTGTATAGGGGATGTTGTCCCGAAGGTGTCTATTAAAACCTACCCAAACCAGAAACCGTGGATAGATGGCAGCATTCGCGCAAAACTGAAAGCGCGAACCTCCGCATTTAACAACGGAAAGGTGACTGGGAATATGGTTGAATACAAACAGTGTAGTTATTCCCTCCGTAAGGCAATCAAACAGGCAAAAAGTCAGTACAGGGACAAAGTGGAATTGCAATTCAATGGTTTAGACGTGAGACATATGTGGCAGGGGCTACAGACAATCACGGATTACAAAGGGAAAATCAGCCACGCCGCGGACACCGATGTCTTGCTCCCAGACAAGCTGAACACCTTCTTCGCCCGTTTTGAGGATAACACAGTGCCACCGACGCGGTCCGCTCCCAAGGACTGTGGGCTCTCGTTCTCAGTGGCCAATGTGAGTAAGACATTTAAGCGTGTTAATCCTCGCAAGGCTGCCAGCCAGACGGCATCCCTAGCCGCGTCCTCAGAGCATGGTGTCACGATCGTCGACAGAGATGGACCAAGGAGCAGCGTGCATTGTGTTCCACATGTTTTTAATAGCATGGAACAATACAAAACAATAAAGGAATGACTGATTGTCACAAACGTGTGTAGCACATGCCACACAACAAACACACACTAACTGAAAAACAATAACCCACCACAAAAGGACCAAGCAGCGCGCCCAGGCGCAGGATAAGCAATTCTGGACCTGGGAGGAGATAATGGGGGGCTGTGAGACCCTTTCTTGGCAGGAGAAGCCAAGGAGGGAGGAAGCACAGCGGTGACGCCGGGGTCCAGGGCCACAGCAACCCCAAGATTTTTTTTGGGGGGGGCACATAAGGCTGTTGGACGAACAGAGAAGAGAAGGACGTCAAGTGTGCTCTCTCAGCCCGGTACGTCCAGTGTGCTCTCTCAGCCCGGTACGTCCTGTGCCAGCTCCCTGCACTCGCCCTGAAGAGAGTGTCAGCAGTCCGTTGAGACCAGAGCTGGAATATATAGTAGTATAAAGGAGTTTTGGGAGGGATGTAAGAGAGAGGTAGGTCCAATGTGCTCTCTCAGCCCGGTACGTCCTGTGCCAGCTCCTTGCACTCGTCCTGAGGTGCGGATCGTCAGTCCGGCGAGACCTACGCCGGCTCCACGCACTCGGAGTCCAGTGCGCATCCCCAGCCCGGTGCGTCCAGTGCCAGCTCCCCGCACTCGCCCAGAGGTGCGTGAGACCAGCTCGATGCGTCCAGTGCCAGCTCCACGAATCAGACCTGCAGTGCGCCTCTCCAGCCTGGTGCGTCCAGTGCCAGCTCCCCGCACTCGCCCAGAGGTG
>QNTS01001928.1:12655-25074 GCA_003317085.1 Hucho hucho
GTGTGTTACCAATTGTTTTCTTGGTGACTATGGTCCCAGCTGCCTTGAGATCATTGACAAGATCCTCCCGTGTAGTTCTGGGCTGATTCCTCACCGTTCTCATGATCATTGCAACTCCACGAGGTGAGATCTTGCATGGAGCCCCAGGCCGAGGGAGATTGACAGTTCTTTTGTGTTTCTTCCATTTGCGAATAATCGCACCAACTGTTGTCACCTTCTCACCAAGCTGCTTGGCGATGGTCTTGTAGCCCATTCCAGCCTTAGGTCTACAATCTTGTCCCTGACATCCTTGGAGAGCTCTTTGGTCTTGGCCATGGTGGAGAGTTTGGAATCTGATTGATTGATTGCTTCTGTGGACAGGTGTCTTTTATACAGGTAACAAACTGAGATTAGGAGCACTCCCTTTAAGATTGTGCTCCTAATCTCAACTCGTTACCTGTATAAAAGACACCTGGGAGCCAGAAATCTTTCTGATTGAGAGGGGGTCAAATACTTATTTCCCTCATTAAAATGCAAATCAATTTATAACATTTTTCACATGCGTTTTTCTGGATTTTTTTGTTGTTATTCTGTCTCTCACTGTTCAAATAAACCTACCATTAAAATTATAGACTGATCATTTCTTTGTCAGTGGGCAAACTTACAAAATCAGCAGGGGATCAAATACTTTTTTCCCTCACTGTATGTCTGACCATACCATAACCCCACTGCCACAATGGGGAACTCACAACGTTGGTATCAGCAAACCACTCGCCCACACAATGCCATACACATCTGCCATTTAATTAATTAATTGTAAAAAATTATTTAATTGTTAAAATTTTATTTAACCTTTATTTAACTAGGCAAGTCAGTTAAGACCATTGTCCTGCTGGAAAAACCAATCCCCAGATCATCACCGATCCTACACCAAATTTCACAGTGGGTGCGAGACACTGTGGCTTGTTGGCCTCTCCAGGTCTCACACCCACTGTGAAATTTGGTGGAGGATCGTGATGATCTGGGGTTACTTCAGCAAGGCTGGAATGGGGCAGATTTGTCTTTGTGAAGGACGCATGAATCAAGCCACGTACAAGGTTGTCCTGGAAGAAAACGTACTTCCTTCTGGTCTGACAATGTTCCCCAACTCTGAGGATTGGTTTTTCCAGCAGGACAATGCTCCATGCCACACAGCCAGGTCAATCAAGGTGTGGATGGAGGACCACCAGATCAAGACCCTGTCATGGCCAGCCCAATCTCCAGACCTGAACCCCATTGAAAACCTCTGGAATGTGATCAAGAGGAAGATGGATGGTCACAAGCCATCAAAGTCGAGCTGCTTGAATTTATGCGCCATGAGTGGCATAAAGTCACCCAATATCAATGTGAAAGACTGGTGGAAAGCATGCCAAGACACATGAAAGCTGTAATTGAAAATCAGGGTTATTCCACCTAATATTGATTTCTGAACTCTTCCTAAGTTAAAACATTAGTATTGTGTTGTTTAAAAATGAATATGAACTTATTTTCTTTGCATTATTCAAGGTCTAATTTTTTGCAAATAAATGCTCTAAATGACAATGTTTTTATTTGGAATTTGGGAGAAATGTTGTCAGTAGTTTATAGAATAAACCAAACATTTTCATTTTACCCAAACACATACCTATAAATAGTAAAACCAGAGAAAGTGATAAGTTTGCAGTGGTCTCTTAATTTTTTCCAGACCTGTATATATAAATATAGGACAAAAGAGAGACAACACAACACTACATATAGAGAGACCTAAGACAACAACATAGCAAGGCAGCGACACATGACAACACAGCATGGTAGAAACACAACATGACAACATGGTAGCAACACAACATGGTAGCAGCACAAAACATGGTACAAACATTATTGGGCACAGACAACAGGGCAAGAAGGTAGAGACAACAATATTTCACGCAAAGCAGCCACAACTGTCAGTAAGAGTGTCCATGATTGAGTCTTTGAATTAAGAGATTGAGATAAAACTGTCCAGTTTGAGTGTTTGTTGCAGCTCGTTCCAGTTGCTAGCTGCAGCGAACTGAAAAGAGGAGCGATCGAGGGATGCGTGTGCTTTGGGGACCTTTAACAGAATGTGACTGGCAGAATGTGTGTTGTATGTGGAGGATGAGGGCTGCAGTAGATATCTCAGATAGGTTGGAGCGAGGCCTAAGAGGGTTTTATAAATAAGCATCAACCAGTGGGTCTTGCGATGGGTATACAGAGATGACCAGTTTACAGAGGAGTATAGAGTGCAGTGATGTGTCCTATAAGGAGCATTGGTGGCAAGTCTGATGGCCGAATGGTGAAGAACATCTAGCCGCTCGAGAGCACCCTTACTATAAATCTCCGTAATCTAGCATGGGTAGGATGGTCATCTGAATCAGGGTTAGTTTGGCAGCTGGGGTGAAAAAGGAGCAATTACGATAGAGGAAACCAAGTCTAGATTTTACTTTAGCCTGCAGCTTTGATATGTGCTGAGAGAAGGACAGTGTACCATCTAGCCATACTCCCAAGTACTTGTTTGAGGTGACTACCTCAAGCTCTAAACCCTCAGAGGTAGTAATAACACCTGTGGGAGGAGGGGCATTCTTCTTACCAAACCACATGACCTTTGTTTTGGAGGTGTTCAGAACAAGGTTAAGGGTAGAGAAAGCTTGTTGGACACTAAGAAAGCTTTGTTTAAATCCCCTCCCAGGATTTAACACAAAATCCGGGGAGTGGCCAGCTGAGTATAAGACTGTATCATCTGCATATAAATGGATGAGAGAGCTACTGCCTGAGCTATGTTGTTGATGTAAATTGAGAAGAGCGTGGGGCCTAGGATTGAGCCTTGGGGTAGTCCCTTGGTGACAGGCAGTGGCTGAGACAGCAGATTTTCTGACTTTATATACTGCACTCTTTGAGAGAGGTAGTTAGCAAACCAAGCCCAAGACCCCTCAGAGACACCAATACTCCTTAGCCGGCCCACAGGAATGGAATGGTCTACCGTATCAAAAGCTTTGGCCAAGTCAATAAAAATAGCAGCACAACATTGCTTAGAATCAAGGGCAATGGTGACATCATTGAGGACCTTTAAGGTTGCAGTGACACATCCATAACCTGAGCGGAAATAACCTGAGCATAACCTGAGCAGATTGCATACCAGAGAGAATACTATAGACATCAAGAAAGCCAGATAGTTGATTATTGACAAGTTTTTCCAACACTTTTGATAAACAGGGCAAAATAGAAATAGGCCTATAAAAGTTAGGATCAGCTTGAACTCCCCCTTTTAAATAAAGGACGAACCGCGGCTGCCTTCCAAGCAATGGGAACCTCCCCAGAAAGGAGAGACAGGTTAAAAGGTTCGGAGATAGGCTTGGCGACGACAGGGTCAGCAACCTTAAAGAAGAAAGGGTCTAAACCATCTGATGTTTTTTGGGGGTCAAGTTTCAGGAGCTCCTTTAGCACCTCGGACTCAGTGACTGCCTGCAGGGAGAAACTTTGTAGCGGGGCAGGGGGAAAAGAGGGAGAAGCATCGGGGATAGTCACATTAGAAGTGGTGGGAGATGAGGAAATGTTGGACGGGCAAGGAGGCATGGCTGAGTCAAATAGGAATCCTGACTTAATGAAGTGGTGATTAGAGCTCAGCCATGTGCTTCTTGTCAGTAACAACCACATCATCAACATTAAGGGACATGGGCAGCTGTGAGGAGGAAGGTTTATTCTCCAGGTCTTTAACTGTTTTCCAGAACTTCTTGGGGTTAGACCCACAGAGAGAGAACTGCTCCTTAAAGTAACCAACTTTGGCCTTCCGGATAGTGCACTGAGTGCACTTATTTCTCATTTGCCTGAACGTTAGCCAGTCAGCCTGAGTATGCGTGTGCCGAGCCTTTTGCCAAATTCAATTCTTGAGGTGGAGTAACTCTGCAAGATCACGGTTGTTTTTAATTCAAATTTTCTTTATGCGGGCGTGTTTGTTAACAATACCACTGAAAATATCAAAAAAGAATGTCCTAGTGTCTTCGACAGAGCGGATCAAGCTGATTCTATACCATTTTACAGAGGCCAGTTCATGAAGGAAGGCTTGCTCATTAAAGTTTTTTAGCAAGCGTCTATGACAAATCAGGACAGGTCATTTCACTGAGCAGCCATTACGAACACAGGCTGTAAAACAGTGATCACTAAGGTCATTACAGAAAACACCAGACTGATTTTTATCAGGATTATTTGTGAGGATAACATCAAGAAGAGTAGCCTTTTATGGGTGTTTGGAGTCATACCTTGTGGGATTGGTAATAATCTGAGAGAGATTTAGGGAGTCCCATTGCTTTAAGACTTGGTCAGCTGGTTTAAGCATGTCCCAGTTTAGGTCACCAAGCAGGACAAATTCAGACTTAGTATAAGGGGCCAGGAGAGAGCTTAGGTCAGGTAGGGTACAGGCCGGTGCTGATGGAGGACGATAGCACCCAGCAACAGTCAACAAAGAGCTATTTGAAAGTTTAATGCTTAAAACCAGAAAATCTAATTGTTTGGGGACAGACTTGGTGGAGACAACCGAGCACTGAAGGTGCTCCTTGGTAAAGATATCCACTCCCCCACCTTTGGAAGATCTGTCTTGCCGAAAAAGGTTATAACCAGAAAGGTTAACATCAGTATTCAAAACACTCTTCCTTAACCACGTGTCAGTAATGACCAACACATCTGGATTGGAGCTGTGGACCCACACTTTCAATTTATACATTTTAGGTAAGAAGCTTCTAGTGTTAACGTGCAGAAGACCCAGGCTTTTACGAGAGCAGAAATCAGTGAAGCAGATATCAGAGCACAAGTCAGAATTGGGGCTAGCAACAGTAGACAGGCCAGGGTGTACATGCACATTTCCAGATATCATCAACAGTAATACAATCAGGGCACGGCATAGGACAGGGAGAGCTCTGCAGCGCTGATTTATGACATCTGAATGTGCATCAGATGGCAACAAGATCATATTGTACAGCCATCTTCCCAGTACAGTTGAAACCGAGATGAATCTGTGAAGAGCACACCTCTACAGCATGCCAGTGGCCATTGAAGGTGAGCATTTGTCCATTGAAGTCGGTTTTGATGCTGAACTGCAGTCAGGTCAAGAGCCTGGTGAGGACAACGATCACGCAGATGAGCTTCCCTGAGACAGTTTGTGCAGAAATCTTTCGGTTGTGCAAACCCACATTTTCAAATTCTCTAAAATGACATTGGAGGTGGCTTATGGTAGAGAAATTAACATAAAATTATATGGCAACTGCTCTGGTGGACATTCCTGCAATCAGAATACCAATTGCACGCTCCCTCAAAACTTGAGACATCCGTGGCATTGTGTTGTGTGAAGAAACTGCACTTTTAGAGTGGCCTTTTATTGTTACCAGCACAAGGCGCACCTGTGTAATGATCATGCCATCTAATCAGCTTCTTGATTGGCCACACCTGTCAGTTGGATGGATTATCTTGGCAAATGAGAAATGCTCACTAACAGGGATGTAAACAAATGAATGCACAACATGTGAGAGAAATAAGCTTTTTGTGCATTTCTGGGATCTTTTACTTCACATGTTGTGTTTATATATTTGTTCAGTGTAGTTTTGGTGATAAGGCTACATGAGACTTGTACATGTGAAGATACATACAGGGTTGGTTACATAAGGTGGGTATTTAGTGGATATGGTACAGAAGTGTTTTAATCTGAGTCTTAGAAAGTAAGAAAAATGTCCAGATAGAAGCCTATATGGAATGTGTGTTATGCAAGGCACGCTAAACTCAATGACCTTTTGAGTACACACACACACACTCTCTCTCAATTCAATTCAATTCAATTCAAAGGGCTTTATTGGCATGGGAAAAATATGTTAACATTGCCAAAACAAATGAAGTAGATAATATACAAAAGTGAAATAAACAATAAAAATGAACATTAAACATTACACTCACAGAAGTTCCAAAATAATAAAGACATTACAAATGTCATATTATTTATATATACAGTGTTGTAAAGATGTGCAAATGGTTAAAGTACATAAGGGAAAGTAAATAAACATAAATATGGGTTGTATTTACAATGGTGTTTGTTCTTCACTGGTTGCCCGTTTCTTGTGGCAACAGGTCACAAATCTTGCTGCTGTGATGGCATACTGTGGTATTTCACCCAGTAGATATGGGAGTTTATCATAATCGGGTTTGTTTTCTAATTCTTTGTGGGTCTGTGTAATCTGAGGGAAATATGTGTCTCTAAAATGGCCATACATTTGGCAGGAGGTTAGGAAGTGCAGCTCAGTTTCCACCTCATTTTGTGGGCAGTGGGAACATAGCCTGTCTTCTCTTGAGAGCCAGGTCTGCCTACGGCAGCCTTTCTCAATAGCAAGGCTATGCTCACTGAGTCTGTACATAGTCAAAGCTTTCCTTAATTTTGGGTCAGTCCCAGTGGTCAGGTATTCTGCCACTGTGTACTCTCTGTTTAGGGCCAAATAGCATTATAGTTTGCTCAGTTTTTTTGTTAATTATTTCCAATGTGTCAAGTAATTATCTTTTTGTTTTCTCATGATTTGGTTGGGTCTAATTGTGTTGCTGTCCTGGGGCTCTGTGGGGTCTGTTTGTGTTTGTGTTCAGAGCCCCAGGACCAGCTTGCTTAGGGGACTCTTCTCCAGGTTCATCTCTCTGTAGGTGATGGCTTTGTTATGGAAGGTTTGGGAATCGCTTCCTTTTAGGTGGTTGTAGAATTTAACGGCTCTTTTCCGGATTTTGATCATTAGCGAGTATCGGCCTAATTCTGCTCTGCATGCATTATTTGGTGTTTTACTTTGTACAGACCTCACAACCATAAAGTGCAATGGGTTCTATAACTGATTCATGTATTTTTAGCCAGATCCTAATTGGTATGTCAAATGTTATGTTCCTTTTGATGGCATAGAATGCCCTTCTTGCCTTGTCTCTCAGATCGGAAGTTACCTGTGGCGCTTATGTTTACGCCGAGGTATGTATCGTTTTTTTGTGTGTTCTAGGGCAACGGTGTCTAGATGGAATTTGTATTTGTGGTCCTGGCGACTGGACCTTTTTTGGAACACCATTATTTTGGTCTTACTGAGCTTTAGTGTCAGGGTCCAGATCTGGCAGAAGATCTAGGTGCTGCTGTAGGCCCTCCATGGTTCTATCATCTCTCACACACAAACAAACACAGACATACATACACAATCCTTCTCTCTTTCCTCTCTCCTTTTGTCTTTCTTTGACTCTACGCTCTCTCCTTTCCTTTTTCTCTTTCTCTTTCTCTCTCTCTCTCTCTCCCTCTTTCTTTCTTTCTTTCTTTCTTTCTCTCGCACTCTTGCACACACACTCCCTTTTCTTGCAGTACATTGTTTTGATAAAATCCACTCATCTCTGATTCCCATGTCCTGCCTCAGTAAACATAGACAGTTGGTAAAAAGACCACTGTAAGAGTGTGTGTGCTGTGTTGCCCACTGTTATACAACTTTCCATTCACTTCCTCTTGCTGTTTCTCACACTGTAGTGTCCTTCCCCCCTGTCCCTGTCCCTGTTCACTGGCCCACAGCCGCACACACACACACACACACACACACACACACACACACACACACAGACATACATGCAGAGACAGACAGACACATACATGCAGAGACAGACACATACGTGCAGAGACAGACAGACACATACATGCAGAGACAGACAGACAGACAGACACATATGTGCAGAGACAGACACATACGTGCAGAGACAGACAGACAGACACATACATGCAGAGACAGACAGACATACAGAAATAGACAGACACACACATACAGAGACAGACAGACAGACACACAAACACACACACACACGCTCAAGCAGACAGACAGTAGGTCATGGCCCTGTAGGCTCCTATTAAATCCAGCTAAGGGACCACAACTCCGAGGCACACGCGCGTGCACACACACACACCCAGGGACAGCCTGGGAGTCACAGACAGGCTAGAATAGATTACTATATTAAGTCTGTTGTTCACAGTGACACCAGTGACAGTGACTGATCTGGCAACAGAAGAGAGAGGAGAGATAGTCTGGTGGGTTTTGGTTCTCATTAACTGATTTGAGGGGTGGAGAGAGTGAGGGAGAGAGAGAAGAAAGGGGAATACCTAGTCAGCTGAAATGTTTTCCGCATTTAAAAAAATATATATATATTATTTAACTAGGCAAGTCAGTTAAGAACAAATTCTTATTCACAATGATGGCCTACCCAGGCCAAACCCTAACACGGACGATGCTGGGCCAATTGTGTGCTGCCCTATGGGACTCCCAATCACGGCCGGTTGTGATACAGCCTGGAATCGAACCAGGGTCTGTAGGGATGCCTCTAGCACTGAGATGCAGTGCCTTAGAATGCTGCGCCACTCGGGAGCCCCAACCCCTCTGAATCAGAGAAGTGCGTGAGAGAGGTAGAGAGAGAGAGTTCCCTTTTGTACTTCAACCATTCACACATTGTTACAACACTTTATATATACATAATATGACATTTGTAATGTCTTTTGGAACTTCTGTGAGTGTAATGTTTACTGCTCATTTTATTGTTTATTTCACTTTTGTATATTATCTAGTTCACTTGCTTTGGCAATGTTAACATGTGTTTCCCATGCCAATAAAGCCCCTTGAATTGAATTGAAATGAGAGAGAGGGACACCGGGAAATGAGATGAGAGCACTTCTTCTTATGGAGGTGTGTCTGCCAATGAAAGTGGTAGAGTGAAAGGGAAAGGGAAGAGATAGATAGTGAGGGATGAAGGGAGGAGAGAGAAGCTTAAAGACAGAAGAGATGAATGGGCCCTCAGCCTTGGTGATTCTAAAATACACGTGAGAGAAACAGAAAAGCACAATATGAGTGTGTGACTCACTCAGTAAAGAGCTAGTGCAAACACACACACACACACACAAACTCATACGTACAAACTGACGTACACACACACGTATACATGAGCTTACTAATATACAGATCAAATACACTCACAGCAAAGGCTGACACATCACACATAGCTAGATACATCTTTTATGTGTGTGTGTTTATCTGAAACATATTCATAAACACACACTTTTTTCATAACATATTCAGAGAGCTGTTGCATTAGTGCAGGAACAGTGAACTAGTTCCTAGAAAGATTATTTTTATTAAAAGTTGTTTAACAGTTTTCTTATTTGCTTACAATCCCCTGATCTTCCACTGTGTTTTGATTATGAGAGCTAGCCTAGCTAGCTGTCAGGAACCGTGTGTGTAGCTGGTGCGTGAGAGTCAGGCGCAGGAGAGCAGAGATAGTGAACGAAAGCACTTTACTGTGGCACAGTACAAACACTGAACGCAAATAGCGTTACAGAAACAAATGCCGACAGGAAAAAGTGGAAACGTGCCACTGACAAATAACAATTACACACACAGACATGGGGGAAACCAGAGGGTTAAATACATGACAAGTAATGAGGGAATGACAACCAGGTATGTGGGGAAACAAGACAAAACAAATGGAAAAATGAAAAGTAGACCGGTGATGGCTAGAAGACCGGTGACGTCGACCGCCAATCACAGCCCGAACAAGGAGAGGCACCGACTTTGGTGGAAGTCGCCATCCGGATGGAGACGGTGGAACTCCCGCAGCATAGACGGGTCCAAAACGTCCTCCACCTGGAACCCAGCATCTCTCCTCCGGACCGTACCCCTCCCACTCCACGAGGTACTGAAGGTACTGAAGGCCCCTACAGGAAAAAGTGCGGCAGCACAAAGTACAACATACCAGTCTGGCGCAAACCAGCCGGAAACGTGCCACTGACAAATAACAATTACACACACAGACATGGGGGAAACCATGGGGTTAAATACATGACAAGTAATGAGGGAATGACAACCAGGTGTGTGGGGAAACAAGACAAAACAAATGGAAAAACGAAAAGTGGATCGGTGATGGCTAGAAGACCGGTGACGTCGACCGCCGAATACCGCCCGAAAAGGAGAGGGACCGACTTCGGCGGAAGTCGTGACACTAGCATGAGTAATGTTGAACAATGAGAGCACTAGCTAACCTATCCTAGCATTGGCTGTGTTTGAATTGTGAGACATTTATCTAGCCTGGCTGGCATTTCATTTTGAACTGTGAGACCAGTTAGCTAACCTATTCTAGCATTGTGTTTGAACTGTGAGAGCACTTGCTAGCCTAGTTAGTATAAGCTCTTAGTATAAGCTATTTTTGAACTTGCCTAGCATTAGCCATGTTTAAAATTATGAGAACTAGCCTTGCTAGCATTAGCTGTATATGAACGATGATACCTTTATCTAGCCCAACTAGCTTTAGCGTGTTTGAACAGGCTGATACTGGCTGGCCTTTGGCCACTTCTAGTAATCCAGTGTTTGTGTATTTCCTTGTTTGCCCCACAGCATTGTTAAAGGAAAGATTAATATGATACAAAATTCATCATGACAGTTGTATTTCTGCCAGCTTGAACGGCAATAGCTCAGATACACATGAAAACATTAAATGACCCCTGTAATCGATAAAACAGAGCTGCACAAAAACGTTATAACATTCAAAATAGGTGAATCTTTCCTTTTAAATGGCAATTTCGCCACTTTTCAACCTCATATTCATTATCTCCAGCACCATACCAGTGTCTACATATGTGAAACGTCACGTTTCAATGATCGCTGTGACATTTTTGTTTCTTTTGATGATGTCATCAGATATAACTTTTTTCCCATATACACTGGTATTGTGCTGGCGATAATGAAAATGAGGTTGAAAAGTGGCGGAATTGCCCTTTAACTCCGCCACTACAGTCTCTGGGGTTGTGCAAACACACTGTGATACACCACAGCTTATATTACTGTCTCTTTCTGTCTGTCTGCAGGTCTGAATCACTGACTGACTGACTGACTGACTGACTGACTGACTGACTGACTGACTGTTGGCAGGTCTGAATCACTGACTGACTGACTAACTAACTGTCTTGACTGTCGGACTGCACAGTGCAACTGCTGGGTTGATTGTGTGTGGGAGCGTGTGTGTGTTATGGTGGTTGTCTGTGTATTATTAAGTGTGTGTTCTTGTGTATTGACACCTGTGTGTGTTTCCCCTCTGCAGGGATGAAGACCTACCTGATCTCAGGGAGGAAGTTAGAGCATGCTCAGTGTGGTTGTTCTCAGGACATCCTGACCCCGTGCCCTGGCCCCCACACCTCTGCCCTCACGCCTGGGGGGGCTGCTGCCCTCTGTGTGTCCTGCACTGGGAATGGGGAGCAGACAGAGGAGGGGGCCGGACTCAATGGATGCCAGGATGAACATAAGACTAACAGCGCCAAGGTAGATCACGGCTATGCAGGCACGCAAGGATGCATGCACATACACGCACACACACACACACACTGACAACACACTCCTGTGCCAACGTAGCTTGCCACACACCTACTAATAACACACACCTGCACCACACACTTGTCTAACACACATCCCTCTCTCTCTCTCCTTCTTCTTCTGTAGTTTACTCCAGGCTGCAGCCCCAGGGCTCTGAATGGCATTCTCAGTCCTCCACTGGAGGACTCAGTGATGGCCAGCCAGAGCTCTCTGTGTGACATGCTCCAGGAGAAAGAAAAGAAGACCAGTACGGGCACAGGGACGGGTACCAGCCTGGGTATGGGGGGTCCAGGAGGGGCGGGACCGGGGGGCACGGGCATGGACCACTCCGCCCTCATCCCGCTACGCTCCAAAAACTTCAGGGAGAAGAGTGACGTCCATTTTGTTGATGTCATCAAGGAGGACAGGTGAGGACTGGAGGGAGTCTGGAGGCTTTTGGCTTTACTTATGAACTGTTTTGAGTTCAGTTCATCTAAATAACCTAGACCAGAGTTCAGTCATTAACCCTGACCCTGAACCAGAGGGGCATATTAAAGTTGGGAGATAGTAGGTGGCTTTAGTGGATTGATTGACAGTCTAAAGCTGACCCTGACTAGTTGAGAGGACTAGTTGTTATTTACTACTGCACTGTTGTTAGATACTACTGCACTGTTGTTAGATACTACTGCACTGTTAGATACTACTGCACTATTGTTAGATACTACTGCACTGTTGTTAGATATTACTGCACTGTTGTTAGATACTACTGCACTGCTGTTAGATATTACTGCACTGTTGTTAGATATTACTGCACTGTTGTTAGATACTACTGCACTGTTGTTAGATATTACTGCACTGTTGTTAGATACTACTGCACTGTTAGATACTACTGCACTGTTAGATATTACTGCACTGTTGTTAGATACTACTGCACTGTTGTTATTTACTACTGCACTGTTGTTAGATATTACTGCACTGTTGTTAGATACTACTTCACTGTTAGATTCTACTGCACTGTTGTTAGATACTACTGCACTGTTGTTA
>QNTS01001928.1:32057-48491 GCA_003317085.1 Hucho hucho
GGAATTAAGAAATATATACATATTAGCAATCCGCATGTCTGTTCTTCTTATTGGTGTCCTTTAGTGGTGTTTTCTTTGCAGCAATTTGACCATGCAGGCCTGATTCATGCAGTCTCCTCTGAACAGCTGATGTTGAGATGTGTCTGTCGCTTGAACTCTGAACCATTTATTTGGGCTGCAATATCTGAGGCTGGTAACTCTAATGAACTTATCCTCTGCAGCAGAGGTAACTCTGAGTCTTCCTTTCCTGTGGCGGTCCTCATGAGACCCAGTTTCATCATAGCGCTTGATGGTTTTTGCGACTGCACTTGAAGAAACTTTCAAAGTTCTTGAAATTTTCCGTATTGACTGACCTTCATGTCTTAAAGTAATGATGGACTGTCATTTCGCTTTGCTTATTTGAGCTATTCTTGCCATAATATGGACTTGGTCTTTTCTTCTATTTACCACCCCTACCTTGTCACAACACAACTGATTGGCTCAAACGCATTAAGAAGGAAAGTAATTCCACAAATTAACTTTTAACAAGGCACACCTGTTAGTTGAAATGCATTGCAGGTGACTACCTCCTGAAGCTGGTTGAGTTAATTCCATGTGTGCAAAGCTGTCATCAAGGCAAATCAAATCAAATCAAATTCATAAAGTCCTTGTTACATCAGCTGATGTCACAGAGTGCTGTACAGCAAGCAATGCAGGTGTAAAAGCATGGTGGCTAGCAAAAACTCCCTAGAAAAGCCAAAACCTAGGAAGAAACCTAGAGAGGAACCAGGCTGTGAGGGGTGGCCAGTCCTCTTCTGGCTGTGCCGGGTGCAGATTATAACAGAACATGGACAAGATTTTAAAATGTTCATAAAACAGGCAGAACAGTTTAAACTGGAGAAGCACCATGGCCAGGTGGACTGGGGACATCAAGGAGTCATCAGGCCAGGTAGGCCTTGAGGAATGGTCCTAATGCTCAAGTATATTTTGATTTGTTTAACACTTTTTTGGTTACTACATGATTCCATGTGTAATTTCATAGTTGTGATGTCTTCACTATTATTCTACAATGTAGAAAATAGTAAAAATAAAGAAAAACCCTGGAATGAGTAGGTGTGTCCAAACTTTTGACTGGTACTGTAATGATTGTGTGTATAGGCATTATATGAATAGAAAAGGTGTGTACAGCAGTAGTTATATAGGACGAGAACTAGAATACAGTATATACATATGAAGTGGGTAAAACAGGATGTAAACAGTGTTCCATGACTATGTACATAGGGCAGCAGTCTCTAAGGTGGAGGGTAGAGTACCGGGTGGTATCCGGCTAGAGCAGTGACTAAAGTTCAGGGCAGGGTACTGGGCGGAGGCTGGCTAGTGGTGACTGTTTTAACAGTCTGATGGCCTGGAGATTAAAAAAACTTTTTTTCAGTCTCTCGGTCCCAGCTTTGATGCACCTGTACTGTTTCCGCCTTCTAGAGGGTAGCGGGGGGAAACGTTTGAAACTTTATGTTATAATGTTAAAACGTTAAGCTATAAAAAATACATCTAAGTTTGTATAGCTTACAGCTTATTTGCCGTTAGTCAGCATTTTATGACATACACAATATGCACAATAATACACAATATACCTCTGCCTCCCAGTGGCTCTTGGGAAATGTTCATATTCATCTGTTTTTGAGCCAAGTTGTGTGTGTGAGTAAGTGTTTTGGAGTATGTGTGAGTGTGTTGGAATGTGTTATCACACTTGTGTTTAACTCACAGGAGTCATTCTAAGAGGTTGATATGAGTCAGTCAGCCGTGTGTGTGTGTGTGTGTGTGCGTGCGTGCATGCGTGCGTGCGTAACTGACGGGAGTCACTCTGTCTTGCAGCTCCAGTAATGACAGTTCTCCAGCGATGGGGTGAGTGTTGCCATGGAAACACAGAATGTTGATGGATGAGTGACATTTGGAAGGATGACAGGGGTGAAAGGAGAGAAGAGGGGCCGTCTTTCTATCTTTCTCTCTCTATCTCTCTCCATCTCTCTCTCTCTTCACTCTCTCTCACTCTCTTTTTTCCCTCTCTCCTCTCCTCTCCTCTCCTCTCCTCTCCTCTTTCAAACTGTGAGGTATGGCTGGTGTAATCATAGCAGCTAAATGTCAGCAGCAGTGGCTATGTCTGCATCTCAAAGGCACCCTATTCCCTACATAATGCACTACTTTTGACCAGGGCCCATGGGGAATAGGGTGCCATTTGGGACACAGCCTGTGAGTCAGACTGGCTAGCTGGTCCTATTTATTTGAGCCACGGGTTAAGCTCAACTGTGGGAGAGATCTCTTTAACAAGAGGGAGAATGAGTTGAATTGATGCTCTGATGTGTATCTTTGAGCCTATAGCCAAGTGATTTAAGTTGTGAAAGTGTTTGGCATGTATAGCGTGGTACGGTAGACACTGAATGGGTGTGGTTCATGGTAAATGCAACTGCTGCATATCGATATCAACCCGCTCCCGTCTGTCTGTCTCTCGGTCTGTCTGTCTCTCGGTCTGTCTGTCTCTCAGTCTGTCTGTCTCTCGGTCCGTCTGTCTTTCTGTATGTCTTTCTGTCTGTCTCATGACTGTCTGGCTGGCTGGCTGGCTCCCTGTCTGTCTACCTCTCTCTACACCCTCCCTTTTTATCTCTTTCTCTCGCTCTATCTCTATCTCTCACATTCTCTCTCTCTGTCTACCCATCTCTCTCTACACCCTCCCTTCTTATCTCTCTCACTCTCTCTCTCTACACCCTCTCTTAACTCTTTCTTTCTCTCTCTTTCTGTCTAGCCACCACACCACTCCTTTCTCTCTCTGTCTGCCCTCGTCTACCTCCTGCCCTCTTCTAATTTTCTCCTTCTCTTTTCCAGTAACCTCACCAACGAGACATGGTCCACTCCAGAACCACACCCAGACGCCATGGACCCCGTGAGACCCCTAGACCTACTGGTCCCAGAAGCGGTACTCACCTACTTCCTCCTCCTCCTATTGGTCTGGTTCCTGAACCACGAGTTCGAGGTCAGCTACCGTCTCCATTACCACGGCAACATAGAGGCCGACAAGCACCGCGTCAAGATCCAGAACATGCGGGACCAGGCCGACTGGTTGCTAGGCAACATCATCCCAATCCACGTTGCCGAGCAGCTCAAGGTGACCCAGTCGTACTCCAAAAATCACGACAACGCCGGGGTCATCTTTGCGAGCATTGTGAATTTTTCTGAATTCTACGAGGAAAGTTACGAAGGCGGGAAGGAGTGTTACAGAGTGCTCAATGAGCTCATCGGTGACTTCGACGAGTTGCTACGGAAACCGGACTTCGCCAACGTGGAGAAGATCAAGACGATCGGCGCCACGTACATGGCGGCGTCCGGACTGAACCCTCAGCAGTGCATTGACGACTCCCACCCCAACTCTAACCACCTGAGGGCGCTGTTCGACTTTGCCCTAGAGATGATGGGTGTTTTGGACGACTTCAATAAAAACATGCTAGGCTTTGGGTTTAAACTCCGTATCGGGTTCAACCATGGTCCCCTGACGGCGGGGGTGATCGGCACTACCAAGTTGCTCTACGACATCTGGGGAGACACAGTGAATATTGCGAGTCGCATGGACTCTACGGGGGTGGAGTGTCGGGTACAGGTGAGTGAGGAGAGCCACTCGGCGCTCAGCGGAATGGGGTTAGCGTTCGACTACCGCGGTACTGTCAACGTCAAGGGCAAAGGTCAAATGAGGACCTTCCTGTATCCCAGGAGCCCTGAAAGAGGTGGGCAGCTATTGGCTGAGCCTTGGCTACAGCCACACCAATTAGTTGCTGTTTTGCCCCCGGTGAAACCTGTCCAATCACAGGCAGCCGTTGGACCCGTGGGGGAAGGGGACGCCGTTAATACGACAGAGTCTGATGCAGGTGCCAATGCGCCAGCTCCTCCTCCCACCTCCTCCTCTTCCTCCACATTCACCCCCCAAGCCTCTTCCATAGGACCTCCTGGAGCTCCTCCAGGACTAGGGCCAGAGCCAGGCCCAGCCAAGCCCTGCGGGGTGAGGGCAGATCGGGCAGAGGGGTACAGGGACGCTCCTCCAACCCCACCAGGAATCCCCCAAACTGGGGCTGGCCACCCCCCTGCTACGGGCACGGACCCTCACCCCCTTACCCTGGACCTAGACCCGGAGCTAGTACCCTGTACCTTGGCACAGCCTGAGGAAGAGGAGGAGGAGGAGGAAGAGGAGGAGGAGGCGAATGAGCTGACAAAGTTCAATAAGGAGGATTTCATGTCACGCCTTTGATCCATCAAGTGCTGATCTAGGATCAGCTCCCCCTTATCCATATAATCCTATTCATTATGATTTTAAAGTCAAAACTGATCCTTGATCAGCACTCCTTTCTCTGAGCTGAGCTGAAGACAGAAGTAGCTACAAATACAGGTGTGTAGGGATGGAAGGAGGTTTTTTCCCCTAACTTATCCATCAATCACCTTTCTGAACCAAAACAGATGTTTTCACATGATGAAATGTGACTGCAGACAGTGACTGTTGGACATTGACTTGTAGTCAAGCTATGATGGCTCATCACTTTTCTATAGGAAGGGGGAGGGCTGTGTTGAGCACAGTTATTGTGGCTCAATATAATGGAGGGGGAAGGAGGAGGAGGAGTAGAGAAAGGGTTTTTGATTGTTGGTGTTGAGGTTTTATTTTTCTTAGGTTGATATGTAAAGAAGTGCCTTCAGGACAAGAACCGTTAACGAACAAGAAATGAATATGGAACAAAAACACAAAAAAGGTTGGAACAATCTTTAGCATGACTTATTTTTTATATTTTAAACCTATTCTACCGATGATGCTGTGGTTCTTTTACTACAAGTAGTTTTTTTCAATGCAATTTATTTTGTTATTGTATCGTTATCGTTTGTGCCATATTCAGTTTTTCACTTGATCAGTTGTAGCCTATTCGCCTGACCGTAAAGGGAAATAAATGACATGCCAGACAGTGGTGGATCATGGGTAAGAAGCAGGGTGTTATGGGTAGAATAAGGGAATGACAAAAAGCAGTGTTATTGGTGTTTCTGCTTTGAGACGATGGCTTAGAGTGTTTGTGATGTGCTACATAGACTCAATACTAAAGGGAAAGCCAACAGGGATTTATCTTCACACTGACGCTTTTTTATGTCTTTTCAGGAAGCACTTTTTTTTAAAGAAACTTCCGTACAGCTTCTTTAAGTGGTCTGTGGAACATAACTGTCGGAACCACAGGTCTCCTCACTGGGTCTCACACAACTTCTCCTAGACCTCTCCTAAATGGAAATGGCAAATTGGGATGGTAGCCTATACCAAGCAGTCTTGACAGTAAGAAATCTGAACAAATACGTTATAGCACTCTCTCAAGTAACGATTATACTCTAATAAGTATACTGATAAAGCACAAATCTAAAAATCGTTTAAGGGAATCATAGTGTAGGAAATTAAAGGGGAATCTTTAGGGATAATATGTGTTAAAAGTATGATATTCGCCAAAAGGAACATAATTCATTACAAACAGTTTATTAACATGTTATAACATGTATTAATGTGTATTGAAGTGAAAACTCAAGTTTGTATGAAGTTCAATCCATTGTGTTAGTTGCCACAGAAACAAATTATTTTTACCGACACCAGATTCAACCAATGGCTAATCACGGCTGCCTTTAACTTTGTGTGACATGCTTGTTTGAGGGGTGGGACGTTTAATCTTTTATCCAATCACAGCCTCTGCATGAGGGAGGCTCTACTGTATTAATGTACTTAAATGTGCCACTTTCATCAAGTTATTATTTGGGTGCAATGCAACCTATATTTTTCAACGTTTTCCTTTTCAAGTAAATTGTTTGTAGTGCCTAAAAAAACAATTTTTTGTTGAGTTTGTATGATGATGATAGCGATGATGATGATGATGATTGTATGTTTTATGAAATTATGAATCGCCTTGAGCAGTTCCGACTGCAACTCCTGTTTTGAGAAAATCAACATCTTGCTCACTTGGTTTTTTCTTTCTCTCTCTCTCTTTCTCTCTCTGACTGATTCTCTGAATTCTATGTGAAGGGTGGTGTGCCCAAGGTCTCTTCCGTGCTCCCTCGCTTTTCTCTTTTCTCTCACCTTGCCTTTTCCCCTCTTTTCTGTTCAAGCTTTTAACTTCTGAAAGAAAGGGTGTATAGGCTATTCATCTGTAGCCCTGTCACTTTTGTGTCTTACATTTCAGACAGAAAGTAGTATGAAAATCTGTGTGTCGTGTGTGTGTGCGTGTGTGTTTTTTTTCTAAGTCTTTTTGACTAAGGAGTTGCCCCTTGGTGCTGATCTAGGGTCAGTTTTGTGTTTTAATTCCTAATGGTCGATGCTAGGACTTGGATAGAGTAATCTGATGAGTAATCTTTGCGGATACCTCCACTCCAAACTGCAGGGAGAACCAATAAGAGCTAGTTTAAGGGTCTTTAAGTGGGCTATCAGACAAATTATAAACATATGATACGAATCAAGGCAGATGGCCTATAACTTCAAGGTGAGTGCCCATAAAAAGATCTAGAAATTGTATTAAATCGGAATTAAGTGCTATATGTTGTTCATATTATGCCAATGTACCCTTGCCAAAATTCTGAGTCTGTTTAAACTTTGGGACTTTTGTTTACCTACCACCAATATGTACTCCTAATATGTCAGTGCCTTTTGCTAGACATCTTGTGTGGATGAGGTTTTGGTGGCTTATTGTCAGTATTCTTGATATTTTTATCCTCAAATGCCTTTCCACTTCCATTAACTTTGTAGCACATTCATAGATTCTATATATCTGACTATAGCTAATAATTCGACGCACACCATTTTTATATTATGAATTAAAGTACTGTGGATCTTTGTATTAAATATTTGGATATATTTTTATTTATCACACTTGAAAAAAAAGCCATACTTTTATCTTTCACTTCCACAGAAGCAGACCGTATTCACCATCAATCGTGTATCTATTTGGTTTATGATTGCTTAAGTAAGTGTTTGTGTATTGAATCACACTTGTATTTATTTTGGTAGTTAGAGTGAGACGGAGTACAGTAGCGATTTGTATTGAGTTTGGAGTGAAAGGGCACAGTAACCAAGACTGGTTAAAGGGAACTAGGCAGAACAGGGAGGAGGGATATGGGCACGCCACCCTCTTACTACAACAAATCTGCACCAATACTGAGAAATAAAAAAGGGAATAGAAGTAAAAACAAAACTGTCTCAAACAGGGAATGACTTTGACTTTGCTTGTTTGAGTCTGAAATTTTCACCACTTTGCTCTGTGTGTGTGTCTTCCTGCGTGTGTGTGTGTTTTTGCGTGGACATACTTACGCTTTTTGCTACCACTTCTCACCCATACACTCCTGTCATTGGTCATTGATTTCTTTCTTTGCCTCTCTTGACATTTCTAACCAACCTTAGGGTTTGTTTGTTAGCTTTCATGACATGGATAAATCCTCCAAAAGTCTATTTTAATTGAGCCCAAGTAGTATCATTCAAAAGAATATATAATATATATGTCATTTAGCAGACACTTTTATACAAAGTGACTTCCAGTCATGCATGCATTCATTTTACATATGGGTGGTGCTGGGAATCAAACACACAATCCTGGCGTTACAAGTGCCATGCTCTACCAACCAGGCCATACAGGACCCAACTGAGCCATACAGGATAATTATGCTATACAATATTTAATCCGAATTGGGAGACAAAAGCCAACAACGAACAAACTAATTATTCACTAACATAAGCTTAAACATCAAGGATGTATAGAACAGATATATTGTTTGAACTGAACCAGTGTCTGAGCCTGTGTTTCTTTCTGCTGAATAAGTCCTTTTACCAGGCCTTCACTATAGTAAATACAATTTTAATTGTTGAGAAAATATTTAGTTTTTTTCTTCTTTTTACTGTTTGGGGTGCAGATATACTAAATATTTGTGGGTGTGTTAGCACATTCAAACTATCATCACAAGCAAAAAAAGTTGATCATTCACTCGCGATTAAATTGCACACTCACGTTCTTTCACTGCTATGGTAAATTAACTATAGTAAATTAGCTCCAATGTGTTATTTCCACACTGGTGATGACAATATATATTGAAAAAAGCCAAAGTGTTTTTGTTGATCTGAGATGTATGTTATTGTGTTTTTTTTGCTTGTTTATGTTTGCCTTTTTCAATCAGTCAGTGTGCCATTGTGTTTGTTTATTTGTTATTGTGCACATTAACCATAGCCAATGTATCATTTTTCAACACAATGAACATAATCTGTATACATTTGCACAAGGCACTCACTATGTATGTACATATGCAATATGAATTTGATGTCACATTTATGATTTTGTTTTAACTTTTTGTACATGTGCCTGAGCCAGATTTGGACTTTTTGTGAAAATTTATGAACAGGAGAACACTTCAATATCAAACTGTTTTGTTGTCTGCCTGGCTGTCTGGGTGACTGTGTGAGTGATATATTACATATGATCTTTCAAGGGCTTGTCAAAATAAGTATTTTAGATGCTGCAAGTGCAGCAATATTTCTACCATAAGTATGACAACCACCAATCCCCTGCAACTAGCATAAGTACAATAGTAATATATTTTGTTCCTTAATTCAAGAGCCTGATGTTAATGTGGAGACCTATTAGGCTTATTAGACAGTCCAAAGTCCATCACACTGCCATTTATTAAAAGAAGATGGACATGGAGGGAGTTGTTTGGGGGATAGGAGGAGGAAAGCATTGTGTGCCAACATACAGTTGAAGTCAGAAGTTTACATACACTTAGGTTGGAGTCATTAAACTCATTTTTCAACCACTCCACAAATTTCTTGTTAACAAGCTATAGTTTTGGCAAGTCGGTTAGGACATCTACTTAGTGCATGACACAAGCCATTTTTCCAACAATTGTTTACAGACAGATTATTTCACTTATAACTCACTGTATCACAATTCCAGTGGGTCAGAAGTTTACATACAGTAAGTTGACTGTGCCTTTAAACAGCTTGGAAAATTCCAGAAAATTATGTCATGGCTTTAGAAGCTTCTGATAGGCTAATTGACATAATTTGAGTCAATTGGAGGTGTACCTGTGGATGTGTTTCAAGGCCTACCTTCAAACTCAGTGCCTCTTTGCTTGACATCATGGGAAAATCAAAAGAAATCAGCCAAGACCTCAGAAAAAAATGGTAGACCAGAAGTCTGGTTCATCCTTGGGAGCAATTTCCAAACGCCTGAAGGTACCACATTCATCTGTACAAACAATAGTACGCAAGTATAAACACCATGGGACCACGGAGCCATCATACTGCTCAGAAATGAGACGCGTTCTGTCTCCTAGAGATGACCGTACTTTGGTGCAAAAAGTGCAAATCAATCCCAGAACAACAGCAAAGGACCTTGTGAAGATGCTGGAGGAAACAGGTACAAAAGTATCTATATCCACAGTAAAACGAGTCCTATATCGACATAACCTGAAAGGCTGCTCACCAAGGAAGAAGCCACTGCTCCATAAAAAAGCCAGACTACGGTTTGCAACTGCACATGGGGACAAAGATCATACTTTTTGGAGAAATGTCCTCTGGTCTGATGAAAAAAATATAACTGTTTGGCCATAATGACCATCGTTATGTTTGGAGGAAAAAGGGGGAGGCTTGCAAGCCGAAGAACACCATCCCAACGTGAAGCACGGGGGTGGCAGCATCATGTTGTGGGGGTGCTTTGCTGCAGGAGGGACTTGTGCACTTCACAAAATAGATGGCATCATGAGGAAGGAAAATTATGTGCATATATTGAAGCAACATCTCAAGACATCAGTCAGGAAGTTAAAGCTTGGTCGCAAATGGGTCTTCCAAATGGACAATGACCCCAAGCATACTTCCAAAGTTGTGGCAAAATGGCTTAAGGACAACAAAGTCAAGGTATTGGAGTGGCCATCACAAAGCCCTGACCTCAATCCTTAGAAAATTGGTGGGCCGAATTGAAAAAGCATGTGCGAGCAAGGAGAACTACAAACCTGACTCAGTTACATCGGCTCTGTCAGGAGGAATGGGCCAAAATTCACCTAACTTATTGTGGGAAGCTTGTGGGAGGCTACCCGAAACGTTTGACCCAAGTTAAACAATTTAAAGGCAATGCTACCAAATACGAATTGAGTGTATGTAAAATTGACCCACTGGGAATGTGATGAAAGAAATAAAAGCTGTTCACATTCTTAAAATAAAGTGGTGATCCTAACTGACCTAAGACAGGGAATTCTTACTAGGATTAAATGTGAATTGTGAAAAACTGAGTTTAAATGTATTTGGCTAAGGTGTATGTAAACTTCCGACTTCAACTGTACACAGGAGAGATGAGGCCAGTGGGAATGTAGGCCTGGCAGGTAAATCAAGAAAGACAAGTACAGAAATTAAAGGATCCAAACTTTTGTTTACTTGTGTCATCTTCATTTTAGCCATATTTCATGTTAGAGAAGACTGATCAGATAGACTTCGGCCTAGCTGCATTGATCCACACATTTTAGTTTGGGTATATCCAACAATGTATTTCTCCTTTGCAATGCATTCCACTGCCTCCCTTTACAACAGCGATATTGACGTGAAGAATCAATAGCCTATTTATTACCAAGTTATTACGGTGAATATTAATTGTCATAAGGTCTCTTACCGCCCCGTAGCGGAATTTTAGGCGAATTTCGTGTGACGCACAGCGAAGCTTTTACCATAGGTTTACGTAGGGTGTGATTGCGGGACCCCTCCCCCTCTACAGTCTATCTATCTGGAAAAGAGAGAAAAAAAACTTTTTGTATCGAAGGAATCAACAGCCGCCATCTTGTCGTGGCTCGGAATTTGGATTTCGGTAGATCACAAATTTTTATTTAGAAATTGAGCATCCAAACCGAGGTTTGACGGCATACTTCCCCTGAAAACGAAGTATTTTCACCTTTTCTGAAATATTTTTGACGAAAAAACGGGAATTCGATCGGTCGTCGTCGGCAAGAAAACCCCGTATTTCTGATTTCCCATTAAGTGCGGCGCTCGAGTCCCTATCGCCGTTCGGAGCAGTATTGTTTACCGGGGATAACCGGAGAAGAGACAGCTTCTTACTGACAATTTTGCAAAAATATATAATTTTTTTGCAGTTGTGCATTTTATGGAGCTTCAAATCATTTTTGCATGAAGACATTTGACGTCATAAAAATGAGCTGTGTGAACATCTAAAATTAGCGATTCATGGGACAGGAATACATTCCATGTTAATGTTTTTCGATTTAATTTTAACGTACATTTTTCATGGGATTTTTTTATTTGGGTTATTTAACGATAATGTGGGTGTTGGTTGTAGGATTATCATGGGTTGAATGGCGGTGGCGAAGCGGGGCGCTGTTGCATCTTTTTTGAAAATTTCACCCTCACTGCTAGAAAATTAGCCAGTTAGCCAACGTTAGCGAGCAAACCGCTTGCTAACGTGCTAACTATAGAAAAGTGGAGGTTGTCAGAACAACCTTTTCTGTCCCAGGAATTTCATTTTTTCAAATAATTATATAATAAATCCATTAAAGATCACAATGGCTGAAAATCTGCTCGACGTCGGACCTCCCAACTCAAAACGACCGAAGCTGAATTCACCTGCGCTGTCAGCGTCAGATGGACCAGGTAAGGAAGGCCCACAAACCAACTTAACCTACTAACGTTCGCTACCTAGTTACTTTAGTTAGTCAAATGTTATTTGTTTTGCATGACTGTTTCTGTGTGTCCAGATATGTAGCTAGCTAACGTTAATTAGTTATTCATTCAACTGACGTTTTGGTCATTCAAACAGCTGTACAAAGCAGTTAGCAAACGTTAGTTAGCTAGTTTGGCCTCTAACAACACTTTGTTGCCAACGTTACGCGTCCATCCTTGTTATTTCTGACATGTTGGAAAACAGGGCTAGCTATTTTAGTTTTTATAAAGGCTATTGTTAACTAATGCACCACTTAACTAGCTGATGCTTAGATGTCCAGCTAGAGACATGTTTATCAATTGCTTGATCTGCTATGTCAACATAGCAGAGCGCAAAGTAGCAACATACTTGTCGAAATGTTATTGGTGATAGCCTAAATCAGGGATGGGCAATTCCAGTCCTCGGGGCCTGTTTGGTGTCACTTTTGCCCCAGGTAACACAACTGACTCCAATAATCAACTAATCATGGTCTTCAGTTTAGAATACAATGGGTACAATCAGCTATGTTTCCAAGGGATTGGGGAAAGTACCACCACTCCGGCCCCGAGGACGGGAGTTGCCCATCCCTGTCCTAAATCATGTCAGATACTCTGTTGAAAACGAACCGTTATACCCCTATCAAAATGGAATGACGTTTTGATAGGGATTGGGGACTCTGCTGGGGGCTAAATTATGTTCATGTTTACCTTCATCAAACATCTTGATAGCAGGCCTTTATCAGCAGAAACAGTTTAGGATGAGAGTCTTGGCTCAGAGTAGGCCAACTCTGATGCCATGGTCAGATTGTATTATTGACTGAGTGTTTGTTTACTCCAATGTGTAACTATGTGTTGTTGTATGTGTTGAACTGCTGTGCTTTATCTTGGCCAGGTCGCAGTTGTAAATGAGAACTTGTTCTCAACTTGCCTACCTGGTTAAATAAAGGTGAAATAAAAAAAAAAGATTCAAGTAATTTAACCATAGGCCTATCATGTCCCACTCCCACACTGTCATGCATTTGATTGCATGTTGTGTCAATGTGATAAAATGCAGTGTTATGTCCCAATATCTTGACAGTTGTCACTTTTCAATGCTATATCATGTTCCATATCTGTTCATATGGGTTTGCCACTGCTGATAGAATACACCTGTAGGGCCTACCTCTTTCAAAGGTTCTAGATAAAAAGTTACTGAACAGGAATGTTAGGATTGTAGGTGTGAATGCACCATGCCTCTTTCACTATATTGGCTACAGAGACAATAACCAATGCAACACATCTGCTGAGTCCGTTGTCCATTACTTTCTTTGGTGATGATCATGTTATTCTCACACAATCCATTGCAAAACCCCCTAACGCATCCAACCCCTGCTATATTATTATCGTCCTCAAGTGTTCAATCTCCAATTGCCATGTTCATCCAGCAGAACCTGGAAGCGTGGGACACTAGGGGCTATTAGCAGTAAATTACCCCAGACAAGGTGTGCGTTTTCCCCCTTAGTGTCTGCGGTCATACCTGGAGAGCCCCGTAGGAGCATCCCCTGCCCTGACTTTGGGTCCCTGCCTTCTTCCGTGGGGGCCCAGAGGCCCAGTTTGGGTTGCACATCACTCCCTTGGTGAAGGGGTGTGGGGGGGGATACGCCTTTCATTGAAGTCCGAGTGCAAACACGTGCCCCTCACCCCTATTCAGGCCATCTGTCACCCCAGCAGGGTCCCATTGCCTCCTCCCCCTTCAATTCCCTCATCACCAATACTTTAGTCAGTGGGTGTGTGTGGTACTAGTGCACACATTGCCCACGTCTTGATATAGCCTGTTCTAGGCTTAGCTACTTGTGAGCTCAGCAGCTACTCTCAAGGCAGGCCGTTGTGGTAAGTCGTGTGTTGAACAGCACCATAGCGTAAAGGTAGTTGGAGGGAAGGAGGTTGGTTCGTTGTTTGCTGGCTATTTACTGTCTTGGTTTATATCTCGTCTGTCATTCTCTAGAGTTGTTAGTGAAGAGGCATAGCTCTGCTCATTAAGATTGGGATATTCATTTCTGAATGAGTTAAAGTACAAATAAAATAAAAAAACAAGCTAATTCGTATCCGTTTGAGTCTAATTGTAAAATCAGCAATTAGTAACGACAATTAGTGTTAAATGGAGGGAATCTAAACATTTACATATCGCAATATTATTTGACTCCCAAGTGTCAATTTGTAAAATGGAGAAATATATTTTGCTCCTGTAGGTAGCATTAGCTAGCGCTAGTCGGCTGAACCTGCGCCTATACGCCTGTATTTTTCATCCTATAGCTTGTCCTCAACCTTTTTAAATAGTGAGCCAACATGTTTTCAGCACTTTTGACTTATCACAACCTCGTTTTCATGCTGTCTATTGTCTCTCTGCAGCAAACATGCAGTACACTCAGTGTACAAAACATTAGGAACACCTTCCTAATATTGAGTTGCACCCCCTTTTGCCCTCAGCACAGCCTCAATTTGTCGGGGCATGGACTCTACAAGGTGTCGAAAGCGTTCCACAGGGATGCTCGCCAATGTTGGCTCCAATGCTTCCCACTATTGTCAAGTTGGCTAGATGTCCTTTGGGTGGTGGACCATTCTTGATACACACAGGAAACTGTTGAGCTTGAGAAACCCAGCAACGTTGCAGTTCTTGACACACTCAAACTGGTGTGTCTGGTACCTACAGGCACTTAACCCTTGTGTGGTGTTCATGTTTTTGTTTTTCACCAAATGTTCGCTGGGCTGATGGACCCATAATATTATTGGCTTTTTAAAACAATACAGCCATAACAATTTACGTAAAAATACTTAATGTTGACTTACCTCTGCTAGGTCACATTTATCACATTTTTTATTAATCAATAAAAGCTCTGTTTTCTTCAGATAAAATGTTATTTTTGTAAACAAATCTATTATAATCAAGACATGGGTGGAATAAATCATGTTTATCTTGAACAAATATAAATGAAACAAGGTTTTCATCACTTGATGTTTATTGCTTTGAACTCAACAAATTGTAAGGACAAATTTTACATACAGTATTTTATGGAAATGATAAATGAGCCTCATTGAACACAAATTAACTTCTTAGGGCTAGGGGGGACGGTCACGTCCCACATGCGACAACATCCGGTGAAATGCAGAGCGCCAAATTCAAATGACAAAAATACTAATTTTAAACATTCATGAAAATACAAGTGTTGCACACCATTCAAAAGCTTAGAATCTTGGTAATCTAACAGCGTTGTCAGATTTCAAAAAGGCTTTACTGCGAAAGCAGAACATGTGATTGTCTGAGGACAGTGCCCTGCACACATATTCAATTAGCATAATAACATAACCACCAGAGGTATCCCAACTCAAAAATAGCATAAAATGAATCGCTTACCTTTGAAGATCTTCATCTGATGGCATACCAAAGCGTCCCGGTTACACAATAAAAGGTCCTTTTGTTTGATAAAGTCCCTCTTTATATCCATATAGCTCCGTTTGGTTGGCGTGTTTTGTTCAGTAATCCTCCTGCCCAAAGGCGTTCATCCATGCAGACAAACAGTATCCCAAAAGTATCGGTAAAGTTTGTCGAAACAAGTCAAACAGCGTTTCTAATCAATACTCAGATACCCTAAAATGAATATAAACAATAATATTTCAGACGGAATATAGCCTGTTGAATAGAAGAGAAAAAGAGCTAAGAGCGCGCTCACTGTTACACGCTAAATCCATAACAGGAGACTTGACGACACCTCAGGAAAAACATCTCTTACTCCATGGTTATTCAAGATAAAAGCTTGAAACCTTTTCTAAAGACTGTTGACATCTAGTGGAAGCCATAAGAACTGCAATCTGGCAGCTAAAATACAATTGATTGAATAGGATGGCAATTGAAAACAGTGTGACATGACAGATTCATATTTTCCGGATGGATTTTGATCGGGTTTTCACCTGCCATATCAGTTCTGTTATACTCAGACATTATTTTAAGTTTTAGAAACTTCAGAGGGTTTTCTATCCAAAGCTACTAATTGTATGCATATCCTAGCATCTGGGCCTGAGTAACAGGCAGTTTACTTTGGGCACGTTTTTCATCTGAACTACAAAATACTGCCCCCTAGCCCAAACAGGTTAAGGCCAGTCTACACACCACATGAGAGACAGTTTTACTGTGTGTGTGTTGCAAATGTATTTCTTGCACTTGATGCATGTGTACTGTGTCTCCCTGTCCTTCTTGGGTCCACACACATTGCAGTGCTTAATCTAGTTGTTACTGGCTGCAATCTAGTTCAGGAATTTTACTAACATCTCACTCACATATATAGTTACAGCAGGCCAAGGTAGGAGAGTCCGACACACACACACACCACTCACACTTACGGTATTGGAGTTGTTGGTTCTGTGGGTCGGGCGGATGGGGCACCAGCATCCATGAATCCTACTCACAATGGCTGCTGAAGCTGGGTTCCTTGGGATATGTTGCTTCTGGATTTAACTTGTCAGGGAGCGGTGGGTCGCTAGCGACCCACTCCCGACACTACCAGGTGAAATGCAAGACAAAATTCCAAAATTGAATTATTAAAAATGCACCAATATACAAGTGTTCCATACTCATCAAAAGCTCTGCTTCTTGGCAATATCATAGCGTTGTCGGATTTCAAAAAGGCTTTACGGCGAAAGCACTACATTTGATTGTTTGAGGCTAGAACCTCACATATTTTCCATAACCATGA
>QNTS01001928.1:49067-80338 GCA_003317085.1 Hucho hucho
AACAAGTTAAGGTCTTACCAATGCCTTGCCCAGCTCTTCAAGAAAGACCTTTCTCCTCTGGAGCTTCCCTCTGTTCCAATCAGGGTTCAACGCCATCTAGATGACAAACGTGTTGTACGCTGAGATGTCCAAGATGTTGAAGAATATCACAAGTGGCCAGCGTAGGGTTCTTCTTTTCCAGCTGTAGCCAGTCACCAGCTTGTCTAAATTGTCCAACCCTCCTTTTGTGGCATTGTAGTCCATTATGATTTCTGGTTTTTGATGTTCCTGGCCACAGATTCTCCCATCCCTTTGCAGTGTATTCATGAGTACCACATTTTTGCCTTTGGCACGTAGGACACTAGGGATGTGTCGGCCTTGAACATGAACTTAGAGTAATTGATAGGCCTGTTACGTGTATTCAACAGCTGAGGTGGGAGCTCTGGCTTGTTTTTTTGTGTACTGTTTGTTCCTCCCATCGTCAGCTTCCTCTTGAGGAGCTCCTGTCCCAACTTGCGCAAAGTAAAAAAGTTATCACGTGATGTTGTGGCCACGGAGTCCCTGTGTCACGTCCAGGACAACCCGCATCCCTTGGTTCTTCTCAGGGGCTCCTCCATCTGACTTCTCCGTATACACTTGCACGTTTCATGCATATGATAATGCAGCGTCACAGGCAGCCCAGATCTTGATTACATATTTTGCAAGTTTAGATGGTATGTACTGCTTGAAGGGGCAGCGGCCCCCAAATGGTATAAGCTGCTCATCAACTGTAATGTCGGGCCCAGGGTTGTAAAACAGGGGAAGGCGGTCCACCCACTTGTCCCATTCTGACCTGATTGCAGCTAGCTTGTCTGTCTGCCGCCGAGCTGGTCTGGTGTCTCTGTTATCGATGCGGATAGTCCAGGAATTTTTGGGAAGTTTTCAAGACATTGTTGCACAGAAAATATCTCTGCCAGTTTCTGCATCCCAAAAGGATTCTGTGGATTCCCCATTGGATCTGAACACCAGCAAGGATAAGAACCCCAAAGTATGCATGTAAATGAGTTTGGTTCATCCCTCTCCAAAAACACACCTTCCCTCCAAATTAGTGCAGTCCAGAATGATTTTCTAGATGGTGTCTGGGATGAACAGTTCAAAAGAAGTCCTGCACATGCGTAATCCGCCATCTGCGTCGACGCAGAATTGACAGACATGATCCTGATTAATTCTTCATCTTTTAAAGTGGATGACGCTCCTTGCACACTAGCTTCTCTCTCTGCGAAAATTATTTCTAAAGCCCTTTGAGCAGAGATTCTTTTTGCCATACTGATTGATTGTTGTAAGGAGCCACACATGCAAAACTATTTATTTGTTGTCCCTCCCCCAATTCGCACCTGGCTGGGGTAGAGTGTTACACTGTACAGAAGTCAGTATTTTGCATTGAAATAATGTATTGTAATAACATTGTGCAGGTTCCCGCTAGACATTGTGTAGTTTCACACACTACAGAGGGTAAAGAGTGCTAGAAAACTGGGAGACAGACAGGTTCTTGGTGCTATGTTGAAACAGCAGGCCCAGGGAGGAGGAAGACCGAGTGAAGGCACACAGCAAACCTTTTTGTTAAATTACTTGTTTTCACCTACACACTTCCACACTTTTTATTTCCATCGGGTCCAGTGGACGCGAACACCACATATGTAATATACATGTGTAGGGGGTGCACAGTGTGCACTCAATGAAAATATGATATTTTAGATGTTCTTCACAGAAAATGAGCCAAGGCCAATGAGTCTCAGGTTGAACAAATTATTTATTGTATTTTTCTTTTAGTAAACATTGAAAATGGGTCCCACAGACCCGAACACCACACACGGGTTAAATATGTGTCTTGCCCATTCACCCTCTGAATGGCACACACACAATCCATGTCTCAAGGCTTAAAAATCATTCACAATCATGTCTCCTCCCCTTCATCTACACTGATTTGAAGTGGATTTAACAAGTGACATCAATAAGGGATCATAGCTTTCACCTGGTCAGTCTGTCATGGAAAGAGCAGGGGTTCCTAATAGGGATGCGCCGAGGATATCCAATATTGGCACTTCCAATGTATTGATCTGTTTTAGACTTCCCACCTGTAGGTGGCTGTAATGAAAGTGGCGAATAGGATTTTATTCGGTTGCTTGTAAATTTGTATTTAGACTTTTTGGAAGTACATAGCGTAATGGGAGTAAATGAAGATGGTTGCTCATCAAAACTCCATATTTGGTGAGTAACAAACTTATTTTGACATAATGCTTGCAGAGCTGTCTGATGGGAGTTTGAATCTGAGACACCTCATACTCATTGACAAAATCTCTAACGCACAGATACTGGGACAGACTCTATTATGACTAGCGTGATATTCCATTCCACTGCTTTAACGAGAGGAGCCCTCCCCCTCCCCTCCGTCAGCACGCTCCCTGCTCTCCAAATGGCACATTTAGGGCCCACCTGTCACACACACTCATGATGCACTTAGTAATGGAACCTCCGAGGCGGACAAATGGGTCGTCACCCCCCCCCCCCCCCCCCCCCCCCCCNCCCCCCACAGTAAAGCACTTATGACAGCGTCTTTTTGCGCCGGCTGAGCCTGGCCCATATTACAGCTTAATTGGCAATTTTAAATGCCAGTCTGCAGTCACTTCACACGCTTTAAGCCGTTTATATTTAAGCCTCACCGTTTCCTCTCATTATATACCAATCTGTCCCCTGTTAGCAGATATTGCAATTTTTGCGTCTCCCACCCACATCTGTCAGTTCTCAACTTGAAAAGAGAGAGGGAGGGATGAATGAAGACGGACAGGGAAAAAGATGCCGTGTTAAAGTGGACATGGATGACGTAACAAACTATCACTAAAGAGAATTTGAACGGCTCTTGCATCGCGTACTATCTGATAACGACAGTTGTCTTCCAGGGCTCCAGACTGTGAACATTTATTTGCATTTTGCGACCCTCTGAAGTTACATTTTTAGTTGGTCGCATTACACGCTCACCTCAGTCCAAACTTCCTTTTTTTTCAGGCTATTAAAACAATGATTTGGTGAAACAGTAATGTGCATTATCCACACAATTTCTGTAGTAAAAGTATCTGCCCTGCCCCTGTTTACCTGGGGCCTGCTGCTGATGAGCAAGCCACTCACTCCCTCTCCCCTGTGCTCTGGGAGAAAAAAATGTGTTCTGATTGTAGGCTGTAACATTTTAATATTCAATTGTGGGAAAAACACAGCTTTGGAACCAATTACTGACCCTGTTAAAGAGAGATTCTCAGATTTTTGTAGGTATACTTTTTTTCTCTCAATGATTAATATGAACTAGCTCTAGCAACTACTTTAGAACCAAGATATTTGATATGGCTTTGATACAGAGCGCAGAAAATGTATGGCAAATGGAGCTGGATGATATGGACTAAAATCCATATCACAATAAATTGCCTTTTTGTGATAATTAAAATTGCTGATTTCTCATTAACTTTTTTAGGCAGGTGCTACAGCTGGGCGACATGGACAAAAGATAATATTGCGATTTAAATGTATCTATTTTGCTCAATAACAACATTTAACGATAGACTTTTAATCGGTAGTTACTTTACATTAGCGCCATGTTCTAGACAAAAATGTTTCCAGTGCCAAGTAAGACAACTGAGATGGTAGCCTATCAACAAGTAAGCTATTTCATCTAACATATCCAAGAAATGCATGATTTGATATTTCGATGTGCAACCTGTCAAAATAGGATCCAGAATTATCTGATTTATTTTGGGCTCTTCAGAGAATTTGCCAACATCTTTGTCCATATTGGTCTATATAGGCTATATTATTCAACACCTGAGGAAGTGGGAATTTAAAACACAATGTCCTACAAAAACTTTCCAGTGCTAGGCCTAGGCTACTTGATGTAGGTCTATTTACCGCAAATGGCGCAAAAACTTTCCAGTGCTAGGCCTAGGCTACTTGATGTAGGTCTATTTACAGCAAATGGCGCGCTACAGCCTACTCTGGTTGAAAAGTGGTGCCACGAACTCGATATTAAGAGGTGAGATATGCATGATATACTCACTGAAAGCTGTGACTAGAACAACAGTTGCTTTGAAAACTTTTTCCCGCAATAGCGTTTTGAGCAATG
Organism: Hucho hucho; assembly: GCA_003317085.1. Lineage (NCBI taxonomy): Eukaryota > Metazoa > Chordata > Actinopteri > Salmoniformes > Salmonidae > Hucho > Hucho hucho. Next base: position 53,191 of record QNTS01001928.1, read on the forward strand.
GTAATTTGCTTGTGCTTCTCAGACCGCATCTCTCCCTCCATGTCAGTGGGGGGAGGGAGTGAGAGTCAGCAGGAATCAACACAATGTGTATATTACTGTTATTAAACCATTGGTCAATCTACAGGAACTTTGTGTAGCAAAATCACCGGAAATTACTGACTTAAGCAAAAAGAGGATGGCAATGTCAGTGTCAGTAATTTTCGTTTTATTGTCTCAGCTCTAATATAAAAAATTCTCACCCCAAGCAAATAAGCCTTGTTCATCCACCAAGTTGAAGTCCCTTCTGAATACCTGAAAAGCACTTTTAATTTGGGTGAATGGTTTTGGAGAAGGAAGGGTGGTGCCTGAATAGCCTAGTTTTGCTAATCTCCAAGGTATGACATCCTGTTTAGCTGGGTCATTAGCCCCTTTGTGTTGAAATGGACACTCTTCTTGCTCTATTTCGTGCTCTTGCAGTCTACTCCAGACAGGAAATATAAAGTCCGCACAGATCCCATCGCCAGCTCCCTGCTGCTCAAAGGATGGCAGAGGTGTGTACATGCGTGTGTCTGGGGGGACAGAAAGTAGTCTGTGTGTAAGAGGGAGATAAAGGAGAAGGAGTGTGTGTGTGTTCAGCTCACGCAGGCTTTGAAAATGAGCCATGCTTGACTTGGTGAATTGACTGACCGGGACATTGTGTGTGTGTGAAGGCGCCTGGCTCTGACAGAACTGTGCCACTCACTGCTGGCCACTAAGCTTAGCAGAGAATATACAGGGGGGTGGAGCTAGAGACGGAGAGACGGAGAGCGAAGAACCTAGAAGGAGAAGTAGTGGTGAGAGCAAGTGAAAGAAGGAAGAGCTGGAGGGAGAGAACTAGAGGGAAAGAACAGTGAGTAGAAAAGGAGGGAGTGATATTGAGGAAGTGGGAGAGCCAGGGCTATATACCAGCCATGAGAGATTGTGGGAGCAAATGAAAGAGCGGGCTGCTGGAGAGTAGTCTTGTCACGATACCAGAATTTTGACTTGGATACAGTACCAGGTTTAGTATCATGAAACTCGATATGAAACAATACCACAGCAAAAAAAGAAAGAATATTAGCCGTTGGCCGTGTCTAGACTTGACAGTTCATGCAGCTTTAGTATTCTGATCATGGAATTCCGAACGCGTTATGCATCTACACCTCCATTTAAATGTCTACCATGTCCACAGTGTGTCCGGATTCCCCTTTCCCGTGCTATATTCAAATGCAATTATGCATTCTACAAACAGTGGAATAGGTAAAATATGATAGCTACTGCCATCAGTTAACCTCGGTAGCTAGCCAGCAAGCTATAATGCAACACTAAAGGGATTGAAAACGGGTAGCATAACTCTAGACAAACAAAATGTTTCATCTAAATATTAGCTAGCTGGCAAGCATTTATGACGCCAGCGAAACACGTTCATCACGCTCTAGGAACGTATTTCCTCCAAATTTCTAATGACAAGGTACCTCTCGGCCCCAAAACACAAGTTTTCTGCAGACTTGTCGGAGGAGTGCCGATGACGTTGCCCACTGTGCTTTCGGTAGCCTGATTTGCATCCAGACTGCGACATCTGCACACAGTGCATCCCTGACCACCTCCTGAAGTGGTCAACTAGATCAGACCACAAAGCGACTTTTGTGCGTCTAGACCAGTCTTTTCAATGCGATCTTCGTATTCTGATAGTCACATGCAAGTGTGAAGTGTAGACACGACCAAAGTCACAGAATGGCACTTGATCCAGACAGAAATAGTCGGGCATCTTTTGAGTTGAGTTAACAATGCAGATTTCTGAAAGATAACGCAACCGTTTAGGCTACACCAAGGCAGGGGAAATTCCTAGAAATCAGGAGAAAAGAGGAAGCGCTCTAAAAGGTTTTCTAAGAAACCTGACCAGCAACACTCTTCAGGAAACTCTAGCGCTGGTGTAGGATACAGTGTTCTCTTCAGGAAGTGTGTTTTTTCTTTAAACCATCAGTGTATTGTGTTATTTTTACATGAACAGGGTAATTTCATCAAATACAGCATCTGGCTTTGAGACTGGGTAAAATTCATAACTGCATTTTATTAACCCTTAAGTCAATTTCCGCAGCCCTGCAGAAATCTAATTACAAGTTCTGTTTGGGTTAATTTGTTGTATCCACTGACTCTCATCCCCTGTCATGTCTTCAATTGTCTCCCTCCACCACAATTCCCAGTCACACTTCCTGACGGTGTTACCCAAATACTCTTCCCCTTTCTCCCTTCCCTATGGGAAACCAACATTGAGTGATGCAGTGATTATATATTTTCACTGGCTGTTTAACTGTCAAAACACACTTCCTGACAGTGTTACCCAAATACACTTTCCCCCTCCCTTGAGTGATGCTGTATTTTCACTGCCTGTCTGTGTTTGTCAGGTGGCACCAACACCCTCATTTATCACTCTTCTTAAATATCATCCTCCCTCCCTTCCTCCTGTTTTTTGCTGCTTCACTGTGTGGTGTGGTTCAGCAGTAGACTCACCAAGCAGCGCTAGCTAGTTAGCACATTAGCACGTTGCGATGGAATCAAGTGTGAGGTGAATGGACTGGGGCTGGGAGACGGAATTGGGAGCGATAGCAAACCTGCACGCATTTTGAGTACCATGCTTGCACGCAATTTGAGGTCAAAGTACACTGGTATGAAAAATACACACAAATAGGCTAGTTGGCACATTGTGGTTTTTGACTCAACCGTCTGAAGTTGGAGCTGAGCCAATCAGAGGACTTAGGCATGGACAAAACTCTTTAGCTCTCTACTCCGGCCAGCCCCCCGTAGTCGTAGTACTATCAAAGATGGTGGAAAAATTAAAATAGTTAATTCAGGCCATTTACCATTAGTGATGCACCGATTATTACATTTTTGACCGATACCGATATCCAATATTTACCTTGCCAAAAAAAAAACGATACTGATAACTGATATTAAAAATGTTAGCGGCCTTTTAACCATTTTAGTACAGTTAAATGGTTAACACACACATGGACGTAGCGGTCTAAGGCACTGCATCTCCGTGCAAGAGGCATCACTACAGTCCCTGGTTCGAATCCAGGCTGTATCACATCCGGCCGTGATTGGGAGTCACAATTGGCCCAGCATCGTCCGGGGTAGGCCGTCATTGTAATTAAGAATTTGTTCTCAACTGACTTGCCTAGTTAAATAAAGGTTACACACACACCACACTGACCAAAAAGTTATTTTGTTGGTATTTACCTATGTCCCCATTACCAGTAAAACATAATCAAAACCTATTTCTTTCACTTACTTGCTGTGCTGTTTCGTTCGTCATTTGTTCAGTCGTTTTAATTCTCAACCAGGATTTCTATGGAACGCCCTTTGGGTCTTTGCGTGCCAAAAATGATAACACTATTTGACGTGTCAGGACCTGAATATGACTGCACGTCACATAATAATTTAACGCGTTCCAACATTTTTTACATAGTTATTACACATTGATTAAACCCACTCGTATTTCATATGTCACAATGATTTATCGATACGAATGCTATGATTCTGGTAAAGTTACAGTTCTGGTCATAAAAACAAAATAGTTAGCTAGTTCATGGATGCAAACAATGTTCTTCCCAAAAACGTAGCAAAACGACATCTGTTTCTGTAGCTATAGTTAGCAAGCTAACTATATAGCTAGGTGTCACCTAAAATAACCCTAATTTATAATAATTCTTATTTGATTAATGGTGGTCGGACCCATCTATGTGAAGCTAGCCACAATAAGGATTAGCCACAATAGTGTACTTTTGCGGTTAGCCTTCAAAATACAAGAATGTCATTGATAGTGATGCAAATGAATACAAATAGTAGAATTATGCCATAATTGAATAGATCATGCTAAACGAGGTTGGAATGTTTTATATAAAATCAACAAAAGACAATTTGTTAATTTGACAAAAATCTGTTGAAATCACACTGGATGTATTATACTTTAGAATTGCATTGGGGGCCTACTTATTTCACTGTACAGCCTTACCCCATGTCATTGATCCACAATCAATAGGTATCAGTCTACTCTGACACCCAGAGAACATTAGCGTTGTAGCTCTTATTGCGGGACTCTGAAACAACTGAATTTAGCCACATTTATTGTCAACCTGTGTGTATTGAACACCATTCCAGAGGAAAAACAATACTGCGTGGATGTTTTTGCGTCTAACTCTGAGGAGGACGTTGGGGAAAACATATCTTGGGTATTGAGTAGACTGATACCCCATTTCATTGATCCCCAATCCTTAGGTAAAGCTGTACAGTGCAATATGAATGTCAATACATACAATAGGCTGACTGGGGAGGTGATTTCACAGTCACAGACCCGCGATAAGCGCTATAACGCTAATATTTGCGTAAAACTCTTCACAGTTGTGTTCTGTGGGTGTTACCGTGTAGACTGATACCCATTTCATTGCTTCACATTCCAACCTTGTTGAACATGATCTAGTCAAAATATGGCATAATTCCACCAATTGTAACCTTCTGCATCACTGCCAAAGAGGTACTTTTATTTTGAAGGCAAACCGCAAATCTTCACAACACCTCACCCGGTCCGGTCGAGCCTCACTAGCCAGATGAAGCTAGCTGGCTGCTTATAACGTTAGCTTTGGGCAACAGGGTTAAGTAGCTGGCTAGCTATTTATTTTCATGAACTGAAGTTCAATTTCAATAGGCGAACAACAAGTGGCTACCTAGCTAATACTTACTCACAAGGATTCCTAAATCATTGCTAAGAATAATGAAAATGACTGCAGTTTCTACTGGTCATTGTTTTCAGGCTGGTTGTATTGGTTCTAGCTAGGTACCAAGCTAAAGCTAGTTAGCTACCCCAGAAGTTGCGGTCGAACAAATAATGCTTTATTACCAACGCAGTATTGTAAAGGCATAATTCGTTGCCTGTGTTTGCTTGTTTGCAGACTTTTTGGTACAGCTTTGACACTGCTACTGGTAGTAGTGGTGGCGCTTGCACTTGCAAATTCAGAACACACAACATTCTATCATAGAACTGTGTTATTTGACTATCTATTTTGACACACAAAGACCCAAACGGTATACCATAGTAGTATGTATGTATGTATGTTGTCCTGCATGACAATGCCACCAGCCATACTGCTCGTTCTGTGTGTGATTTCCTGCAAGACAGGAATGTCAGTGTTCTGCCATGGCCAGCGAAGAGCCAGGATCTCAATCCCATTGAGCACGTCTGGGACCTGTTGGATCGGAGGGTGAGGGCTAGGGCCATTCCCCCCCAGAAATGTCCGGGAACTTGCAGGTTCCTTGGTGGAAGAGTGGGGTAACATCTCACAGCAAGAACTGCCAAATCTGGTGCAGTCCATGAAGAGATGCACTGCAGTACTTTATGCAGCTGGTGGCCACACCAGATACGGACTGTTAGTTAAACTGAACAAGTTCCACAGACATTTATGTCTCAGTTGTTGAATCTTGTTATGTTCATGCAAATATTTACACATGTTAACTTTGCTGAAAATGAACGCAGTTGACAGTGAGAGGACGTTTCTTTTTTTGCTGAGTTTAGGTATGCACGTCAGCTTTGACATCGGTTTTGCACATCGGGTGTTAAGGGGGTGGCTCTCACATAGACACCAATGCGACCTTAGGCCATCAGCACCACCTTGTCACCTTGCCATAAAATCCTGGTGAGAGCCCTGACAGTGCATTTTAATGTATTTCTAGTTCGCTCCTGAAGAGCAGCCAATTACCAAGTACCCATAAGTCTATAGCCTACCATTCCTTCTGAGGCAATCTTCTGCCACATTATTAGACAAAGAAAGTGCATTTGCCTATGATTTGAGCAGTGTGGTGTTGCACACGTGCCTGTCGTGGGGCCGGGGGGTGCCGCCACGGCGCTGAAGTGGTTCTCATAAAAATGATTCAAGGTTGGCAGGTCTGCGATAGGCTGGCTGATACTGTACTTCAAATGCACTTACACAGACAGGAATATTTGCCCATGAATTTTCATGATCGTTATCAATCCATATTATTAACTTGTTTTTCTCTCTCCCTCTCTCTCTTCCTCTTCTACAGTGGATCTAGGTTCCTTATCATGGGACGACCTGGAGAACGACCTGCCAGACGAGCTAATCCCCAACGGAAGCTCTGGCCTGGGGGGTATGACGGGGGGCGCCATGCCCTCCAACGGGGGTAACGCCAACCCTGGGGGTCCTGGACCTCTGGGCTCCAAGGTCCCGGACGCAGTGGCAAAGCACAAGCAGCTGTCGGAACTCCTCCGGGTGGGTAGTGCCTCCGGTCTCACAGGGGGTGCTGGAGGAGGGACTCAGCCCGGTGGCATGGGGGGTCAGTTGGGTGCAGCACACGGGAAGAGCTCCTTGGGTCAAGGGTCGCCGAAAGCGGGGACCGGACAGAACTTGAACCAGTCTCTGGGGGGCCACGCCGGGATGTTAGCTCAGGGTGGGCAGCACCAGCCGGGCCAGGTGATAAACGGAGGCCTGGGGCTGGGTCCTGGAGGTGGACGAGGCCGGGGGCAGTACCAGGCCATGCAGGGGGCACCAGGAGGAGGAGCGGGCAGCTCGCTGGCAGAGACCCTCACACAGCAGGGTGGGCAGCAGGTGGGCACTGCCACCCTGAACGTTGCCGCCCAGCAGGCGGGCAACATGAACAAGGTGAGTCACAGGGATGAGAGACACACACACAAACTCCACTCTGAGTCATAGAGAGGCAATTATGAAATGTGTGTCTGCGACAGAAAGAGAGGTCTTGAATGTGCCATATGGTCAGAGAGCAGTGATATCTCTTTATAGCTCTGGTTTGTGTGTGTTGAATCATCATTTTAACAGGATCATCCATGAATTCTCAGCTTTGGTGGTAGTTACTGTGGCACTGTGTAGAGCAGATCCATCCTGATTGGGTGATAGCGCTCTGATACTGCTGGGTACTAAATCGGATAGGAATAAATGCCCTCCGCAGAAGCCGAACCATTTAGAAAGATTTAGACACACATGTTGCGGTCACAGGGCGGTCTGGACAAGAGGAATACTTATGTAAGAATGCTGTTCATTGACTACAGCTCAGCATTCAACACCATAGTACCCTCCAAGCTCATAATTTATGCTTGAGGCCCCCGGTCTCAACCCCGCCCTGTGAAATTGGGTCCTGGACTTCCTGACGGGCTGCACCCAGGTGGTGAAGGTAGGAAACATCTCCACTTTGCTGATCCTCAACACTGGGCCCCCACAAGGGTGCGTGCTCAGCCCCCTCCTGTACTCCCTGTTCACCCATGACATGCGTGGCTATGCACGCCTCCAACTCAATCATTGAGTTTGCAGATGACACAACAGTAGTAGGCTTGATTACCAACCACGATGAGACAGCCTAAGGGAGGAGGTGAGGGCACTTGGGAGTGTGGTGTCAGGAAAACAACCTCCCACTCAACGTCAATAAAACAAAGGATGTGATCGTGGACTTCAGGAAACTGCAGAGGGCGCACCTCCCTATCCACATCGACGGGACAGCAGTGGAGAAGGTGAAAGGTTTTAAGTTCCTCGGCGTACGCATCGCGGACAAACTGAAATGGTCCACCCACACCGTGGTGAAGGCGCAACAGCGCCTCTTCAACCTCAGGAGGCCGAGACAGCCTAAGGGAGGAGGTGAGGGCACTTTTTAAAGAAAAGCACAAAAAATGTCCATTAAAATAACATCAAATTGATCAGAAATACAGTGTAGACATTGTTAATGTTGTAAATGACTACTGTAGCTGGAAACGGCAGATTTTAATGGAATATCTACATTGGCGTACAGAGGCCCATTATCAGCAGCTATCACTCCTATGTTCCAATGGCACGTTGTGTTAGCTAATCCAAGGTTATCATTTTAAAAGGCTAGTTGATCATTAGAAAGCCCTTTTGCAATTGTTAGCACAGCTGAAAACTGTTGTTCTGATTAAAGAATTAAAGCCTTTAGACTAGTTGAGTATCTGGAGCATCAGCGTTTGTGGGTTCAATTACAGGCTCAAAATGGTCAGAAACTAACAACTTTCAACAGTGAAGAGGCGACTCTGGGATGCTGGCCAGGAGTGATGGTTGCTGATAATGGGCCTCTGTACGCCTATGTTGATATTCCATAGAAAATCTGCCGTTTCCAGCTCCTATAGTCATTTACAACATTAACAATGTTAGGTTATTTTAATGGACAAAAACACTGACATTTCTAAGTGACCCCTAACTTTTGAACAGTGTATATATTCTTATTCCATTACTTTACTTAGATTTGTGTGTATTTGGTAGCTGTTGTGGAATAGTTAGATATTGCTGCACTGTCGGAACTAGAAGCACAAGCATTTCGCTACACTCACAACATCTGCTAACCATGTGTATGTGACCAACAACATTTTGATTAGATTAATTACGACTAGGAAACTCTGGTATGATCTCTGGACCCTGATCTGAAAATGGCAACAAAAATGATTGTGTTCTTTCCAAGCTCCAAGCATGTGAACTCTCCAAGTAGACAAGTCGTTCGTTTGATCACTCCAACATGACGTGAATGGGGCATTAGCCATAGCCTGGTCCCAGATATGTTGGTCTTGTCTTGCCCCTTCCTATGGTCCCTAAACAGATCTGGGACCAGGAACCACTTAGCCAGCCTCCCCTGTGCCTAGTATAGCTCTCTGCAGCTCTACTACACCAATGTCTGATGCTGCCTCTGTGTCCAACACAAAGCCAGTGCTTAGGTTTTTACTGGGCTTAATTCACTGGCTTAATTGCCCATTTAATGAGTGGTGAGAAGCTCCGTAGCCTTTCGTTACGACGCCTGGTCTTTGTTTCTAACGGGAGGATACATTTCAAACAGCGAGCCACAGTGGCCTTGGAGGACAATTTAAAAACAGCTCTATCAACAGCGCTGCAGACTCATAATTGCTCTCTTTTTGTACAATGGGCTGCACATGTGACAAGCGAGTTGCCTATTGGCTTGAGACCGTTTAAAAAAAAATAAAGACATTAGATCAGTTGGCAGCATTATTCAATTGCAAGCTCTGCGCATAGAATTCGAACTAGAATTCTAGTTGTAACGAACTGCTATGGACTGATCTTGAGTTACATTATCATCTTCTGCTCTGTCACTGTCCGTAGGGGATATTACAGTTGATTATAACAGTGTGTAGAACGCTAGGGATTGTTTACCTAAGCCTCAGTGACACTGCTCTTATGTGGTTTCACAGGAAACCAATAGGAAACCATCAATTTTGCTTTCTCTGTTGTCTGAGAGTATGGCCTGTCTGTAACCTCAACACAGAGAGGGGGTCTTAACAGTGTTTATAGTTGTGTTTACATGGAGACCAGTCCGCTGAGAGAACCTGTAGTAGTTTGGTATGGGTGTGAGACTGAGAAACTCAGTGGTGATTAGTTCTCTCTCTCTCTCTCTCTCTCTCTCTCTCTCTCTCTCTCTCTCTCTCTCTCTCTCTCTCTCTCTCTATATTGGTGGTAGTTGAGTTGTCTCTTCATGGTGATGGTCTTTGTTGTGGTGTGTGTGGTCTGTTGTCTGCATTATCCTAGGTTGTAAATCTCCTTTCTGGGTGTGTGTGAACCCCCTCTCTTCCTCTTTCCATGGCTCTCTGCCCTACCATTTGGCAGTAAATCACTTCATCAGTGGCAGAATAAAGGGGTGAGTGTGAAAGGACGAATAGGGAGGGAGGGATAGGGTAATCTATGTGCAGGGCCAAACAAGCTAAATACACTCCTCTGTGTCTCTGTGGCTCTTGTCTGGCAGTGGAGTGGCAAGGCTCAAAGCAGAGCTGGCTGCTGTGAAGTGTGTCAGAATGAGGAGGAGGAGGAGGTGTGTATGGAGAGAACGGCGGGCACTTTTCTTCAGTGCTCGTCTGTGTGGAGTGTGTCGGCGAGGGACAGAAAGATAGGCCCCACCATCTATCTTCAGCTCTCAGCTGTGTGTGTGTTTGAGTTAAGCTGCTGGTTTCTGGTTGCCTCAGCTGGGCCTTTTTATCTGGTCTGCTGGAGCGTTGTCAACGGCCTGGGGGGGGCTGTTCCTGGGGGGGATGGATGGAGGGAGGGTGGGTGGGCCTGCCGTGGTCTAAGCCTGCCTGCTGCATGGGATCAGAGGGGGAGAGATGTAGGGGCCTCTGTCTGGCTTCTCCAAGCTGCGGAAGAGGGAATTAGGAAAGCGATAGCTGGGGTGATTTGTAGATGGAGAGGAAGAGATGAAGGGGTACTGAGGGAGAAAGTGGGAAGGAAGAGGAGTGATGCAGCCAAGGCCCTCTGGCTCTTCAGCCTGCAGCTCAAACTCTGGCATTAGGCTTGTGGTGTGGGGCTATGGCTGAGCTGTGTTGGCACTACCAGGGTTGTGGTGGGACCATGTTGGCAGAGCTATAATGGCACCATGTACGAGCTGTGACTGGCATAGACCTCACAGGGAGAGTAGCTTGTTGACAAATTGGTGCAGAATTGGAAAAGACAAATTGATGCTGGGAGCATTTTCCATGTTTTGAGATTTGGGTTTGTGTGTTTGGCTTGTTGAAATGGAATGGACACTTGATACATTTTACATTTACATTTTGGTCATTTAGCTGAAGTTCTTATCCAGAGCGACTTAGTTATTAGCATGGACGGTGTTTTGAAATGCTTCCTGACATTTTCTCCCCTCCCTTTTGTCTCCTGCCCCTCTCTCCTTTTTCTTCTTTCAGTTGGGCCTGGGCAGTAACGGTGGCAGTCCGTTTGGTGGTCAGTACGGCCAGGGGGGGCCAGGGCAGGGGGTGAACCCCCAGCACCTTCAGAACAAGGCAGCACCTCTTACCGCCGTCACCAGCGTGCCAAACCTGGTGAGTCCTCCTGTCGACACACCTAGTCTGGCACCCTATTCCCTATATAGTGCACTACTTTTTTAGAGTGTTTCCTGTTGTCTCTGTATGTTATGTGCAAATGTCAAGGCTTCGCATCGATCCTGGGACCCTCTGATGTCACTAGTTAGGTGCAATTATTTTGATGAGATTCTTAAGCATACCCCTCCCTCTTTCCTCCACCCCTCCCCAGTCCCAGTCCCAGCTCCAGCAGCAGCCTGGGCAGCAGGTGCCCTCGGTGGGCATGGTCCCCGTGCCCGGCAGTGTCTCAATCTCTGGCCCCACGGCCGACCCGGAGAAGCGCAAACTGATCCAACAGCAGCTGGTGCTCCTGCTCCACGCCCACAAGTGCCAGCGGCGCGAGCAAGCCAATGGGGAGGTGCGGGCCTGCGCCCTGCCACACTGCCGCACCATGAAGAATGTCCTCAACCACATGACCCACTGCCAGGCCGGCAAGTCCTGCCAGGGTCAGTACTGGGGGGGGGGGTTGGGCAAGGTCTGGCACTGTGGCTAATGGAGGGTGGGGACACATCCTCGGTGTGGAGTAGCACCATGGCTGGTTCTTTGGGTAGTTGAGGCCAGGGTTTCTCTCTCTCCCCCCTGTCTCCATCACTCCTCCCTCCCTCCACTCATCCTGTTTGATTTCTCTCCAAGGTGCTCCCAGACGCTCTCCTTCACTCCATAACGTTCACACCATGCATTTCTGTCTAATCTGGTCACGCCACTGGGGATTTCCAGTTCTACACCTCGAAAGCTACTTTCCCACTCTCTCCCCTTTTCTCTTTCCCTCTCAATCCTTTCTCTTTCTTTCCCCTTTTTCTCTAGTTTTATTTTCTCTTTCATGGCTTTAATGGAAAATTCCCCTCCAGCCTCCCTCTCATTTATGTCTGGCCTTGTATGCTGTCTGGTTGAAGTGTTGAATGAAGCCAAACACTTGTGCATGCCAAGTCGTTGGTTCTTCGTGTCTCTGCCAGCTCATTTCCTTCGGCTACCCGCCACCCAAATAATCAGCACGAACGTTCCTCTTCAGAGGAATTGTTCCTTTTTCTTCGATCTAAAGTAAATAGAATAGTATTTTCTTAGATCTAAAGTAAATAGAATTGTATTTTCTTTGGTGATTCTGGTGCTTGGATTGGCTTGTGTGTGTGGAATTCTCAAAAATCTAAGCAAACTGTTGCTGAGATCTTATTATGATAGAGGTTGTGTATTGAATCTGTAATAAGAAATTCATTTTGAGATATATTTGAGGGTTGTATTATTAATGCTCAAACGGTCTTGCCTTGTTGGTGGATTCCCAAATAGTTATGTATTCATACGTTTCTACACCGCTTCAAGCAATTTATTCACTTAGCTGTCACTTTCATGTATAGTTGCCTTTATTTCTAGACTCCCTCTTCTCCTGCCCCAGGGCTTGCCCAGGGCTAGTGGCAGTAGCAGGCACATCAGTCGGGGTCATCTTTGTTTGGGCGAAAACATTCTGAAATGCGGAGGTGCTACTTGAATTTGTCAAACTAGAATCTGGCAATTCTTATTGATCGTTGCAAAATGTTTTGCTACTATGTGCCCTACTGAACAGGATCCATGGCTCTCTGTTAGCCAATATGGGATCTCGGCTCTGGAGGATAGAGGGAACCCAATATGCCTGCTACAAAACCAGGAGAAACATATTTTTTTTCTTGTTCTCTCCCTAATGAGGCCAATGACGACGAGGTACTGAATTTGCCCAAGTTTTTTTATTTATTTTTATTTTGAACATGGCCCTAGGACTATATTAGCCAGTTAGCCAACACTGCCAGGAGAAACCCAATCTGGCAGGTACAACCAAAACAACAAGTTATTTTTGGTTCTGGTTCTCTTCTTCTGCCTCCCAAGGCCAAACGTAGTTGACTCTTCCCAGACTGAATTATCTCTGTGAGAAGCCTGGTATGTTAACTTCTTAGGGAGTAGCGCACGAGGTGACCGTTTTCGAGAGCCTGGCGTGCCCAAAGTAAAATGCCTCCCATTCAGGCCCAGAAAATAGGATATGCACATATTTAGTACCATTGGATAGGAAACACCCTGAATTTTCTAAAAGTGTTAACATTTTGTCTGTGAGTATAACAGAATGGATATGGCAGGCGAAAACCCGGGGAATTTCTGTCCTGGAAAAAGTGGTTTTGACACATTGCCTCATTTGGAACCCCTCCCTTATGAAAATGCCCATATAAGGGCATATGAATGCAGTACCTATCGCTTCCTCTGGATGTCAACAGTCTCGAGACACTGTTCTGATTCTTCTTAGCTGCTTTTAGAGCAGAGAAGAAGAGGAATCAGGAAGTGTCCCCATAGATGTCCTTACAAGAAAATGCGCGCTCCCGGCTGGCGCGTCCTTTGTTTTTTTCCTTTCTTATCGCCCAGTTTATATTCCGGTTGTAATATTATACAACATATACATTAAAGTGTTCCTAAGGATACATTAGCAATGATGTTTGATTGTTCTTGGACAAGTTTATAGGTATAAGTTGAACGAGTTCTCTTCACGTTTCAATGGACTCTATTTTCTCATTCTAACGCGCCAACCAAACGTAGATTTATGGATATAATACATGACTTTTTCTAACAAAAGAACCATGGATTGTCTTCGTTGGACACTTGGGAAGCCCTCAGCAGAAGTTCTTCAACAGGTAATTGATTTGTTTTCGCTGTGAAATGTGTTTTGTGTGAACCGTGATAGCTTATGAATTCATGGTAATGGAAAAATATTNGCTCAAAAAAATAAAGGGAACACTAAAATAACACATCATAGATCTGAATGAATGAAATAATCTTATTAAATACTTTTTTCTTTACATAGTTGAATGTGCTGACAACAAAATCACACAAAAATTATCAATGGATATCAAATTTATCAACCCATGGAGGTCTGGATTTGGAGTCACACTCAAAATTAAAGTGGAAAACCACACTACAGGCTGATCCAACTTTGATGTAATGTCCTTAAAACAAGTCAAAATGAGGCTCAGTAGTGTGTGTGGCCTCCACGTGCCTGAATGACCTCCCTACAACGCCTGGGCATGCTCCTGATGAGGTGGCGGATGGTCTCCTGAGGGATCTCCTCCCAGACCTGGACTAAAGCATCCGCCAACTCCTGGACAGTCTGTGGTGCAACGTGGCGTTGGTGGATGGAGCGAGACATGATGTCCCAGATGTGCTCAATTGGATTCAGGTCTGGGGAACGGGCGGGCCAGTCCTTAGCATCAATGCCTTCCTCTTGCAGGAACTGCTGACACACTCCAGCCACATGAGGTCTAGCATTGTCTTGCATTAGGAGGAACCCAGGGCCAACCGCACCAGCATATGGTCTCACAAGGGGTCTGAGGATCTCATCTCGGTACCTAATGGCAGTCAGGCTACCTCTGGCGAGCACATGGAGGGCTGTGCGGCCCCCCAAAGAAATGCCACCCCACACCATGACTGACCCACCGCCAAACCGGTCATGCTGGAGGATGTTGCAGGCAGCAGAACGTTCTCCACGGCGTCTCCAGACTCTGTCACGTCTGTCACGTGCTCAGTGTGAACCTGCTTTCATCTGTGAAGAGCACAGGGCGCCAGTGGCGAATTTGCCAATCTTGGTGTTCTCTGGCAAATGCCAAACGTCCTGCACGGTGTTGGGCTGTAAGCACAACCCCCACCTGTGGACGTTGGGCCCTCATACCACCCTCATGGAGTCTGTTTCTGACCGTTTGAGCAGACACATGCACATTTGTGGCCTGCTGGAGGTCATTTTGCAGGGCTCTGGCAGTGCTCCTCCTTGCACAAAGGCGGAGGTAGTGGTCCTGCTGCTGGGTTGTTGCCCTCCTACGGCCTCCTCCACGTCTCCTGATGTACTGGCCTGTCTCCTGGTAGCGCCTCCATGCTCTGGACACTACGCTGACAGACACAGCAAACCTTCTTGCCACAGCTCGCATTGATGTGCCATCCTGGATGAGCTGCACTTCCTGAGCCACTTGTGTGGGTTGTAGACTCCGTCTCATGCTACCACTAGAGTGAAAGCACCGCCAGCATTCAAAAGTGACCAAAACATCAGCCAGGAAGCATAGGAACTGAGAAGTGGTCTGTGGTCACCACCTTCAGAACCACTCCTTTATTGGGGGTGTCTTGCTAATTGCCTATAATTTCCACCTGTTGTGTCTTCCATTTGCACAACAGCATGTGAAATTTATTGTCAATCGGTGTTGCTTCCTAAGTGGACAGTTTGATTTCACATTGTTACATTGTGTTGTTTAAGTGTTCCCTTTATTTTTTTGAGCAGTGTATATGCAGTGTGCGACTATCTTATAGTTTATTCGCCTTTTAGTCAGCACCTCAACACAAAATATTTTTGATGGGTGTGCACCAGCTCATGTTTTCTATTCTACATATTGGCAATGGCAATAGAAGTTACTTTTAGATTTGTAGCATTTTAATTTAGATAGAATTATGATTAACCACATGATGTTGATTTTAGGCATATGAAAACTTTATTATAACTGAAATTAAACTGTTCTATGAAAATGTGCATATAAAAATCAGAACTGGCAAGCAGAGCAGTGGAAATGGTACGCTAACTTATCACTCCAAATGGAAAAGGTTGCCGACCGTTGGTGTAGCCTATTACCGGCAACTTTAGGAACGCAACGGCAGAATCTGTGAAAGCCACTGCGGAGGACGGGGTCCAGAACTGGTTCTTTCTTCTGGTTAGGCTATATTGATCTCTGGCTCCCTCTTTAGTAATTTGACGTTTTTAATCACAGTGCTTAAAGCATCAGACAAGCTCAGTAGCCTACATATAGTTGATTTTATTCAGATAGGTTGTGTCATACAGTGCATTCAGAAAGTATTCAGATCCCTTCATCTTTTCCACATTTTTTTACATTATAGCCTCATTCTAAAATGAATAAAATTAAAACTGATACCTTATTTACACAAGTATTCGGACCTTTTGCTATGAGACTTGAAATTGAGCTCCGGTGCATCCTGTTAACATTGATCATCCTTGAGATGTTTCTATAACTTGATTGGAGTCCACTTGTGGCAAATTCACTTGATTTGAACATGAGTTGGAAAGGCACACACCTGTCTATAAGGTCCCACAGTTGACAGTGCATGTCAGAGCAAAAACCGTGCCATGAGGTTGAAGGAATTGTCTGTGGAGCTCAGAGACAGGATTGTGTCAAGGCACAGATCTGGGGAAGGGTACCAAAACATGTCTGCAGCATGAAGGTCCCCAAGAACACAGTGGCCTCCATCATTCTTTAATGGAAGAAGAACCACCAAGACTCTTCCTAGAGCTGGCTGCCCAGCCAAACTAAGCAATCGGGAGAAGTGCCTTGGTCAGGGATGTGACTCGATGCTCACTCTTGACAGAGCTCCAGAGTTCCTCTGTGGAGATGGGAGAACATTCCAGAAGGACAACCATCTCTGCAGTACTCCACTAATCAGGCCTTTATGGTAGTGGCCAGACAGAAGTCACTCATCAGTAAAAGACACATGACAGCCCGCTTGGAGTTTGCCTAAAGGCACCTAAAGAGACTCAGACCATGTGAGCTGTGGGGATGTTTTTCAGCGGCAGGTACTGGGAGACTAGTCAGGATGGAGGGAAAGATGAACAGAGCAAAGTATAAAGAGATCCTTGATGAAAACCTGCTCCAGAGCACTCAGGACCTCAGACTGGGGTGAAGGTTAATCTTCCAGGACAATGACCCTAGGCACACAGCCAAGACCACGCAGGAGTGGCTTCGGGACAAGTCTCTGAATGTCCTTGAGTGACCCAGCCAGAGCCTGGACTTGAACCCGATCTAACATCTCTGGAGAGACCTGAAAATGGCTGTGCAGCGACGCTCCCCATTCAACCTGACAGAGCTCGAGTGGATCTGCAGAGAAGAATAGGAGACACTCCCCAAATACAGATGTGCCAAGCTTGTAGCCTCATACCCAAGAAGACTCAAGGCTTTAATCACTGCCACCGGTGCTTCAACAAAGTACTGAGTAAAGGGTCTGAATACTTATGTAAATGTGATATCAGTTTTTTAATACATTTAAAAAAAATCTGTTTGCTTTGTCATTATGGGGTATTGTGTGTAGATTGATTAGGGAAAAATTATATTTATCATTTTTAAAATAAGGCTGTAACTTGTGAATACTTTCCGAATGCACTGTATATGGATAAGTACACGTTTAAAAATGTCAACAAATTAAGAACAGATGACTCTTGGTCGACCAATTATTTATTTTTTTGTCGGGGACAGCCCTAGATTCCAGCCACACAAGCCATAGACTGTTCTCTCTGCTTCCGGTACTGGTGCATCAGGTATGACACCAACTGGATCCTGAACAGCTTCTATCCCCAAGCCAAAGGCTTCTAAATAGCTAACAGAATGCTACACGGACTATCTGGCTTTGACTCTTATGTTTTTATGATTTTTTGGGGGGCACTGTTTCCATGTACCCACACGCACACGGACAATCCAACACATACACTCTGTTTGCTCACACACGTAACATGCTCACACATTTATACTGACTCTACACAAGCACACACTCACGTATAATCATCATATATGCTGCTGCTACTCTGTTTGTCATATATCCTGATGCCTAGTGATCTACTATATATCTACTGCTATCACTCCAGAATCCCTGAACATTGTAAATATGGTATTCACACTGACCCTGTATATAGCTTACTTACACTACATGGTCAAAAGTATGCAGACACCCCTTCATTTCAGTCACACCTGTTGTTTACAGGTGTATAAAACTGAGCACACAGTCATGCCATCTTCATAGACTAACATTGGCAGTGTAATGGCCCGTACTGAAGAGCTCAGTGTCTTTCAACGTGGCACCGTCATAGGGTGCCACCTTTCCAACAAGTCAGTTCGTCCAATTTCTGCCCTGCTAGAGCTGCCCCGGTCAACTGTAAGTGCTGTGAAGTGGAAACGTCTAGGAGCAACAGCGGCTCAGCGTTAGTGGTAGGCCTCACAAGCTCACAGAACGGGACCGCCAAGTGCTGAAACGCATAGCGAGTCAAAATTGTCTGTCCTCGGTTGCAACACACTACCGAGTTGCTTCCAGAGGCAGTTTGGAACGTCAGCACAAGAACTGCTCATCAGGAGCTTTATGAAATGGGTTTCCATGGCCGAGCAGCCGCACACAAGCCTAAGATCACCATGCCAAGTGTTGGCTGAAGTGGTATAAAGCTTGCCACCATTGGACTCTGGAGCATTGGAAACGCGTTCTCTGTTGTCATGTTTCACCACTTGGCAGTCAACAGACAAATCTGGGTTTGTTGAATGCCAGGAGAATGCTACCTGCCAGAATGAATAGTGCCAACTAAAGTTTGGTAGAGGAGGAATAATGCTCTGGGGCTGTTTTTCATTGTTCGGTCTAGGCCCCTTAGTTGCAGTGAAGGGAAATCTTAACGCTACAGCATACAATGACATTCTAGACGATTCTGTGCTTCCAACTTTGTCCCCGTGCACAAAGCGAGGTCCATACAGAAATTTGTCAAGTTCGGGGTGGAAGAACTTGACTAGCCTGCACAGAGCCCTGACCTCAACCCCATCGAGCACCTTTGGGATGAATTGGAAAGCCGACTGCAAGCCTGGCCTAATCGCCCAACATCAGTGCCCGACCTCACTAATGCTGTTGTGGCTGAAATGAGTCCCCGCAGCAGTGTTCCAACATCTTCTGGGAAGGCTTTCCACTATAGTGGAGGCTTTTATAGCAGCAAAGTGGGATCCAACTCCATATTAATGCCCATGATTTTTGAGTAAGATGTTCGACGAGCAGGTGACCAAAAGTATGTGGACATATAGCGTACTTCTCGTGTGTTTATTTCATTATTTTCTTGTGTTTTTGTTCTGCCTTGTTATTTTTAGTATGACCTTGTTATTGATTACTGCATTGTTGGGTTTAGTGCTTGCAAGAAAGGAATTTCGCTGTACTTGTGTTACTGGTGGTGTAACGCCGTGTTCCCTCTGCTCTTCCCCTCTGTAGTGGCTCACTGTGCGTCATCCAGACAGATCATCTCACACTGGAAGAACTGTACGCGGCACGACTGTCCTGTCTGCCTGCCGCTAAAGAACGCCAGTGACAAGAAGAACCAGCAACGTGAGTAGTACCCACACACACTGATCTAGGATCAGTTTACTGACTCCCCATATATCAACCATTAGGGTGAAAACCCAAAACTGAACTTAGATCAGCGACTAGAGACCACCTCATCCTACTCCATGAGTACTTCATCATCCATAAGACACCGCCACCTGTAGCATATTTATATACCAGCTTTGTGTATATACCAGCCTGGTTTTAGATATGTTTGTGCTGTCTTGCCAATGACCGTAGATCTAGGCAAGACGGCACAATCAGATCTGGGACCAGGCTAGCGCTCGATGAGCAAGAGTGGACTCCTGCTGGGCTTGTAATCCGAGACGCAGGAGGGGGGGGGGGGTGGAGGCATGGAGGGTGTGTAGCTGTCCTGCTGAGCAATTGGCTGGTGGACTGATGATTCATTTAAACCCCCCCAGATGACTGCCTGCCTCCATGGATGCTTTTTTTCTCTTTCTCCTTTCTTGTTCTCTCACTGTTAATTGCTCTCTCTCTGCTTTCTTGTTTTTTTCCCCTTTGCTCTTTTACTCCTTCTTTCACTCTCGTTCTCCGCTTGCTCATTCTCTCCCTCTGCTCAGCATCTTTCATCACTCTGTTCTTCAGATAGTTTGTTTCTCTCTGCCCGATTCACATGCTGGAAAGCACAATGGCACCACTGACTTTACTCCTGCCAGTGTAAATACTAAGCAGCGTTTCTGTTCGTTCTTCTGTTTTTTTTTTTGCCTGACGTTGTGTCCCAAATGGCACCCTATTCCCTACATAGTGCACTCTGGACCCTGGTCTAAAGTAGTGCACTATAGGGAATAGGGTGCCATTTGGGTCTAAAGTAGTGCACTATAGGGAATAGGGTGCCATTTGGGACACAAACTTATAGTATGTTGGCTGAACTCTATTTAATATGTGGATTTTACACATGTAATACCCCCTGAAGGAATTTCTACAGCTCTTGTGTGTCACAATGTGGTTGAACCACTAAGATTAGAACCATATCTGCTGTTTCACACGGCTATCTCATGGCAAGTGGAGTTCCAAGAATAAATATCAATCAATCAAGTTATGAAAGCTGTGTGTGTGTTCTGATTGTGTGTGTATACATGAATGTATGCCTACATGACCGTGTGTATATTTGTTTGATTACATTGTATAGGACTATAGCTAACAACCAATGTTTATCATAGTCAAATCAATCAAAATCAATGTTAACCAGAATCTCTCTCCCCCTCCAGCCTTGCTGAGTTCCCCCAACGCTGCCCTCCAGAACTCCCTGGCCTCTGTGGTCTCTGGCCCCCCCAGCGCTCCCTCCCTCAGCACCCCCACCCCCATTGACCCCTCCTCCATGCAGAGGGCCTACGCCGCCCTGGGCCTGCCGTACAGCAACCAGACCCCCACCCCCGGACAGACCCCCCCAGGGGGACAGAACGCTACCCAGGGGCAGCATCCACAGCTGATGAGACCCATCAATGCACTAGGTAAAGAGAGTGGTTTTGTATAGCAGGGCTGTGTTCATTAGGACACTCCACAGAAGACGTTTGGAAACGTTTTGGAATGGAAAATGGGAATTAGTGTTTCTTATTGGACCAGTTCAGGTGGTCCCTCCCTGTTTCAATACATTTTCTGTTTGCTGCCTAATGAGCACGATCCCAGGTGTGTCAGTTTGGGAGAAGTGTTTTATTAAGAGACCATGGTTTAGTCTGTCTCCATTGGACCTTGCTCAACAGGTTTTTGTTTAGTTAACAGTCTAGTAACATTTTCTACTTAATTTAACTGCGTAAACATTAAAGCGTGTGTGTGCTTCTGTCTTGTCTGGCGAGACGTGTGTGTGTGTGTTATACAATCTTAACTTGCGTCTAGACACGCATACAGATTCTAACTTGCCGTTTCTCCAGGTAACCAGATGGCTCTGGGGGGTGGGGCGATGGGCGTGGCCTCGTCAGATCAGACCAACCTGAACTCGGACCCTCTCATTGCCAACAAGTGAGTCTCAGCAAACATACATCATGTCTAGGAGCTGTGCCAAGGAATTGATTGGTTGAATAAGTGGCTATTCAAAAAAACTGTTGCTTTAGCTGAGAGGAAATAAATCAAGTGACTGAAACATGAAAGTTGGCGTATAGCACGATCATGGATAATAAGTGAATTGGCCCCATTTAGCTGTATTGAAGATTCTCTCACACAGGTTTTCCAATATGAATTGACTTGTTGACACAGCACCAGACTTAATTGAATTGGAACTTCTCATGAGCTTATGTTCAGGCCTATGTAAGATGTTTCCTAATCTCCCCCTCTCCTCCCCCTGTCAGTCAGCTGCTGTCCGATGGGTCGGGTGTTGGCTCCATGGGGGGTAGCCTCCCCACCGCCGCCCCCCTCTCAGCATCGGGAGTCAGGAAGACCTGGCATGAACACGTCACTCAGGACCTCCGCAACCACCTCGTCCACAAACTGTACGTCCAGATGGCTGCAGTGGGGAAACGACCATAGAAAACCGTTAATGCTCTTCTCTCAATGGAATACTAAACACAAGTCTCTCAGAGCCGTGGTTCAGTTCCAATGCAGTGGTTTTGTATTGTGACTCACCGGGAGCCTTTAGATCTATTGTCACCCACCCCAAAAACAGAACTTCCTAGTCACAACAACCCACATCCACTTATATCAGAAGCTCTGTAATGAGAAAGTAATGTTCTTTAGGTGACATAAGCAGTGAATCACTTGAAAAGAGTCTAGAGACTCCGAGTCCTTCCAATGTTCATTAGTTTGTTTATTCATTGCCTCTGCTCTCTCCCTCTACTTCTCTCTGTCCAGAGTACAAGCCATTTTCCCCACCCCAGATCCGGCAGCTCTAAAGGATAGGCGGATGGAGAACCTGGTGGCATACGCTAGGAAGGTTGAGGGGGACATGTACGAGTCTGCCAACAGCAGGGTACGACACACACACACACAAGCTAGGAAGGTGGAGGGGTACAGTGTATTCGGACCCCTTGACTTTTTCCACATTTTGTTACATTACAGCCTTATTCTAAAATGGATTAAGTTGTTTTTTTCCCTCATCAATCGACACACAATAGCCCAAATGTCAAAGCAAAAACAGATTTTTAGAAATGTTTGCAGATGTATTAAAAATAAACACATTTACATAAGTATTCAGACCCTTTACTCAGTACTTTGTTGAAGCACCTTTGACAGCGATTACAGCCTTGAGTCTTCTTGGGAATGACGCTACAAGCTTGGCACACCTGTATTTGTAGTTTCTCATTTTTTTTCTCTGCAGAGCCCCTCGAGCTCTGTCAGGTTGGATGGGGAGCGTTGCTGCACAGCCATTTTCAGGTCTCTCCAGAGATATTTGATCAGGTTCAAGTCCGGGCTCTGGTTGGGCCACTCAAGGGCGTTCAGACACTTGTCCCGAAGCCGCTCCTGCGTTGTCTTGGCTGTGTGCTTAGGGTTGTTGTCCTGTTGGAAGGTGAACCTTCACCCCAGTCTGAGGTCCTGAGTGCTCTGGAGCAGGTTTTCATAAAGGATGTCTCTGTACTTTGCGCCATTCATCTGTGCCTCGATCCTGACTAGTCTCCCAGTCCCTGCTGCTGAAAACCATCCCCACAGCATGATTCTGCCACCACCATGCTTCACCGTAAAGATGGTGCCAGGTTTACTCCGGGTGTGACGCTTGGAATTCAGGCCAAAGAGTTCAGTCTTGGTTTCATCAGACAAGAGAATCTTGTTTTTCATGGTCAGAGTCCTTTAGGTAACTTTTGGCAAACTCCAAGCGGGCTGTCATGTGCCTTTTACTGAGGAGTTGCTTCCATCTGGCCACAACCACGAAGGCCTGATTGGTGGAGTGCTGCAGAGATGGTTGTCCTTCTGGAAGGTTCTCCTTCTCCCCAGATTGCTCAGTTTTGCCAGGCGGACAGCTCTAGGAAGAGTATTGGTGGTTCCAAACTTCTTTCATTGAAGAATGATGGAGGCCACTGTGTTCTTGGGGACCTTCAATGCTGCAGATATTTTTTGGTATCCTTCCCCAGATCTGTGCCTTGACACAATCTTGTCTCAGAGCAATTCCTTTGACCTCATGGCTTGGTTTTTGCTCTGTTGAAACTTGTATAGACAGGTGTGTGCCTTTCCAAATCATGTTCAATCAATTGAATTTACCACAGCTGGACTCCAATCAAGTTGTAGAAACATCTCAAGGATGATCAATGTTAACAGGATGCACCTGAGCTCAATTTCGAGTCTCATAGCAAAGGGTCTGAATACTTATGTAAATAAGGTTTTTCTGTAAAAAAAAAAAAAAAGATAAATTAGCAAAAATGTATTAACCTGTTTTCGCGAAAAAAATATATATTCAAGGGGTCTGAATACTTTCCGAATGCACTGTACGAGTCTGCCAACATTAGGGTACGACTGGGAAGGTGGAGGGGGACATGTACGAGTCTGCCAACAGCAGGGTACACAGCTCACATTCCCCAGAAACAAGCCCCTGAATAGTCCTCAGTGTCCTACTTTTATCTGTTCTATCAGTTTGTGCTCTTACCAACACTTGAGCACTGAAGTTGATGAGCCATAATGGTGGTAAACTGGGTTCATGCATTCTACTAGTTTGTTGTTTTTAGACTGCTAGATTGTTTTGAACTACATTCCCATCCATTTTATTCATTCATTTGTTGTCTCCCCTGCAGGACGAATACTACCACTTCCTGGCAGAGAAGATCTATAAAATCCAGAAGGAGCTGGAGGAGAAGAGGAGGTCTCGGCTCCAGAAACAGATCATCAACCAGGGGCCTCTGACGGCTGCAGGAGCCCAGCAGCAGCCTGGAGGTCTCCCGCAGCCCAACACCCTGGGCCCTGGGCAGTCTGTTAGGCCACAGAGTGAGTACCAAGCCATAACCCTAAACCCTCTGGAGGTGGTGGTGGGTAGTCCAAAGCCAGGGCTTTTCTGGAACTGTTTGGGGGGTTGCTTTTCTGCCATCTTTCTTCCTCTGTTTGCTGCTCTTCTCCAACCCTCACCTGATCCTGCTGTCTTTCTCTGCTTCCTCCTCTTCCTCAGATGGACCTGTGTCTATGCCCAATGTGCCAAATCAGATCATGAATCGCATGCAAGTTGTTCAAGGTACCTACCCCACCATAGGTTTTCTTATATAAGGCAATTTGTGTGTGGTGTGAATTTGCGTATTCGTGTCGATCAATTTGATGTATGTGCTTGGCATCTCTCTACAGGTGCATTTTGTGTCATGTCCTGTGTGCGTGGTGAGGCGCGTGTGTGCGTGGTGAGGCGCGTGTGTGCGTGGTGAGGCGCGTGTCTTGTCTGACATTGTGCTCCACCTCTCCTCTGCAGGGCTCAATCAGTTCAGCCCCATGGCCCTGCCCAACATCCAGATGTCCCAGCAGCCTCTAGGGCCCCGCGCCGCCTCCCCTTTGAACCACCCCACACAGATCAACATGGGCTCCGCCCCTTCCGTGAGTAACACACACACACACACACTAGGATGTACAAGGGTGTCCTGTCAACACCACCCATAGTGCTCTAATTTTGACCAGAGCCCTATGTAGGGAATAGGGTGCCGTTTGGGACGTAGCACATAATGTTCTCTCCAGCCATGACCGTATGTTGGAGAGTATTTTTAGTGGCCAAGAGAGAAGTGTCAGTCAGTCAGTTAGGACCTTTTGTTAGGTTGAAATGATGCAGCAGCCCTCTGAAGTAAAGTACAGCACTGCTGACATGGTTTACTGTTGTACCAACACAGACTGAGAGAGAGGGGGGATGGAGAGAGAGCAGAATGGAGAGAACAAGGGATGAGAGAGGGGAGAGAGAGGGAAGGATAGAGAGATGGGGATGGAGAGAGAGAGAACAAGGGATGGAGAGAGAGGGGGATGCAGAGTTTGTGCAACCAGCCTTCCCTCTTAACGCTCAGCAGCATCACGGCGACAGTTCCTTAGTAAAACCGAAGCGTGGGATGTGGGAGTTACAAGGGTCACGTTTCAGCACACAACGCACAATTTATTTTAGTTTTCCTAGCGCTTTGAGACAGTCAGAGCACCACTTGCTCACTGATGACGCCGCCTTGTCGAGAGCTCTCATAGTGGTAATTGATGATCTCTCCCGTTATAGACTACCCCTCTGTCGGTGCTGTCTGAAAGAGACATCACAGTGACTAATTGAAATGGCAAACTGGTTCTATTCAGATTTTAAATTGGTATTCACATAGGCTTTAAGGGATATATTGAGATGATGCTGTATTTTAGGGGCCCCAGATTATAGCATTAAGGCTGGCATACTATTCTCTTTACGCTTCATTGTGTTGGTGTATATCTAGGATTTGATTGATTGGTTCTCCTATTACCACGGTAACACTCTCTCTCCTCCTCAGATGGGTCTGTCTCCCTCGCGGATGCCACAGGCCCAGGGCATGCTGGGAGCCCACGGCGGCGGCGGCAGCATGGTGGGCCAGACAGCCAATCAAAATAGTCAATTCCACCCCCCTCAGACCTCATTTCCCCCCTCTGCCTCCGGCGCCATGAACGCTAACAACCTGGGTCTAGGCCAGCCCCCAGCACAGGCTGCTGTCACACAGGTGAGAGATAAAGGGAGGGAGGGTTCGATAGATGGTGGGAGGGAAGGCCTGGGCTACTGTCATAAGGGTGAGAGATGGATGGGCGGGGGGGGTTCAATGACCCACTAAAATCAGTAACCGCCACAACTCACACACTGACTATCATGAGGTTCCCTTCTTAACTCAAGTCTCTGTGTGTGTTTGGTTTATGTGTATGTAATCGTTGTTCTGTGTCGTCTTGTCTCTTCTGGTGTATGTGTGTGCCTCCTCTCTCTCCCTACAGCAGCAGTCGCCGCAGCAGCAGAGTGCTAACCTCCCCATGAGTGCACTTGGTCCCCTGGGCCCCCAGCTCCCCTCCCAGCCCCCCCTGCGCTCCACTCCTCCACCCTCTTCCTCCACAGGGGGGCCCACAACTAACCTGCAGCCCCCCAAGCCCTCCAGCCGCAGCTCAACCCCCACCCTTTCCACCCCCGGTCCTGGTCCTTCCAACACCCCTCCCCGCCCAAGCCTGACCCCGACCCAGCCTCCTCAACCCCAGCCACATACCCCCCTCCAGCCACAGACTCAGTCCCAACCGGAGCTTCCTACAGTGCAGCCCCTGACCACGCCGGTGAGAGACCGGAGACCGCATGGCATGCCCTTCCACCTTGAACTTCTACCTACGACATCCCTTTCTGACCTCTCACCTTCAACCCTTTCTGATTGACCTTTTGACCTCCATTGACCATGCCATCTTGTGTTCTAGCTGCATGACAACCATGGAATGTCTCATCTGTCAACCAAACTCACTGTAGTCTCTCACTCACTGTTTTGAGAAATTGGGAACAATTTGCTTTCCACTAATTGCTCTTCTTTTTTTCTTTTTCTCTCTCCTTTTTTCTCGCTCTCTCTCTTCCTCTCACTCTGGCACTCTCCTTCTTTCTCTCTTTCAGCTTTCTCAGACAGGTGCCAGTCTGGATAACCGGGTGCCCACCCCAGCTTCTGCCGCCAGCGGCGACTTGCATTCGCACTCCCAGCATGCTTTGCCTGACCTGCCGGCCCAGGAGACCAAGGCCGAGCCGCGGCTTAGGGACCAGCGGGACTTTGAGTCGGCCAGTGGCAAGACCGAGCCCAAGATGGAGGTGTGTTTTGTTTGTTCATTCATTCAGGCTTGGTTAAGCTGAGCTCCAGAAGTCATGTGGAGTCCATCCATGTCATTAGACAATAAATGTTGAGTCATAGAAATAGAAGCTATGAATGACATGATTTATACTGGAAACAAGGCATTTTCTCTAGCTTTATTAATTTCCCATCTTTACTTCCTGTTTGCAGACTGAGGAGGACTCTGGTTCGCTGTCAGTGAAGGAGGAGCCAGAGGAGAAGCAGGTGCCAATGGAGACTGAGGAGAAGAAGCCGGAGACGAAGACTGAGCCCAAAGAAGAGGAGGTGGGAGGAGCCAACGGCACAGTGTCCTCATCCCCTTCTCAGTCACGGAGGAAAAGTGAGTACTTGCTCTCTCTTGCGCTCTCTCTTGCGCTCTCTCTTGCTCTCTCTCTTGCGCTCTCTGGCTCGCGCTCTCTGGCTCGCGCTCTCTGGCTCGCGCTCTCTGGCTCGCGCTCTCTGGCTCGCGCTCTCTGGCTCG
>QNTS01001928.1:85124-118253 GCA_003317085.1 Hucho hucho
CGCGCTCTCTCTCTCTCGCGCGCTCTCTCTCTCTCTCTGGCTCGTGCTCTCTCTCGCGCTCTCTCTGGCTCGCGCTCTCTCTCTCTTTCTGGCTCGCGCTCTGGCTCTCTCTCTCGCTCTGGCTCTCTCTCTAGCCACCTCTTTCTCTCCTTCCTTCAAGAAGGGACTAGGGACAGGACAAGGAATTGGTCTAGGATGAAACTTTGAAAAACACCTATTAAATCTCTCTCTCCATCTCTGTTCCAGTCTTTAAGCCAGAGGAGCTGCGCCAGGCTCTCATGCCCACCCTAGAGTCTCTTTACAGACAGGACCCAGAGTCTCTACCCTTCAGACAGCCTGTAGACCCCATGGTACTGGGCATCCCAGTGAGTACACACAGACACGCTACAGACAGGACCCAGAGTCTCTACCCTTCAGACAGCCTGTAGACCCCATGTTGCAGGGCATCCCTCCCCTTGAACCACAGAGCTCAAGTACCCTTTAGTCATTCCACCTGAAACTTCCAGTCCAGCCAATCTGATTTATACTCCTAATACAGACCTGCCAACATGCACGCATTTTGCCTACCAACTACGCAGTTCTCTGTCCTTGTACGCAGGTACGAGATCCCAGTTAAAAGTACGCAGAAATGAATGGGGCCTGATTTAAAAAAAAATGTGTGTGTGTGTGTGTGTGTGTGTGTGTGTGTGTGTGTGTGTGTATTAATAAATATATTTTATGTGTATTAATAAATAAAAACAACATTAATACAAAATAAATCCTCTGAGTGAATCTAACCTCCCGATTTTGGAGCTGCAGCACACAAACATGTACGGAGTTTGTGTCCACGGACATGGCGATAATAATTATTGGACGTAGCTACCCTGTCTGCCCCTCCTGTTGGTTGTGATGCTGTACTTAAACACATAGACAAATCCCTTTTCTACTCCATGTTGTGGAAAGGTAAACACTAATTGTTTCTAGCTAACGTTACTGAACATGAGATGGACGTTCAGTGGGCTCTAAAGTGCCAGCAGTTCACTCACATTTGCTGGTGAAAGAAATTAAATGCAAATAGGAAAAATAACTGGTCGCATTTGTGCAAGTGTGATATACATTTAATTCTGCGTAACATTACGAGGATCACGCTACCTGATAGACTGTAGCTGTAATTATGATCCACGTCACAAAAAGCATTAGTATAATGACAAATAAATGTGAACATCTTGGCATTAAATGGAGTGGGGAGTTTAGAAGACTGCGCAATGAAGAATGAATGAGTGTCCGGTATTCGCTATGATTCTAAAATGCCTTTGCACTAGATTTGAGATTTTGGAAACTCTGAAATGTTGTATGCGCTGCAAAGAAATACAATATTCACCTTTACATAGGCTGAAACACCAGACGCTTCTGACGAACAGCGTTCAGATTCCCTTTGCGGTAGCCTACTGAACAGCGTTCAGATTCCCTTTGCGGTAGCCTACTGAACAGCGTTCAGATTCCCTTTGCGGTAGCCTACTGAACAGCGTTCAGATTCCCTTTGCGGTAGCCTACTGAACAGCGTTCAGATTCCCTTTGCGGTAGCCTACTGAACAGCGTTCGGATTCCCTTTGCGGTAGCCTACTGAACAGCGTTCGGATTCCCTTTGCGGTAGCCTACTGAACAGCGTTCGGATTCCCTTTGCGGTAGCCTACTGAACAGCGTTCAGATTCCCTTTGCGGTAGCCTACTGAACAGCGTTCAGATTCCCTTTGCGGTAGCCTGTGTAGACCGTTTGCGGTCTGTGTCGATGCGATCATTTGTTTTTGTTTTTATGTTTTCAAGTAGATTTTGCTTTTAGTGTTGATTTAGAAACCGTGTTTAAAAAGTCAATACTTGTGAGCTGGCCCTAGTGATTGGCCCTGTTTGAGAGGTGACAAGCGTTCCTCTACTAATAGAGACTAAACTTGGGGGCATGTGCTAAGAAAAACCTTATAGATAATTTACTCCATTCTACACTGTACATGTAATGGAATAAACATACAATCTGATAAATCCACAAAACGTATTTGATTTTATATGTTCTGTACTTATCAGTATGAATATTTTATTTATGTCTTGTAAAATACTTTTTCAGAGGACTGAACCAGGTGTGATCCATAATGTTTGTCTAAGCACGTGTGCTCGTGGAAAAAAAGTACTGGTGTCAAGCCTACGCTCTACCTGGAGAGACGAGGAGCTACGCTCTACCTCCTTTCTGACGAGGAGCTGTCCATTGGCCAGGACACCCGCACCTACATAGGAAGCCGAGGCAAGCTGGATCTGAAGACCTTCTATGCAGATGTCAGAAACTTCCTTTCTTCTGCAGTAGACTACATGTTGCTGAAATGTCCATTTGGAGATGTGCTCCTCCAGCATGCAGTGGTCGCTGACATTGCCAACAGGCAGACTGCCAAGTTCTCATCCCTCAACATTTTCATGGCACGCTTTCCCTGCATTATCCTGAGGGAGCCTCTGTTGATGTGGTGGAAGATGAGTTTAGACTCTATTAGGCAACACGTTTTGAGCAGAGTCTGGTCAACATGCGCATGGATCAGGCCTGGATAGAAATCAGCACAATGAAAAGGGGGGGGCAGCCTGGTCTACTCCCACCTTTCGGCTGTGATGTTGGGGATATTGGTCATTTTCCACAGCAATGCAGACTGAATGAATATTCAGTCTCGTTTCCAAGACAAAACCCAGTACAGACATGCTGAGTGCCCTTGTTACCGAGAAGGTTTCAATGATTGCCACAGAAGTCTACCCTGATGCCCTGCTGCGTAAGGCTAAATCTGCTAGCTACCTGTCTAGGAAATGATTTCCTGAACAGATTTGTTCTCACCCACTGTTTCCTATCAAAGCTTTTTCCTTTTCACTATGGATCACGTTTCTTTGATGCTCTGCTTCAAACATTTGTTCTTATCATATCGGAGTTATTTTTTTTTATGTTACCGTGGATAAGATGTTTGTACATTGTACCTAAACAAATAAGTTATTTGTTTAATAAAATAAAAGATGAAGGCCCTTTGTGTTCTTTCTAATTAGATATTGTTAATGTATGTAAATGGAATGCTGTCAAGAAAGTATTCCAACCTTTTATAGACTTGATTTGGTACAATTCTAGAATTGCGATCAGACTAACGAACCGCGCGGGGGGGGGTGAACTACAATTCTGCCCGTACTATGTGCGCGAGTTGAATCTCCAATTTGCCGCGTGCGTCTGGTACTCTAAAAAGTTGGACAGGGTTGGCAGGTCTGCTAATATTTTAGGATGAATCGTGGGTTATATTCACTTTATTTTCTATGAAAAGCTGAAAGTCTTAACTTTCTGCCCATGTCTGCATACGTTTGTTAGAAGGTGTAGTGATTGACTGATGCAGTCTGATGAACAACTGACTTTCTTCCCTCCAGGACTACTTTGACATCGTGAAGAACCCCATCGACCTGTCCACCATAAAGCGTAAGCTGGACACGGGTCAGTACCAGGAACCCTGGCAGTACGTGGAAGACATCTGGGTCATGTTCAACAACGCCTGGATCTACAACCGCAAGACGTCCCGCGTCTACAAGTTCTGCTCCAAGCTGGCCGAGGTGTTTGAGCTGGAGATAGACCCCGTTATGATGAGCCTTGGCTACTGCTGCGGCCGCAAGGTGAGATGGAGGGATTGGAGGCGGGGGGAGATGGGAGGTGGGAAGGGATTGTATCTCTGAAATGAACTTTTCTTGCAAATCTGAATTCTAACATTTTCTTGTTGTCCACTTCCTTTGCAGTACGAGTTCTCTCCTCAAACTCTCTGCTGTTATGGTAAGCAGTTGTGCACCATACCCACCGGCGGCACCTACTACAGCTACCAGAACAGGTAAGAGTTGCCTCTCTCTGCGTTAAATGGCAGAGTGCTCAGTCAGAACACTGCCCCCTTGCTCCGCCTGGTGTTCAGGTCATGTAACTTCAGCTAGTTTTTCTTCTGCATGCGTTGGAATGGTGTTGTGCAGCACAGTGGCCGTGGCGTGTGAATAGATAGCATACCGCTGTAACACAATGCCGCATGCTCTGAGCCCGTATTAATAAAGCATCTCCGATTAGGAGTGCTGATCTAGGATCAGTTTGGCCTTTTAGATCCCCCAGATAACGCTACAAGATAATGTGGATTGGGGGGGGTCCGATCCTAGATCAGCGCTCCTTTGCTGAAATGCTTTATTAATATACAGGCCCTGATCTCTCTTGCAGCATGGTCTACTGTTCTGACACTCCCAAGTCCTAATGGAAAGATTTGCATTGAAGTTAAATGTGCAAATACTATATAACTCTCAGACATAGGAATGGCTTTTCTGATGTTCATATGCACTAACAACCTTTTAGGTAGTCATCGTATTTCAGATCTGTACATTTAGCAGACACTTTTACCCAGAGTGACTTAGTTAATGCATCTACTTAAGGCAGCTTGGTACGACAACCACAATTCAGTTATATCTAGTTGAGGCAAGTGGGTGTTTTGAATGTCTGTTGGTGCTCTTTGGGCCTGGTGCCATTTTCTGTGTTCCGTGTGCTATAGTGTATGTGTGTGTCTCGTCTTGTTCCAGGTATCATTTCTGTGAGAAGTGCTTCAATGAGATCCAGGGGCTCAATGTGACGTTAGGGGACGACCCGGCACAACCACAGACGTGAGTCAACCCGTCTCTGCTTAACTTGTTCTGCAGTTCACTTCATTCATCTCATTCAAACTCAAATCGGATCTTGTTTTCTATTCAGGTATTTGCAGTAAATGTTTGTTTCATGTCATGTTTTAACCGTGTCGTCTAACCAGTTGCTGTCTTCTCTGCCTCTTCAGAATGATATGTAAAGACCAGTTTGAGAGGAAGAAGAACGATACACTAGACCCTGAACCGTAAGGCTCTTTAACCAGCCATCTGTATGTTTATGGCTCACACTCACTCCATATACCTTTCATATCAGCCTGCTGCTCCTGCAGGTATCCCTACTAGACCTAATGGTCAGCTCTAAAGCGCCATCTGGTGTTTAGTTTTTGATCACCTAGGGGAGCATTTCAACATGTACACCTTTGGCCACATGCTTGATTTTCAATAGGCAACATAAGACCCACTCATAGATCTCTACCTTTTAATTTCCATTCTATTTACACATTTGAGGTTTATTATAATGACAAGTAGATTTTTTTTATGACTATATATAAATGAATAATGGCCTACATACGAGTATTGTGTTCTAACCCCTCTTACAAAGGCGCACTTGCATTGGTCTGCTTGCACGTGCGTAAGAACTGGAGGAATATTAAGTGAATGTTGATCTCTCTATGGCTTCCTGCTCTAGCGGTCAAGCCAATCAGCACTCTTACATATCGTGAACAGTACAATTGAAACAAACAAGAAGAGAAACTGTTGACCTAAATGGGGGACATAACGGATATAGTTGTTAATGGGTTTCTGTAGTAAACCAAGATGTGATGTTTTTGTCACCAGGTTTGTTGACTGTAAAGATTGCGGACGGAAGATGCATCAGATATGTGTTCTACACTATGACGTCATCTGGCCATCCGGGTAAACATTCTGCCTAACCTCTGACAGTGTCACAAAATGGTGGGAAGAAGTTCTATTCGATACCAGCGACATTCTCTTTTTCTTTCTCTCTCACTCTGCAGATTCATCTGTGACAACTGTTTGAAGAAGAGTGGGAAAACACGGAAAGACAACAAGTTTTCTGCAAAACGTACGTCCTCTTTTCCATTCCTTAGCTATAAGCCCAATCTTAAAGTGGCAATCTGCAGTTGAAACAATAACGAAGCGTAATCCCCGCCCCTGTTTCGGTACAAAGCTGAGTGATGGGGCTGGAGAAATGTAACTGCTTTCAAATTCATAGACCAAGCAATGGATGCAAGGACTGACCATCTGTGATATCAAAACACAGTTTTATTATAGGCTATATAGTGTTTGGTTACATTTACTTTGTTTTCAAACATTGGAGTAAAACAGCTTATTTTGGGTTCTGATGGGGTACGATAGTTGAACTGAGCTCATGAGGCATTTATAAGTTGTGTTTTTCAATAATCAATGGGTACATACTGTATCAATCCTTCAAGGTTATACATTGATGTAGCAACGGCTGATTTCCCCTTTAAGAGTATTGGAATACCTAGCCAATTCCTTGTCATGCAATATCAAAAAAAAAAAAGCCCTAATCTTTTTGAACATCAGTTTAATAACAGCCTAGTTATTCAGGCTTTACAGAAGCATTTCTTTATATGACAAACCACTTCCATATGGTAAATGTCATGGACTTCTGCAATTACCTGCAGTAGCTCCCTCTCTCTCACACACATTTGCGGTTTTGCCTCTGGTATTTGTAGTACCAGAGAGTGTGTTTGACCTTTCCATGCACATGGCATTAAGCTAAATTAGACTCTGTCTGCACATTTATTCATACATAAAACATGTCCTGCTGAATGAAGGCTTGGTTTGTGACCTTTATGGACCAATCTCTCATGTGTGTTTGTGTGTGTGTGTAGGGTTGCAGACGACGCGGTTGGGCATGTACATTGAGGACCGGGTGAATAAGTATCTGAAGAGGCAGAACCACCCTGAGGCAGGGGAGGTGTACGTACGAGTGGTGGCCAGCTCCGACAAAACTACAGAGGTCAAACCTGGCATGAAATCCAGGTAGAGGCTGAGGAGTGGACAGCGCACATGTAGTGCACTACCTAACATTTCAGTGTACTGACGGAACACACATTTATTGCACTACTTTAGTTGTGCAGGCACTTTTACAGCATGTATAGAAGTCTTGTCTGTACCTCAACATAGTCAATACTCTAAATATTTGTCCACGCTCCTGTTTTATTGTTGCCAGTAAACAGTGTGATCGGCACCCTTGTTTGACTTTGGCTTTGCAGAGAGCCCAAGAGATAAGAATACACCACGTAAAACATAATGATCATATATTCATCTCTTAAATCCCATGTTGTTGAACCTGCGTGTTCAATGGTCAGTTCATATTTAGCAGACACTCTTATCCAGAGCGACTTACAGGAGCAAATTAGGGTTAAGCGCCTTGCTCAAGGGCACATCGGCCTTTCGTTTACTGGCCCAAAGCTCTTAACTGATAGGCTACCTGCCGCCGACTCAGTTTGGCCTCTTTGACACATATGGTTAATGTTAGATGTAGACAGACGTCTGTCTTTCTGTTTTTTCTGGTCAGGTTTGTGGACACAGGTGAGATGTCGGAGACCTTCCCCTACAGAACCAAAGCGCTTTTTGCCTTTGAGGAGATCGACGGCGTGGATGTGTGTTTCTTCGGGATGCACGTGCAGGAGTACGGCTCGGACTGCTCCTTCCCCAACACCAGGTCAGCACCTATACTTGTACCCCCTACATGACGCTAGTCCGGAGTACCTGTACCCCCTACATGGCACTAGTCCGGAGTACCTGTACCCCCTACATGGGGCTGGTCCGGAGTACCTGTACCCCCTGCATGGGGCTGGTCCAGAGTACCTGTACCCCCCTGCATGGGGCTGGTCCAGAGTACCTGTACCCCCCTGCATGGGGCTGGTCCAGAGTACCTGTACCCCCCTGCATGGGGCTGGTCCAGAGTACCTGTACCCCCCTGCATGGGGCTGGTCCAGAGTACCTGTACCCCCCTGCATGGGGCTGGTCTGGAGTACCTGTACCCCCCTGCATGGGGCTGGTCTGGAGTACCTGTACCCCCCTGCATGGGGCTGGTCCGGAGTACCTGTACCCCCTGCATGGGGCTGGTCCGGAGTAGTTGTAATGGGGTACACCGAGTGTGATGTGTTGGTAGACCCTTGATTCAGTAGTAACATATTACGTAAATAAATGTATACATTTTATATATGTGTTGAAATAATTGATGACATTTGTTTATTCCTGTGACTCCCTTCCTCCACAGACGGGTTTACATATCGTACCTGGACAGTATTCACTTCTTCAAACCTCGACTGCTGAGGACGGCCGTCTATCATGAGATCCTGATTGGCTACCTGGAGTATGTCAAGAAACTCGGGTAGGTCTTAATTAATGGTACAATGATATGCATTCATATTGCAGTTTTCTCAAGTAAAAGCCCTTTACTTGATGGCGGTAACTCCCCACTTGCATTAAATATGTCTCCCTACCAAAACAACCAACCGTTGTCTCTTCTCCCCCTCAGCTACTCTCAGGGTCACATCTGGGCGTGCCCCCCCAGCGAGGGGGACGACTACATCTTCCACTGCCACCCTGCCGACCAGAAGATCCCCAAGCCCAAGAGGCTGCAGGAGTGGTACAGGAAGATGCTGGAGAAGGCCTTCGCTGAGAGGATCCTCCATGACTTCAAGGTGGTTTAGGATTAAGATTATGGTTAGGATTAAGGTTAGGATTAAGGTAAGGATTAAGGGTTAAAGTTAGATCCCCCAAGCCCAAGAGGCTGCAGGAGTGGTACAAGAAGATGCTGGATACTGCTTTCGCTGAGAGGATCATCCACGACTTCAAGGTAGGCCTCTCAATGGCTAAAGCCTTCAGGCCTATCTTGTAGACTTGGTCCAGTTGAGTCCCCAGCCTTGGCCTTGGGAATGTTGTTTTCTCTTCAACAGGGCCAACCAAGCCTTCAACCTCTAAACTTTCTGAATGTATTAATAAGGCTAGAACAGCAACAACCAGCCAGCCATTTGTGTCCATTGGACATTTAAAGTAATCTTCTCCTGTGTTTTTCTCCAGGACATCTTCAAGCAGGCGACAGAGGACTGTCTGACGGGGGCCAACGAGATGCCCTACTTCGAGGGGGACTTCTGGCCCAACGTGCTGGAGGAGAGCATCAAGGAGCTGGAACAGGAGGAGGAAGAGAGGAAGAAGGAGGAGAACGTAGCCTGCTCCGACACACCTGAGGTGGGAGGAGGAGAGACGAGTCATAGGGTAGACCGATGATAGTACTAGAGACAATATCATCATCAATAGCTAACCTACCTACATGAATACATATAACTCCTACCTGTCTAGTCAAATTTGTCTTAAAATGTTTTTATTAATGTGAAATAAATTATTAGTCGAATGCATAACATGCATGTGGTGAATGTTTGTGCCCTCACTGTCCTGTGTGTAAACATTTGTTCATTTGCCATATTT
The DNA here is from genome assembly GCA_003317085.1 of Hucho hucho. Lineage (NCBI taxonomy): Eukaryota > Metazoa > Chordata > Actinopteri > Salmoniformes > Salmonidae > Hucho > Hucho hucho. The sequence continues at coordinate 94,250 of QNTS01001928.1, forward strand.
TTCAAACTCTTCCCTCTTCTCTTCACCTCAGGGCACGCCGGGGGACACGAAGAACGCCAAGAAGAAGAACAGCAAGAAGACCAATAAGAACAAGGGCAGCGTGAGCCGAACCAATAAGAAGAAGTCTGGCATGCCGAATGTAGCCAATGACCTGTCCCAGAAGCTCTACGCCAGCCTCGACAAACACAAAGAGGTATGATGACGTCACCACGTTCGCTTTGAGATGCCTGTCGTCTTTCAATGGCTTTAACTGTTTAATGAAGTTGTTTCTTAGAATGGTGCCATGTGTAGGTTCTCTTCTATAGTCTCTGACCCAAACCCAATGGCAAACAATCAAGAATTGAGTGATGCTCTCTTCTCTCTCCAGGAGTATTTCTAACCCCTCTCTCCCTCCAGGTGTTCTTTGTGATCCACCTGCACTCGGCCCAAATGGCCAACATGCTGCCCCCCATCATGGACCCTGACCCCCTGCTGAACTGTGACCTGATGGATGGCCGCGACGCCTTCCTCACCCTGGCCCGGGACAAGCACTGGGAGTTCAGCTCTCTCAGGAGGTAATGATAATACATTTGATTTGTATAGCGCTTTTCATAATGGAGGAATCTCAAAGTTCTACCTCTTCAATTCTACGTTAGAATTGAACATATGACTGTCTTACCTACCTTACCTAAGTTGAATGCACTGACTAAGTCGCTCTGGATAAGAGCCTCTGTTAACCTGTTACGGATCCAATCCCGTGAACGGGATCGATTCTGACAACATCTGGTGAAATGCAGAGCGACAAATTCAAATTACAAAAATACTAATTTCAAACATTCATGAAAAAACAAATGCTGCACACCCTTCAAAAGCTTAGACTCTTGTTAATCTAACAGCATTGACAGATTTCCAAAAGGCTTTTACGGCAAAAGCAGAACATTTGATTGTCTGAGGACAGCGCCCCCACTCAAAAACTCAATTAGCATAATAACATAACCAGCAGAGGTGTCACAAAACTCAAAAATAGCATAAAATAAATCACTTACCTTTGATCTTCCTCTGATGGCATATCAAAGGTCCTTTTGTTGGATAAAGTTCCTCTTCATATCCATATAGCTCCGTTTGGTTGGCGCGTTTTGTTCAGTAATCCAGGACGGGTTTCCGAAAGTAGGTACGTCTGTTTGCTATAGGGTTTTCATGGGCATTTCAAACAGCTTTTTTCAGTTTGTCGTAAACATTAGTTATGAGTCTATGGGATTTTACTTATATGTGATATTATAAAGTCTGCCTTATATTGGACGACTTATCTTCAGAAAAAGAACTGAGCGCGCATTCCCTGTTACGCGCAAAATCCAAAACAGTACACTTGACGTGGACTCAGGAACAAGTGGTGTTACTCACTTGATTTTCATGATTGAACGTTCCAACCTTTTTCTAAAGACTGTTGACATCTAGTGGAAGCCATAGGAACTGCATACTGGGAGCTAAAATACCATGCATTGAATAGCATGCCAACATTGACATGATTGATTCAGACATCCCGGATGGATTTTGCTCGGGTTTTTGCCTGCCATATCAGTTATTTTATACTCAGACATTATTTTAACAGTTTTAGAAACTTCAGAGTGTTTTCTATCCAAAGCTACTAATTATATGCATATCCTAGCTTCTGGGCCTGAGTAACAGGCAGTTTACTTTGGGCACGTTTTTCATCCGAACTTCAAAATACTGCCCCCTAGCCCTAAGAAGTTAAGTGTCCTAAATGTATCAATAAAAAGGCTACATTCAGTAAGAATCAAGCCAGCTAAAGCAACAATGGTAGATGCTGAAAGGCCTTCACAGAGTCTGTTAAAGTGAGTTTTGGTATTTTTAAGCCAGTTTTTAAGTTGCTTGATGGATGGAGTGGCTCTCAGATGGTAAGGTAGAGCGTTCCGTAGGCCAATGGTTTCAAACCTCTCCTCAGGGACTCCCAGACGTTTCACAATTTAGTTGTAGCCCTGAACTAACTCACCTGATTCACCTATTCAAGGCTGGTTAGTTGACAAGTTGAATCAGGTGTGCTAGCTGTGGAACAGATAAAATATGTGGGATGACTGGGGGGCCCCGAGGAGGTTTGAAAACCCCTGCCATAGAGGACCATTGGTTGATGAATTCCTACCAATTGTTCCCATAAGGTGTAAGTGGAGCACCATGTGCATGCTGGTGGAGCTGCACAACCAGGGTCAGGACCGCTTCGTCTACACCTGCAACGAGTGTAAACACCACGTGGAGACACGCTGGCACTGTACCGTCTGTGAGGTAAGACACAGACACACGTGCACATACATCCTCACCATCTTTGGAGATCTATACCATGTTCCTGTGTCCCAATCAATCAAATTAATTTCATAAAGCCAGTTGTCAAAGTGCTTCCCAGTAACCCGGCCTAGACCCTTAAGAGCAAGCAGGCAATAGCTGTGCTCTCTGACACTTACATCTGCCCATCTACCTCTCTCCTCTCAGGACTTTGACCTGTGTATCAACTGTTACGCCGCCAAGGGTCACGAGCACCAGATGGTCAAGTGGGGCCTGGGGCTGGACGACGACAGCAATGGAGCGGGCGGCGCCGGCGAGGCCTCTAAGAGCCCCCAGGAGTCACGCCGTCTCAGCATCCAGCGCTGCATCCAGTCCCTGGTTCACGCCTGCCAGTGTCGCAACGCCAACTGCAGCCTGCCGTCCTGCCAGAAGATGAAGCGTGTGGTGCAGCACACCAAAGGTAATGAAATTGGTTGCTGGCATCAGTATCCTGCCGTTGTGCCCTTGAGCAAGGAACTTAACCCCAAAACTGCTCCAAGGGCGCTGCACTGTGACTGACCCTGTCATCCTAACCTCTGTGGATCCATGTCTCTCGAGGGGGGGGGGGATGATATTATGGAAAAAGACACTTCGATGTTTCCTTGACAATTGACAATAACATATCTTCTCTTATATATTTTAGGTTGCAAGAGGAAGACTAACGGTGGTTGCCCCGTGTGCAAGCAGCTCATCGCTCTGTGCTGCTACCATGCCAAGCACTGCCAGGAGAACAAGTGTCCTGTACCGTTCTGTCTTAACATCAAGCACAAGCTGAGGCAGCAGCAGCTCCAGCACCGCTTACAGCAGGCTCAGATGATGAGGAGAAGAATGGCCACCATGCAGGGAAGATCAATGCCCCAGAGCTTACCATCTCCCCCTCAGGCCCCCACTACAACCCCAAACACCACCCCCTCTCACCCCCAGCCTAACACACCCCAAACCCCCCAACAACCGCTTTCAAACCAGCCGCAGACCCCAAACGCTGCAGGTATGTCACCAGTGTTCCCTCCTCGCAACGGTCATCCCCTAACGCCAGCTTCCCAGGGCAAGGGGGGACCTCAAGCATCCCCTTTACACCAGCAGCAGTCACCTCTCCCCCCGCAACCTCCCCAACCCCAGCCACCCCCTCAACCTCAACAACCCTCTCAACAACAACCCCCTCTTGCTGCGGTCAAGATGGCGCGGCACATTGAGATGGTGGCCCAGGCGCAGCAGCAGAACCAGCAGAACTACCGGGTCAACATGAACGGCCTGCCGCTGCACCAGCAGAACCCCCAGCCTCACCCCCAGCAGCAGCAACACATGGCCGGACCCATGCAGATGGTTGGGGGTCAAATGGTGGGACCCAGAGGGCCCCAGGGCATGCAGCAGCCCATGGCCCCAGGTCAGTGGCCCAGCGCAGGGGGAGCCATAGCGGGAGCTCAGCCTGGACAACCAGGAGTTGGAGTCCCTCCCCAGGTGGGTCAACCCCAGCAAGGTATACCGATGCAACAGAGACCCATGATGTCTCCTCAGCAACAGGCTCAGAGGATGCTAGTCCCCCAGCCGGGGGGTCCCAGACCCCAGACGCCATCCCAGAGACCCGGGGCCATCGCCCCCAACGCCCTCCAGGACCTCCTGATGACCCTCAAGTCCCCCAGCTCACCCCAGCAGCAGCAGCAGGTCCTCAACATCCTGAAGTCCAACCCCCAGCTCATGGCGGCATTCATCAAACAGAGAACGGCCAAGTACCACGCCAGCAACCCCCTGCAACAACAGCAGCCGGGGATGTTGGGAGCCCAGCCGGCGATGCAGGCTGGGGCCGGGGGGGGCCAGAGGCCCGGGATGCCCCCTCAGCAGCCTCAACAACCCACCGCCCAAGGGATACCCCAGGGGCAACTCATGAACNCAACAACAACAACAACAACAGCAGCAGCAGCAACAACAACAGCAGCAGCAGCAGGCCCATCCAGGTCCGTTCCCTCCCCAGACCCAAGGCCAGACGACCAGCTACTCTCAGCTCCGCATGCAGCAGCAGCTAGTCATGCAGGCCCAGGGACAGCTCCCTCCAATGGCGCAGATGGGTCAATCTGGCATGGACCCCACCTCCACCACCCAGAACCTCTTGCACCAGCGGATGCTCCAGCAACAACAGCAGGGTATCTCTAACCAACAGGCCATCCTCAAGCAGCAGATGGGCGGCTCCCCGGTCCTGCCTAGCCCCACCATGAGTCCCCAGGCCCATCTGCTGGCCAGCCAGCCCCAGCCTGGAGCTCACCTCCCTGGCCAGTCACCCATGGCCAATGCCCTCTCCAACCGGTCCCCTGCACCTGTCCAATCCCCGTGCCCGCCCTCGCAACAACCCCCACATTCCAGCCCTTCGCCCCAGGTTCAGCCCTCATCCCACCCGGGGTCCCCCCACCCGGGCTTGGGGGGCCCCATGCCTGGCTCCATGGACCAGGGACACTTGGCGGAGCAGAGCGCTATGCTATCGCAGATGAACACGCCCGCCAGAGGAGGGTTGAAGAATGACTTGGGCACAGGAGGGGATACGACAGGAGATACGCTGGAGAAGTTTGTGGAGGGATTGTAGCATTAAACAGGAGACTTGGACTGTGTCCCAAATAGGTGACACCCAATTCCCAAATTAGTGCACTAGGGCCCTGCTCAAAAGTAGTGCACTATGTAGGGAATAGGGTGCCATTTGGGATGCATCCAGAAACAAACCCCACTCTCCCCATCCTCCACTGATGTACTCGGACTCTGGGCCCCTCCCCTTTTTGAGACTTTGTTCTTTATAAAGTAATCTTTTTTTTTTTTTTTTTTACTGACATGTACAAAGTTTCAAGAGATGTAAAAAGAGAGAAAATGGGATAAAATGAAAAAATGCCAACACTTATAGGGGAATGTTGATGTTTCCTTAAACTGGTGTTTCTTCTTCCTTATGAGTCGGGATTTTGCAAATTGCTGTTTAAAAGACGTTTAAATCACAAAGAATATATATTTTTTTGGTTGAGACCAAAATGTGCTCAGACTTTGTTTTATTTGTTTGGTATTTGGTATGATGTCATGCCTTTTCGTTTTCTTTTTTTTAAAGAAAATGTACAAAACAGTTGCGTTATAGTATTCATTCTTTTTATTTTGTACCTTTTTTGGGAAAAAAGTTAAGCATTTTTTGTTTTGTGTTGAGACTGTAAAATATTTCTGTCTGGGAATTGGGATAGGTTTCTTTTCTCAAGCTCTTTTCATTCCTGGGGCATACATCCAGAAAATGTCTCCCTATTCCCAATATAGTGTAGTCCACTATATAAGGAATAGGGAGCCATTCCAGATGTAGCCCTGGCAATTGTAATCTAAAGTGTTTTTTATAGATCCACCTGCATTTGAGAGGGAGGGACTCCTTTTCCTCTTTGTGAAGTGTGTGTGTGTTCGAGGAGAGCTATCCATTTGTATTGAAATAGGAAATGGACTATAGCAGTTTGTAATACACTGGCATGTATGCAGAAACACTTGGCACACGTACACGGAATGCCAAACTCTCAAAACACACACAACAAAACAAGGACAAAATCTCACTAGCCTGGAAACCGGAATCTCTGTCTTGACTTGCGGATGTAGAAAATTGTGGTTCCGTCATTTAAAAAGTTTGTCATAACGGCATTTGTTGTGTAAAGTTAAGTATATAAAGAGAACAGCGACTCCTATCCTGAGGGGGCATGGGGGACAGAAGGACTCCTATCCTGAGGGGGCATGGGGGACAGAAGGACTCCTATCCTGAGGGGGCATGGGGGACAGAAGGACTCCTATCCTGAGGGGGCATGGGGGACAGAAGGACTCCTATCCTGAGGGGGAATGGGGGTTCACTGCTTGACTGCGTGTTTGTTTTAAAAAGAGATAAATAAATAGTCCAGTTGTCTATCAACCCTCTATCCTCATTCCCCTCTCTCAAAAACACAAACTTGAATAAAACTTGGGGTGGGTTACGTTCTCCTAGCTCCATATTGTAAATCATGCAAGTTATTAAGCAAAAATACTATAAATATGAGGAAGAGCGAATGAAATCACTGTATAAACTGGTTAAAGACTCATTTCTTACTTATATACCATATTGTTAAATAAACTGTGCAACAGAAAACACTTGGAGTTATACTTCTGTGTCATAGTGGTTTGTGTGTCTGTGGGATTGTTTGCCCTGCAATTTTGATAGCATACCTGAACTAGGATGAGGTTGTGTGTTTTAGAAAATTAATGATAAAGTGAGTATTAGGGCAGTCTCAGAATGAGAAGAGGTAAAGTGAGTATGTGGGCTTTATTCAATAATCTCAAGAAGCCATGCAAATTTCAGGTTAAATGGGCTCCTGAGTGGCGCAGAGATCTAAGGCACTGCATCTCCGTGCTTGAAGCGTCACTACAGACACCCTGGTTCGAATCCAGGCTGTATCACAACTGGCTGTGATTAGGAGTCCCATAGGGCGGCGCACAATTGGCCCAGCATCGTCTGGGTTTGGCCGGTGTAGGCCGTCATTGTAAATAATGTGTTCTTAACTGACTTGCCTAGTTAAGAAGGTTACTTATTTTTTTTTAAATACAAAAAAAATAAACATTACACACAAAGCTGTTGCAAATTACTTGCCATGATTTCAGGGGAGAAGCTGTGGATTTTAGAATATTTTATTGTTGGATGAAATGATATAGCCATCAAGCCCCCAAAAATGTATATGGTCACTTATACTTTAGTTTAAAGCTAATTGCTATTCTTCTACTGGTAACATTTTCTAAACGTTCTAAATGATTTAGGACTTTAATAAAGGGGTCTTGTAACGCACGAATCCACCCTATCACATGACCTGGGTAGACGGCAAGCCTGTTGTCACGTAGTATATGTGAAGCGGTCGAATGTGAGTATTTTGAATAATAAACCAGTTTACTTTATTGGGACACCCCATGTCCCCCTATCCAGGTGTCTAGACGAGAGTGAGGACAGTGCTGCCCCCGCCCCCGCCCCCGCTCCCAGCGTCCCAGAATGCCCCATCTGTGGTAAACGGTTCAAGTCCCAGAAGAGTCGCGCAGCCCACCTGAAGCGCTGCTCCTCCGATGGGCGTGGCTCCTGCCGTGCTGCTGCAGGCTGTACAGAGACAGGTTGCAGAGGGCCTGACTGACCACCGCCAACCAACCGTGAGTCACCCTGGCCTGATTGGTCCCGCCCCTTTGAACCATCAACCAACCCAAACAACTTGACTGCTATTACTGTACATTAAATTGATAACTTTGATGTTAGAAGCATTGAGTCGTGTCCAGGAGGGTGCAACATACTGAACATTGCAGATAGAAGTGTACTTGATAGAGCTAACGTTGTGCCCTACTGAACTGCCCCTGTATGATGCTTTTGGGGCCTTTCTGTCCCACCTAGAGAAAGAATGTAGGAGAAACACTGCGTTGTTCAAATGCTGGAAGACAATAAACTATTCTATTCCACCCGTGAATAACCCTCTCCTCTCCCCCAGTCCGCAGGCCGGAGGTTCCAAGCGTAAAGGCTCCACAGACCCCAGCCTCCCGGGCAGGAAGAAGCCCAGAAAGAAGCCCCGTGGCCTGGACAAACATGCCATGGTGGCCATGGCCCTGTCCCACTCCCTCCTGGAGCAGGAGAAAGAGATGGAGCAGGAGATGCAGAGAGAGATACACAGGGAGATGGAGAGAGAAGGTGGTCAGCAGCTCCCAGCCCTCCTCCCTCACATTTCTCTGTCACCATTGAAGTGGAGAGCTGAACCAAGTAAGACGAGTTAGTCACTATCTTGACTGAACCTACATATTGTTTAGGCAATGCATTATGCTACGATTATAAGGATGCATTTGCTGTGACGAAAAACTATTTCCCTTTATTATGTCAAACAGGATCAAACTATACTAAATGCATTGATATGAAACTATACATGTATAAACATTTTGATGATGTTTATATTATATGATTAATATAGTAGCTGAGTCATTTTCTCTTGACCCCTCCCCCAGATAAGGGGCGTGGCAAGAGGAAAAAGGGTGCACCCCCTCCCCTCCTCCTGGTCCAGGACTCGGAGACAGCCCTGAGGCGACTACAGGAGCGCGTGGCTGGCCTCCGTACCCGCGCCCACTCGCCGCCCACCCCCACACGCTGCCCCAGCTCCCTGCCCTCCTGCAGCACTGGCCCCCTCTGGCAGAAGAGTGTGTTGCGGTAAGAAGGGCCGAAGGTCATCTCTGAGTTCTACACCCAAGGGCTCAGAGAGTTTATACAGCCTTGGGTGTCTGTAAAGGTGAGAGCCCGTGTGCGTGTGTTACTCATACTTTCACATCTTTGCTTCTAATACTCTTGATTTGCGTTAAAAGTATGCGTGTATCTTGATTCATAGTCTTCATTCACACTTTAATTTATTTCACTCAATTTGTCTTCTTCTAGATGGATATGATCTGTCCCACCAAGGCCATGCCTATATCCTCCACCAACCTTTCCATAATAGAAGGCATCTCTATGACCAAGCAAAATATCCCCTCCTCCCAACGACCTGTCTCCTCCACCCAGGCAGCCCCCTCTTCGCTCCCTTCCACCCCAGGGACAGGACACCTTCCAGTGGGCAGCCAGACTCTGTGTGACCTGATGGAGCTTGCTGATGAGGGAATACCCCAGGACCTGCCAGAGGTAAGAGCTACTCCTGGGAGAACTGTTATATACAGGAAACACACGGGGAAGAATGTGCACAAAACACAATGAAACATATCAACATTCACAGCTCTTTATGAACTCTTGAATCAATCCAAACCCAACAATTTAATTCACACAGTAACATTCATTTAGTCGATTCATGTTATGTCTTCACACCCCCAACGGTGTCCGTACTCCCAGGGTTCTATGGTAACGTCCCGCCCCGGAGAAAGTCACGAATAAGGTGTGTTTGACTTTTGTGATAGCCGTCATATGGTCAGCCATCCAGACAATGCCATGAATCGTGATGGAGTCCTCACTCTGGGCCTTGGCGCCTGCTAGTCGCTAGACGCATCTTCATCACTGGCCTTCATCGTTGTTCACGTGTTCACTCCCTATTTTTCCACTACAGACACAGGATGCATATACACGCTCACAGACATGGCGATAAACACTCACAGCATCCCTAACTAGCAAACCTACTGTACCTCTAACGTTGTTTATCTTCCCTCTGTCCCTCAGACAAAGAGAACACCGCTACAGACTTCCACCTAAGTGGCTTTGTTCCTGAGAGCACAGACGAACCCCCTGACCTGTGTCTCAGTGGCTTCATCCCAGAGAGCATTAGAAACACTGAAAGCTATCAAATGAGATCTGTTCCTCAAAGCAGAGATACCAACAGGAGCAACCAGAAATCAGTAGGAGACCTTTTTAGAAGTCTTCCACTTACATACATTTTCATAACTAGACCTTGATTATCTGAGTGCCGGGTGTTAGAGTAGGGGTGGAGCAAAACCCTACACGCACCCAGTAGCTCTCCAGAAAGAGGGTTGGCCACACCTGGGCTAATATAATCACCATCTCATCATAACTGTTGGACACTTGTTGCCTGATCATTGCTCTGTGCTGGTAGCCATTGTCTGTCTCTGACCCATAGGTGGCGCTGACCAGGCTGGCCTCAGACCTGACCAGTATGGTGAACAACCCCCAGTTCAGTGATGTCCAGCTACATGTGGACACTGGGGAGGTTTATGTCAGCCATTCATTCATGCTGTATGCTCGATGCCCCCTGCTGGCACAGATGGTAAGTGCACGTGTGGATTTTGCCTCGTTATATTTGCTTGTATGGTTCTCATTTGAAACCATTAATATTTACAGTTGCATTTGATTTTTTTGATTTTTTATCTCTCATTCCCTCCCTCTATCATCTGTCCTCTCATCTCTCTCCCCCCACACTATCCCTCTCTCTCCCAGGTCCATGACAGTGGATTCGGGGTGCAGGAGGAAGGCATGCCCTCAGCCCAGAGGGTGTTGTTGGGTGAGCTACCAGGCCAGGCAGTGTTTACCCTGCTCCAGTACCTCTACACAGCCCACTGCCCCCTCACACACACCCTGCTGCCACACATACAGGAGCTGGCATCCAGGTAGTCTGACTAAAAACACCTTCGACTGGATGGCAAGACTGGTGTTTGTGAAATGACTTAATCTTAGTAACAGAGAGTATTACAAAATAACATATTGTTCTTTATCTCCCTTCCCCCCCTGCTTTCTGTCTCTTTCTTTCTGGCTCTCTCTCTTTCTTTCTATAAAACTCCTTTCTCTTTTCTCCTCATCAGGTTCGACCTGGAGGAGCTGCAGCAGCTGTGCCAGCTCTACCCAGCTCAGACAGACCTCCAGAGTTATAGAGGGACAGGGTCAGTGGGGAGACTACCCAGCCCAAGAGCACCAATCTGGGGGAGAGGAGGAGCACCGAGACCAGGTCTTCATGGAGCTCCTCCGCTCCATGTGGAATGAAGAGGTGGTTGAGGAAGATGAAGGCAGAGCAGAGGAAGGAGGGATAGCGATGGAGGAGAAGGTGCGAGGGGATGGCGTGACGATAGAAGACGGAGAGACAAACGAAGAAAGGGTGAATGAAGAAGAGATGGAGGAGATATGAGTTTGCCGCCACTCAGAGAAAGAGAGATGAAGGGAAAGAGAGCAAAAAGGAAGAATCAGAAGTGACATTTTCTACAGAGACAGAAGAAGAGCAGGAGGCTCCAATCCAAGCTCACTCATTGGCTGAACACTCAAATAGGGCTGAATTAACACGCATCACATCCCCTCAAACAAAACCTCCCAGTTTAGAGGCAGCCATAGCTATTGGTGACATTGACACAGACAGGGGGGATCCAAATAGGATAAAAACTGATCTTAACAAATCAGAAGGTAGAGATCTAGAATGTTCTAGAACAGCCACCATAGAGTCAGACAGAACAAAACATTTTGAATCAAACATCACAAGCTCAAGAAGTGTTGGAGAGGTATCAACAACAAAATGCCTCCACTCCAGCCCCCATGACATTCAAGAACTAAACGCTAGTCTGGACTGTAGCTACAGCCGCCTCTTCTCTGACTCCTGGGGGGTCTATGAGACGCAGGAGGAGCCCCACACCTCCCCAACAACACAACCATCCTGCCACTCCCAACCCCCCAGGGCTATCCATAAACCCTCCTGCTCCCAGCCCCCCAGGACCATGGTAGTGGAGGGTGCAAGACAGCCAGAGCTCACCTCCCCACCCCCACCGTCCTCCCACTCCCCACCCCCACCGTCCTCCCGCTCCCAGCCCACAAGGGTGAGGGTCGATGGGTGTACGAGACAGACAGCGATCCCTACCCTCCAGTACTCAGCCAGTGAAATCATTGACCTCTCCATCAGTCCTCCTCTGGTCCCTGGTGTATCCGCCCTACCTGTTCCTGGTTTGTCCCCAGGGGAAGTGACTGACCCCGGGGCACGAGGTAGGATGGAGGGGGTGGTGGGAGGATGGAAAGTTCCTGTGTGTAAGGAGTTATTCCAAGAGAAGATACCGTCTAGTCCAGAGGACTTAAAGCGAGAGAGTCATGGTCCGTACAGTATTTCTGGACCCGTCTCTCCTCCTCACAGTACCAACGAAGAACCTGAGCTTATAGTTCTGTCTGACTCTAGTGAAGAGATGGAGGTAGGGGATCTAGCACCTACCAGCCCCTCTCCACCACCCCCTCCTCATCTCTCCCAGAACCACCAAGGCTACACCCGAATCACAACTCAATCCAACACAGAACCCAAGAAACCCACCTCGATAACCCAATCAGACAGAGAACCTAAGAAATCCAGCTCGAAGGAGAAAGAGACTATTGGTGGTTCTGTGAGGTTTCCTTCTGTCTTAACTTCAGATCAAGTCCCAGATCCTCCTAGTTATAAACCAGTTTCTAATCCTGGTTCTACTAGTCTCGTGGACTGTTCTGCAGAGGTGTCTTGGCTCGTCCCGGCCACTCCGCCCATGCCGTCCAAGAGGACCAGCTCTAGCTCTACCCAGACCTTTAGTAGCATGCGTCGCACTCAGCTCTTTCCTAAGGCCAACTCTTCTTCCTCCTCTTCTGCAGGGTCAGTTTTCTCCTCTCACACCCTCCCTTTCAGGCCTAGCATCCAGACCTCCTCCACCTCCAACCCACCCAGGGTTTCTACACATTCTGCCCAGACAGAGTCCTCTATTTCTAGGCAGAAATCAGACAGCAGAGGGCTTCGGCACTCCAGCTTGGGTCTCGACCATGACTAACGCTCTTCCCATAAATATAACAGTGGGTCTGACCGTGCTGCCCGCTCCCCTGGATTCAGAGTCCCAACCAAAACGCTCCTGCTTTCCCCGCCTGACCCCCTCTCTCTGTCATCCCCCCACCAGACCCCTCCACCAAGGGTACCCCACTCCACAACATCCCCCAGCCTTACAACTCCACTCCCCTTCATTCAGATCCACCCAAGCCCCCTGCTCTGTCTCTGGCCTCCATGGCCTCCCCTCTGCTGAGAGACGGGGAGGGGGACAACGGAACCGGGCAGAGAGGGAGGGGGCTGGGGGTCTCTGGGCCTGTCCCTCTCGGACCCTTCTCACCCCTCCTCGTCCCCACATAAGGAGTCCCTTACCCAACCGAGAGAGAACAGTGGCTCCCCCGGACAACGCCGGCCATCCACTGAGTCTAAATGCTTCCACAGCCCAGGAGATAGAGGGGGGTGAGAGAGGAATCGGATGAGATGATGAAAATGGAGGAACTGGAAAGGAGTGTAGTGAAAGATGAAGAGCAGGAGGAAGAGATAGGAGAAGACATGGAGAGGTCCAGTAACAGCTTTCAACAGAGTTTTCAACAGAGCTTCCTCAGGATGGACGAGCCGCCCATGGCCTTCGATGACTCCTGGGGCCTAAACGCAGGAAAAGGGGACATGGACGAAGAACGATCCCAGGCAGTGTGCTTCAGTCTGAGGCTAGAGAGCAGCGGAGGTGGGGCTAGTCCTCCAAGACAGAGCCGGAGAGATGGAGAGATTGCAGGACCATCCTCTATTTTTACCCCCTCTCCTCCTCTTCCTAAAGCCTACATCACCCACTCTTACTCCACCCCCTCTCCACCCAACACCACTACACCCCAGGCCAACCCAGAGATCAACGCTAGCCTCCTGGACGCTGAGATCTGGGATGACTGGGGGGATGAGGCTCTTCCTCTGAGGGTGAATCCTGTAGCTTTGGCTCAGAGAGTGACCCAGCTCAAGACTCCAGGTAGTACACTTTCAGCAGTTATACCCTTGTATAGAGGTTTTGATGTTTAATCAAGCTAGCTTGGGTTCAAAGCCAGCTTCATTACTTCGTACTGTTGAAATATTGAACAGTCTTCCATTCGTGTTATTCTGATCCATAAATGCAATAAACATGTGAAACACATTCACTGTTGTTACATCTTTTCTTATTTCTCTACCCCTCTCTCCACAGTGGCCCCCCATAGGAAAGGCCAGCAGGGCCCCCTGGTCCCCATGCCCAGCTACTCTGACATGGACACACCTGACCTCAAGAACAAGCTCAATAGGTCTGACTCCCCCAACACATCACTTCATAACAGTCTCTGATATCTCTGCCTTTTTATATTAGTTTTTCAATTCATGTGGTCATTTCACTCCCCCCATCTTAAGAGACCTAGCCTGGTCTAGTTCCCAGTCCTTCTTCCTCCATTGATAGTTTTTTGATATGTGAGATTATAGGAGCACAATGCATGGCAGTGTAGTCGGTCTATACCTCCCTCTTTCTGTTTCCCTCTCCATATAGTAAAAGTCTGTTGCCATCCTGCTCTGTATCCTCCCTCTAGATTCGGTGTGCGTCCCTTACCCAAGCGCCAGATGATCCTGAAGCTCAAGGAGATCCACCAGGTCATCAGCTCAGAGTCCGAGGACGAGGCACCTTCCCTGGGGTCGCCCCAGAGCAGTCGGGCCCCCACCCACCACCTCTTCCATGGAGCCCACCAGAAAGCCAGTGTCCTGTGCCCAGACTGGGGGTTTAAAGAGCCTAGTGGAAGAGTAGCACCTACCGTCTCCCTGGTGAAACTGCCTGGTGGGGAGGAGGACATGGAGCCTCTCTGCCTCTCAGTGATCCAATACATCCTCCACAGCACCCAGTGAAGACTCAGAGGTTAGCACTGGGAGTGTGTTGTTCATGTATGTATTTGTCTAGAATACTTTGACTGCTAAATTCAAAGTCAAATGTACTAACAATGACACTCCTCCGTTCATCCCTCCCCACAATCTATTCTCCAGGTCTAATCCAGAGCAGTGCCTCTCTGACACCGATGACATCACTGCCTCGCAGTCTGCCTCCAAGCTCCAGGACAACGTCGTCGCATCCAGTCAGACCCTGACCTCTACGGGCAGATCCTCCACTACCAGCCCCTGGTCCTGTCAGACCTCCAGGCCGCAGGTATCCGGCTGGGGGCCGCCAAGCTACCTGACTACCTGGATTCCCAGTGCATTACGTTTACCACAGTCAAGCCTGGACTGAGGGGAGGAAGAAAGAGAAAAGGGAAGGGGGGGACCAGGGCTGGAGGGAGGAGAGGGACAGCTAAAACAGCAGATTGAAGTTACCTTTGAGGGGATACCGGAGGCAAAGGTGTATTTTGAAAGGTTTGGAGGGAAATAATGGAGTCTGAACTAAATCAGTGGCAATTAAGGCTGTCAAGTGTTACTACCATTCTGAGTTCTAGTGGGATGTTGGACTTCTATAATTAAGACATTTTTATGTTCTCTTCCTAGTGTCAAGTCCTATCTTTACAGCATGCTATACTAGTCTGGACTAAGCCATTTTCACTGGGTTATTGAACTATTCTGTCCACAAGCAAAAATAGTTAACATTCAAAACCCCTGGATTACCCGGGAATAACTCCAGCACAAAGCAAAATCGTGAAAAATATTTTACTGTTCTCCAAAGACCAGCCAAGAAATAGACTTCATTCAATCTGAGCACAACTCATGTTGGGGCAGGGAGGTACTTGTTAAAAAGAAAACACAAGCAGAAGAAAAATCAGATACTCCTCATTAATTGGTTCTTCTGGTTGATTAGCCAATCAGGAACAGGCATTTTCCTTGGAGGTGGAGCGTTCAGTCTAAAAGGTCAAAGTTCATAGCTTCAGGACCATTCAGGGGTACAGCAGTGTGTGCGTGTCACACACTCCCCTAGCACGGTGCAGATATCAGTATTCCTTTGAACCCAAAATACTGGGAAGCCCACTAAACTGCAGCTTCAGAACCAGAATGTCCTCTCTCCACCCCTCCTGCGCCTCTTCTGATCACAGCTTGGCCCATGTGGCTTCCTCGCCAGTCAGCACCTCCTGTCCCTTCTCTTCCTGTCCCGTCACGACAGGTTAGCGATGTTGGCCAGGAAGCGCTGGGCCCACCACTCCTCCAGGTCTATAGGCACAAAGTCTGTAAGGAGACGGGGAATAGGTGCTAATGAGAGAACAGTACTATTATGGTACCTCTGTCTGAACCTCACAAGTCTACACATCCTGAGCACAGGTCTGCATGGAGAGAAGGAGGCAATAGTGTGAGATAAGGAAGGACACAGTATCAGTGAGATTTTTGCATATTGAGATACTACATTTGTGCTTCAAACGCCTCACTCTTTCTCTCTGTGTAACCTCAAAACACTACACTGTCCATCTACTGTTAAGTAACTGTCCAATGACCTACTAAGTGAACAGGACTGGACAGGTTTGTGTGAAATCAGCAACCAGGAGGAGTGCCAGTTTATCCAAGGTGAGAGACATAGTTGTTCAGAGACCAGAGAGTTAAACATTAAAACAAAAGCGTGCCTTATGACCTCTATCTAGCTGCAGATAAGATGGAGCCAAGAATTGCTTAGCCTGCTGTGTTTCCTTAGACAGTACTGAGACAGACATTTATAGGGCTAGACAGAAATACACCAAAATAGAGGGTTAAGACCGTGACAGTGGCGCATGAGTAGGTGTGCTGATCTAGGATCAGTTTGTCTTTTGGATCATAAGATTGTATGGACAGAGGACCTGATCCTAGATCAGCACTCTTACTCTGAGGCTTTATGAATACAGGTCCTGGGCATCACATAATTGGATGTAATGAGATAGGAAGTAGAGGTAGACTGTAGTGTACAGCCTCTCCCATATATCCCCTTGTTGCACATCTTCAGTAGAGAAAGATGGAGGCTGATTAAACAACAATGGCGGTTAGTGAATAAGGCCTATAGATAGATACTCACTCTTCGTTGTGGTACTGGGGGTCTTCTCTGCGTACTGCACGGGCCCCTGGCCACATACAGCAGCAGGCTCCACACTGCCATCTTTATCTCCTGCCAGCTGCTGCTCTATTTCCTGCCATGCTGCAGAGCGGAGAGAATATACAGAGGCATTAATACACACACTAACTGAAGATATACTTTACAGCAAATCACTTTTCCCCCATGTGTGTTATGCTGCGATTCCTAGGTAGTTGTATAATACAACCAGCTTATGACTACATAAAACCAACTGGGCATGACTGTGGGAAAATGTTTTGGGGGTGCTTTTTAAAAATCCATCTATTGCGATATTACAGTATCATGGGGTGCTGCAGCACCCTTCGCACCACAACTTCCCGCGGCTATGAAACTGGTGGCCCAATGGAAGTGTTTTTGTTTTAAATAAACTATTCCTCTAGAGGTGTAACCTTGCTTGTGCTCCAAATTCAAATGAAACAGCCAACCATGTGTCCTCGAGTGGACCAGGACAGAACTACAGTACATTGCATCAGCCACACTACTAGAAGGAGATAAGACTGGAGGTTGTGTTTCACTAGGAGTTATAACACACCCCTTACACTTTCAAATACAGTGTGTTGACTGTATACATTTCTGTGAAAAGCATTTGAATGTAGATGTACAAAAAGAAACCAAGCTCACTGTTTTATAAGAAGTGTAAAGGAGCTTTCCCCTTACATTACTTGGTAGTGTTTTCATAGTTTAATGGACAACCGATATCACTGGACTTGATTATTTCATGCACTAGAATATAGTGGTTTGCATTGGCAACGGGGTCAAAGGCTTTCTGTAAATGAGTAGAGCTGTGCTCTGTAAGATGTTTTATAAAAACAAACAAATGGGATATTCCCAGAACTTCCTTCTAACCATTATCATTGGGCAGTGCTCCAAGAACAACACAACAGGTCATGCTGAGACCATTCCATTCTGCTACAAGTCATCTGTCTTCATCAGAGCAGGCTGAAAGTATAGAACAAACTAGCCCAAACTGTCAGAAAGAATGTCTCCACTTTTGTACTGGACTGCTTCATAAAGCTCTCAAGTATTTCTATCAACCATTTACCTTCTCTATGGTTTGAGGATCTTTAACAAACTATACCTAAACTGTCAGAAAGAATGCCTCGACTTTTGCACTTGATTACACCATTTAAACTTGGTGGATTCTTGTAGCCATCTTCAATCCTCCCTGTTTGCTGTCGAGTGTAGGCTTAAACTCCACGTAGTTCTCTCTCTCTCTTCTATAGATTCACACCCCCTGTTTGCTTTAGTGTCTATTCTCCTCATGCATTGGGTAGTCTAATTGAATGCAGTGATTCTCTCCCAGATAAACATGACTGGTGGTGTGGATAGAGTGGCAGTGTCAGATGTAGCCTTGAGTTAACACTGACTCAGTGCTGCTGGTCAACATGTTCGTCAGCTATAATGGCCTTCCATTCAACTGATGTAAACTGGAATGTGGATGCATAAAATGACTTACTATAGGCTCAATAACCATCACATTGCATATTTGAGCATCTACAATACTCCTTATACCGTCAGGATGAGAGCCTTTTACTGTGTGAGTGAGTGTCCATGGCTCTATGCATGAGAAAAATGGATAATGCCTCATCTTTCTAGTAGTCAATGAGTCTCACCTTCGTACACAAATCTGACATTCTCTTCATGGGCCGGGGTGAAGCATTCAGATGGAGTATCTTCCTTCTGTGTGGTTGCAGTGTGGTATCTCTTCCCGTTCAGGCGATTAAACACTATCTTAGGAGCTGGAGAGCTAGACAGATAGAAAATGACGGTGAATAAGTAACAGTGTGTGTGAAATCGTATTGTGTACACCTCTGGAAAGCTGGTCTTGGTTCAGAAATGTATATGCTGGGCACTAGATTATACTTTCTGCATAAAACCCAAAAGGATTTTTTTTTTTTTATAGAATAAAACTATTGTCCATCCAGGATGGACGTTTTTTCTTTGGCATCACCTTCCATTAAAAGGGTACATACATTCTCACATCATACCTATTTAAACCAGTCAGTCCATCATACTGCATACACTAAAAACAGAGGACATTGATACAGCCACTGACAACCGACCGCTGTCCCAGCTGCACTGGATAGACAAATACATATACTGATGCAAAGTAAATTGTATATCTAGCCTGGAGGTTCAGTGGCTATGTCTAGAACAGAGCTCTCCAACCCTGTTCCTGGAGAGCTACTGTCCTTTAGGTTTTCGCTCCAACCTTAATCTAGCGCACCTGATTCTAATTATAAACTGATTCAGGTTAGTTACAACTGGGGTTGGAGTGAAAGCCTACAGGAGGGTTTCTCTCCAGGAACAGGGTTTAAAAGCCCTGGTCTAGAGTATTCAGGAATCCTCTTCTACCAAATCGCATGTCATGCCCACTCCGCTACCATAGAAATGTAAGGATTGGTGGGAATCCTCAACCTACTTCCTTACACAATGATGTTGCTATGGAGACAACAGAGGACGGATTTTAAAGTCTGTGTTGAGTTATTCCCAGGAAACGATTGAATGACTGTGGCACTGTGCTATTATGCAACACCCGTGCATTAAGCTACATTGTATGAATTGTATTTATCCTGTATTGAAACTATACCAAAGCATGTAGCCAACAAAGCTTGCTAACTCAACCAAATGCACCATTGCTAAACTTGTGTCCTTGCAGAGCGCGAGGCATATTTCACTTTGAACGCATGCTACGTTCTTCGGGTGTCGCTCATAGTTCTACACTGGCTACAATGTAACCACTGACCGACTCCCCACGTTCCAATGGCTGGTCAAAAATGTTCATGTTTCTCTGCTGCGTTTGGACAGTAAACAAATGGCCAAAGTTAGCACGCGCTGCTAGCCAGCAAGCCTGTCAGCTAACCTCGCAAGGTCAGACCGTTTCCGAAGAATTGAGAAAACGTTGCAATGACACTTCAACGATACACCGGTAAATGACATTGTATCGATCCTATACTGCAGTAAACATACAGGATTACGAACGTTCTAACATTAATTTGCGTGAATCGTGACGTACAAAAATGATAGTGGAATCAACGTTACATGATCAGGTTTATTCCACTATACGCCACACACGTCCCATGGATTCTTCAGCTGACTGGTTTGCTCGCGCTTCTTGATATGTATGATTCTGATAAATGATAGGCCTAAAGTAATGCAATATGGCAACTTACTTTGAGGATAACCAGGGGGTCGGTTTGAGCTTCAAGTCGTTGGTTTTATTCTCAATTTGCTGCGTGGGACCTGAAATGTAAATAGAATAGCAAGGTTACACTGATTACAACATGCATGTTTGTCATTAAAATATGCTTTTGAATCCGACAGATCTAATCGAGGCCTACATTCAATTTAACACAGTTCCTAGCTCATGGTATAGGTTTTGAAAAGTGCACAACTGCTTTGACATCATTCGAATGCTATTATCGATAATACATAATTGGATTGGAGAGAATACATTATTACATAACTGATGCTCACCTGTCCTGCGCTGTGTAACAAGTTTACTGGGACCTCTAGTAATAGTGTACATCATGTGAAAGCCGAGAACTTCAGTGTTGCGAAGGAAAAATAAGTGGGTTATCTTCAAACAAGTCGAGAGTGGTGCGATAGCCTACAATGTGTCGACACCAAATACCGTCTTTAAATCGATCCGCTTGAGCAATCCCCGTTTTGGTCGAGTTCTCTTGACGCAGCCACGTTGGGAAAATTATAGCGCCTGTTTTTCCAAGTCAGCTGCTCGGTGCTACGTAGCTTAAGTCTCCGGTTCGGTTAAGAGATCTCGGTACTGCTACTGCAATGTGCTCCTTGTCCTGTGCTGTGCTCGTCGCCGCTCCGAATAAGCATATGTTTGGTTAAAGAGGCAGTCTGCTAGTGTTTCAAGGGTATAGCCAATAGGTCAACCAAGGTGATTCAATACTGATATGGAATTTAAATGTCTGTTGGAGGAGAAACACCTACCTGTATTTTTTTATGATAAAATACAGTTAGTAATATTGATTACATTCCCCTTTGTGAGAGGCAACCCTATCCTACAGTACGCGTACAAACAGTGACACCGCACACATGATCTCATCATGACAGTCATGGGCACCCCGGTCATGTCACTACACCCCCCAACGGTCGCGGTTTTAGAGGAGGAGCGCCCTTCAGAACGCACTACTGCTGACCTATCACCCGGTAATCCGAGCACGTGGAGATTTGAAGCCTATTCACGAGTATCAGGCTTAACATTTGGAATGAAAATGGGGAAGTTAAATCAGAGATTGCTGAAGTCCATTTTTTACCAGCACAAAAGTTCTCTGATTTAACCCAAGTCGTTATGCAAACACAGCCTTAGGCTCCCGAGTGGTGCAGCAGTCTAAGACACTGCATCTCGGTGCAAGAGGCGTCACTACAGTCCCTGGTTTGATTCCAGGCTGTATCACACCTGGCTGTGATTGGGAGTCCCATTAGGGCGGCACACAGTTGGCCCAGCATTGTCTGGGTTTGGATGTCATTGTAAATATGAATTTGCTCTTAACTGACTTGCATAGTTAAAGAACAAAAATATATATTTGCATAAGGCATGCATTTAGGTTGTTGTGGAATAGCCTAGTATGTATGTTCAAAATACATATTGGGAGTCAGAACATATGTAAGACAGGCAAGACATGGTAACTGAAGCTCACCGGTGACAAGAGGAGGCTCAGACAGGCTTAACCAGGGTAATACTAGTCTACCTAGGCTTCACCCTGCCTCCTACACTAGGACACATCTGCTCTATATAGGTCAATGTATGGGACTAACCCTAATCCTGCCTCCTATCATGAAGGACCTCAGCCACCCGAGCCAGGGCCTGTTCACCCCACTACCTTCTAGAAGGCGGAGACACTACAGGTGCATCAAAGCTGTGACCGAGAGATTGAAACCACTAGCCGGCCTCCGCCCAGTACCCTGCCCTGAACTTTACTTACTGTTACTAGCCGGCTACCACCAGGTACTCAACCTTGCACCTTAGAGACTGCTGACCTATGTCCATAGTCATTGAACACTGGTAGTAGGCTGGGCTCCAGACTTTTCTTATGTTGTTTTAAGAGGTGAGGGGAAAGCCTGTGGCAGAGGGTTGAAACAATATGGTAGACACTGCATAAGGACAGAGAGAGAGAGAGAAGCTGAACAAATATACTTCATCCATACTGTCCTTGTTTATTTCTCCATTCCTATAAGATTATTTCATTCAAGTTAATGCATCTTATTAGGTTAGTATTTCATTGGAAGACTGGTTGGATGCCCACAGACTTTTCCTTATTTTAGTTACACTATCCCTTCAGAAAAGCACATTATTGCACTGTGTGAGAATGAAGTGTTCATATTTACACAGATCCTTGACACTGGTCCCGTGTGGCTCAGTTGGTAGAGCATGGTGGCTTGCAACACCAGGGTTCTGGGTTCAATTCCCATGTGGGACCATTATGAAAATGTAAATCTCTCTAATGACTAAAATGTAACTGTGCAGTAGGTACACTCCTGAGTTGGTTATTACAGTACATGGAGACATGTTGTTCACTAAATGAAGTCTCCCTGTAATTTGAAGGCTATTGTATTGGACTGAATATTTGTATCAGGTCTCTTGGGCATACAATACACAGTAAGATAAGTTACACAGGGTTAAACTGTATGTGTCCAAAATGGGATTTTAACTCGCTTCAGTGTGTTTTGTGCAGGTTTCTGTGTGTGAGATGTCCGTTCAGTAGTGAGGATCACAGTCCTCCAGTAGGCTGTCAGTGATGTAGTTGACGTTGAGTATCTCCTGGTAGTATTGTTTCTCCTCAGCTGTGTTGACTGTCCAGCCCACCACCTCAACTCCTCTCTGGGCCCAGTACTGGACATAGTCCCTGGGGATGGAAGAGAAAGTCAATAAGGAATCAATGGCAAATCAATACATGTTATGTGAGATGTTGTGTAATAAAGGGAGACTTAGTGATTTTAGCCCTTTATCTGCTTCCCAAGAGTCAGGGGAGGACGGCACATCATAATGGCTGGAACGGAGTGAATGGAATGGCCTCAAACACGGAAACAACGTGTTTGATGTTGTTGATACCTTTCCACTCCAGCCATTACCACATGCCCATCCTCCACAATTACAGTGCCGCCACCACCCCCAAAATCAACTCACGGATACCATTTTTATGTCTCCGTGTCCAGTATGAAGGAAGTTAGAGGTAGTTTCGTGAGGCAATGCTAACTAGCGTTAGCGCAATGACTGGAAGTCTATGGGTATCTGCTAGCATGCTAGATAAAATCCCAAAGTATCCCTATAACAGTGGTTATTGAGGGTGTGTACACTTCAAACAGCTAACGATGTGGGTAACCGTTGCGACGTTTAGTAACAACAAAGCAGCAGTACATAAGGGCTAGAGCAGCTAATCTTTTGTTTCATCAGAGGATACATCGCTTCTTAAAGCAGAATCATGTCATTATATAGAGGTCTAAAGTAGTGCACTATATAGGGAATGGACATAACCCCCTCAGGAGGTTGAAAAGATTACAGCTGCACCATTGAGAGCATCTTAACTTGTTGCATCACTGCTTGGTACGGCAACTGCAGCGCCCTCAATCGCATGGCTGTACAGAGGTTGGTGTGGACAGCCCAGTACATCACTGGGGCCCAGCGCCCTGTCATCCAGGTCCTCTATATCAGGCAGTGTGAAAGGAAGGCCTCGTCAATCATCGTGAAAATACGTATACTTAAAACAGGAAGTCAACTAATCCTCCGTTGTTAACCCAATGGAAAGGTTAAATGCTTTATTATCTAAATGTTGAAAGTACGTGAGGCGACAGAGAGAAGCAAAATGGTGCAGTTTGAGGTCATGTGGCAGAGAGTGATACGGGCGTTGGAGATGGGGGTGTGAGCAGGTGGGTCTGGGCAGGTGTGATGTCGTTGATGTTGTCGTTCGTATGTGTATGTTTTATATTGTAAATAAAGAATTAAAAATTGTTTAAAAAAAAATAAAGACCCGGAAAATCATTAGACTCCAGCCATCCAAGCCAGACTGTTCTCTCTGATTCCGCACGGCAAGTGGTGCCGGTGTATCAAGTCTGACACCAACAAGGCTCCTGAACAGCTTCTATCCCCAAGCCATAAGACTGCTAAATAGCTAACAAATGATCTGAGTTGACTCTTGAATGTTTATATTTTAATATTTTTTGCTACTGTCTTTATGCACACTCACTCACACTGACACTCCAACACACACACTCCATTTGCTCACACACACACATTTATATTGACTTGACACACACATATAATCATCATATACGCTGCTGCTACTCTGTTAATCATATATCCTGATGCCTAGTCCCCTTACCCCTATACATATCTACCTCTATAGATCCAGCATCCCTGTACATTATAATATGGTACTGGAACTGACCCTGTATATAGTAT
>QNTS01001928.1:140102-179031 GCA_003317085.1 Hucho hucho
ACTCCTTGTTACTCATCATCATGCCTACTCCTTGTTACTCATCATCATGCCTACTCCTTGTTACTCATTATCATACCAAACTTGAGAACGAATTGTCAAGAGCGCAAAAGATCTGGGACCAGGCTAATGAAAACAGTCACTCCATCATTCTAATTATTTCTAATTGTTGTTATTAGGGCCCCAAGTTTTCCCTGACCACGTCACCAATAACCCTAAATCATTATCCATCATTTGACATTGAATAGATTAAAAGGGGTGATAGACAATCTTAATCAATAGGCTACTAGTCCTCAGTACCTGAGATTGTCCTCAACATCCTCTACTTCAGTGATGATCTTCCCTCTTTCATTTGTCACACCACTGGTCTTCGCCGGTTCTGCTACCTTCTCTGCAGGCATCTTGCTGGTCTGTCCGTCCGTCTGTCTGTCAGTCTGGCTTGTTGGTTGGTTGGTTGGTTGGCTGTCTGTCTGTGTTTTGCTTCTCTGTGGAGGTGAAACAACCAGAGAGCATTTGGTATGACGATAGAGGGATGAGACAGAAACCTTTAAATGAGGTCCTGAGTCCGACTCCTCA
Organism: Hucho hucho; assembly: GCA_003317085.1. Classification (NCBI taxonomy): domain Eukaryota; kingdom Metazoa; phylum Chordata; class Actinopteri; order Salmoniformes; family Salmonidae; genus Hucho; species Hucho hucho. Next base: position 140,676 of record QNTS01001928.1, read on the forward strand.
CCACAGTAGCTTGGGTGTGCTTCTGTGGCCAAAAGTGCTGACACACATGACCCTCTGACATAAGGGGTTGTGTATTACAGTGCCATTATTATGTTTGGACATATCTTTACTTTGGATAGGCCAACAGAAAATTACAGGTTCTATTCTGACCCATAACATATATTTCTGAATACGTAGGCTAACAATTGTATATTTACATAGAAATATACATAAACATGCAATCTGCAAAATATCATAACATGTAGATATTTCAATAACTTATAATACATCAAATCAAATTCACATGTACATGAATAGAGCAAATGCAACAGCACAGTGAAATGCTTACTTGCAGCTCTTCCTCAACAGAACAGAATTCACAATAAAACAAAAAATGAATACAACGCACTGTAGGCTACAGCAGGCTAGTTCTACTGTATGCATACATCCAATCAATACAAATAGCATATATGCAGCAACTTTACAAATGATCATATACTTCTCTATTTGACATTTCTACGTGCTGGCAACATCGCCTGCCATGAGCGACAGTACACTATCGGACAGTTACAAAACTCACTGACATTGCGGTGAGTTTTGTATAACAAGCCCACATGAGTCTAACGTCCATGCCATTGCACAAAAATTATATTTGCAAGAATTCTCGGTTGCGCATAGATACATTCGTAAACTTATATCTAGCTCTATCTTTTATGCCGAGTGAACATATATTGATGTATTTGTTTACCTTGATAGTAGGTACAGTAGTAAATACTCGCTGCAGACCGTGCAGTGGACTGTGTTCATGAAAAGGAGGCGAGTGTTGAGTCACGCCAGCCAACCAGATTGCTTGCCATAACAGAAAGGCGGGCTCTACTCCAACCACACGATGATAGAAGTGGACAAAAGAAATTGAACAACTAAGTTGAATCAAAACCTGCTATAAGCATATTATTTGAATGGGTGTGGTGCAGTTGTATACAGCTTTTATCCCAATTCTCAGAGATCATTTAGCCATGTTGTCATTTATTTTCAATATAATTTCACAGCTGCGGTTAATTGTTGTTTGAACCAGTTCCTTTCCAATTTCTTTTAACTACCAAAAGCAACACACTAATAAATGGATCATTACATTTTGCAGTGACAGTACCAAGTTCATATCAAGTTTATGTTTCAAGACCTCAAAACCAAGTTCATATCAGAGGGAAACGGTTCTTTTTCCAGAAGGCCTGCACTACCCTCAATTCATTATTCTTATCAGCTCTTCCACAATGTAGCGCATTTGTACCAGTGATACTGTCTAAACTAGCATTGGTTGGAGTGAAAGCATATTTGTACCAGTGATACTGTCTAAACTAGCATTGGTTGGAGTGAAAGCATAACATTACTAGCTCCTTAGACATGCAGATTGTCCTCAAATGAATGATTCGAAAGATGTAAAATTAATTTAAGAAACCTTCTGCTAAAGGTGAAACAATTTGTCCAAGCTAGAACTGTAGCTTACTTACTGTGGCTATGTCTGAGATGAGGTTTTGTTGAGGTTTAAAAAAAAAAGTGTGTTGTGAGGAGCACTTCTTTTGAAAATAATACGTACATACTGTGAAATTGCTTGAATTCAAATGACTAATTTCAGTAGCTGTGGCTTTTTGTTGGTGTTTTTCGTGTGTGTGCTTGTGCGTTCACTAACCAACGTTATCTACATTATTATAGCGTCACAAAATGGTTCAATATTCCTTGATTACCGGTGTAATCAGGCCAATGACGAAGTAAGATAGAAAACCAAGGCTTTGTTATATCAGAGTAAGAAACACTAAAGATCCATCTATCCCAAATAACGGACAATAAAGAGAGGTAGGTAAGAGAAGTGGTGGGAAAAGTACCCAATTGTAAAGATATTAATAGAAAATGACTCAAGAAAAACATGAAAGTCACCCAGTAAAAAAAAGTCTAAGAGTATTTGTTTTTAAATATACATACGTTTCGAAAGTAAATGTAATTGCTCAAATATAATTTACTATCAAAAGTAAAAGTATAAATCATTTCAAATTCCTTATTCCAAACCAGACGGAACAATTTTCTTGTCTTTAATTTGATTTTTCGGATAGCCAGGGGCACACTCCACCACAGACATCATCTATAAACGAAGCATTTGTGTTTAGTAAATCCGCCAGAGGCAGTAGGGATGACCAGGGATGTTCTCTTGATAAATCCGTGAATTGGACCATTTTCATGTCTTGGTAAGCATTCAAAATGTAACGAGTACTTTTGGGTGTCAGGGAAAATGTGTGGATTAAAAAGTACATTATTTTCTGTAGGAATTAAGTAAAAGTAAAAGTTGTCAAAAATATAAATAGTACAGATACCTCAAAAAACGACTTTAGTACTTTGTATTTTTACTTAAGTACTTTACACAACTGGGTAAGAGGAGTTGCCAACAGGTCTTTCCATTTTAACCTGAATTTAGTTAAGAGCCATGCATGTTTAATTCTGTCAGTGCACTTTAAAGTTTTCTAAAACCCTATTATATGTAAACTTGAGCATGTGCGAGAGAGAGACATACATTTTCTCAGATTAGTTACTTATGACAAAGTATCCCATAAAGTTCATTGGAATATTCCAAGGTGGGTCAGCTGGCAGTGGTGACTATGTGTGGTCACACTGAGGACACCACTAAATGATAGGATATGGGGAGGATAAGCTGATCCTAGATCTGTGCCAAGGGCAACTAATACCTGGAGCCAAGTAATATATGATGTTTATCAAGAATGTCAGCACAACCTTTGGACCGTAGCACCTCACCTATTCCAGTACAATATAGGACATACAGTATGATACTGGCTAAACTAGCATTGGGTAAACTGAAAGTGTTATACGAGTGCCAGAGACAGAAGAGAATTGCCCACTAAGGAATGAGTGGAGAGATATGAGATTAATTGTTGAAACCTACTGCTAAAAAGGTGAACATTTGATGTCGATTACATTACTGTCACGGTTTTCTGATGGAGCGGACCAAGATGCAGCGAGGGTTCCAGTATACATACTTTATTTTAAATGCAACTGGCAAAGAACAGACCGTAACGCAGGCGTGACAGGCGCGCACACAAATACAAACAATAACCCACAAGGCAAGTGGGGCAGGGAACCAACTTAAATAGGATTCCCAATTAGAGGCAACGACAACCAGCTGCCTCTAATTGGGAACCTAACAAATAAACAACATAGAGTTCCCTACATAACCCTAGTCACGCCCTGACCCAACACACCATAGAGAAACCTAGAGAGCTCTCTATGGCCAGGGCGTGACAATTACTTTTTTTAACGTATCAAAATGGGGTCGTGGGCCAAAACATTTTTGGGAACCTCTGTCCTAATGGTTTTCAGTTTAATTGCACAAACTAATCTGCACATTATTTGTATTTTCATGTGTACATATGAGACACACCAATTATATGTATTTTAATCAGTTATATTTTATGAAATGTGTAGTTTACTGTCGAATGCTAACCATTAACTAGCTTAGCACTAGCTTGCCAATTCACACTAACATTTTTTTGGTCCTGTGTAAGCTAGTCTATGGGTTTTGTTACATTGAATATGTATGCCTCTTTCATCATTTGTTTTACTAGTAGCCTGTATAAAGAGAGAACCAAGCGTGTTCTTTTAGTGGTTTTGTACACCACAGACAATCTTTTTTGTATCAACACTAATTACTTGAATTGCTGACAGCTATATGAAGTATGTCATTGAGAAAGAGGTTAATGTATTTGTAAATGTGTTTTTAATTTAAATGAATGTTTAGCAGATATGTTTTATCCTGCTTCAGTGTCCCACACCTGGGACCTATTACGCAGGCCCAACGGAAAAAAGCTGTTTGTGCATCACCCAAAAAGCAGTTGCTTGCATTTGCAATTGTACCTCAACTCACCCATTGTAGAAATACATCAAATGAAAAGGGAATTGAAATACAGTAGCTACTTAAACAATTCCCTTAGGTAAGGGGAAATTATTCCTGAAGGTAAACCCTTTAAGGGAAACACTTAAGATGTTTTATGCAACCTGGCCTGCTCACTACAGTGTAGTCCGGTAAGAACATGGTGTTGAGGCCATTGTTATACACTTTGTCAACACCACAAACACATGGGCGGAGACAGCTGCTTCCATTTAAATTTGTTTTTATACTCGTGTGGTTCTAAGGAAAGCAAAACAATACAATCATTAGGATCCACGTAGAAGAAATACAGTATCTACTTCTAGGTTTGTTTGGGTGTGATCTTAGCTCTTGAAACCCCTTCTATGTATGGTTTTCAGCAGTTGGCCTCGTCCACCGTTGGCTGCGAGTGAACTACAATTCCGACGCCGGTGTTTTAATGTTTAGAAACATCAATAATCGTCGCTTGCAAAACGGTTTTCGAAACATATGCCCCTTAGCTTTCATATCAGCGAGAAAGAATCTTTCAAACCAAAAATTACATTTACTGTAGCACTTTTGCACACATCCATACATTGTGTGTGCCTCTAGTTGAACTCCATTTCCTCCCACCATTATGAAATGTAATGTTGTTCATTATTTAGCTTTCCCCATCATCCCAGAATCAAAACAGTGGGGGAAACGGCACTCGTAACCTGCACAGTTCCACACTGTCTATACGTTTCAACACAAGATTTAAATAGTATTATGCAATTATAAAATGATTTAATTCAATTGATATTAAAAATATATTTATTAGGATCAATGTTAAACTGAAGCGGAAAGACTCATTCATTAAACTGGTCTTTCTTTTATCTCCTGTAGGTTACACAGGGATGGGAAACTGTGCAAAACAACTTTGAAGATGACTACCACAAAAAGAAAAATCCTTTGATATGTTAGAGAAAGTGAATAAACATATGTCTTCGTAAAATCGATTTTATAATATAAGTGACATTTTATCACCAAAGCACACCCTAATTGTACTGTATAAAGTTGTTGAATCAAATTGCAATCACTCTAGAATAATTGTTTTAGTATTTAAACTAGAAAAGATATGAACAAAACATGGACAAATACTGTAAACGTGTCATAGGTAGCTATGTAGAAAGTGCTCTGGTTGCTAAAATTCTAATGGTTCTACTCATATTTCAGTTTGTGACAAAACAAGCTATCCATTGTGTCATTATTAAATGCTGTGAAACATATTTTCAATAATCCAAAATATAGTATTTTTCAGCTGTTTGAAGCCGATGTACAAAACCGAAAGTTAAAAGACCCAAAAATGAAATTTAAGAACGGGAAGCATAGAAACGGGCGTACATTGAATGCATCTATCGCTTCTTAGACATGCTTTCAATGAGAGTTACAGATCTACAACTCACATTTCTATGTGAATTTGGTTGCGTCGCCCAAAAAGCTACATACTGCGCCTAGATTACGCATTTTATTAATTGTGCTTTTTCAGTCTTGTTTGTGCCCATTGTTGTACTTTGTATCATAGCATCATAAAATCGCTGCCAATCCTGATTACCAAGCAATTGATTTGTCAAGAGATAGAGAAAATAGAGGTTCTGTGCCAGGGGAAACGGATAAATTGCTGCCAACCCAAGTAACTGATAACATGAGCTTGGGTGAAACAAGGTAAGAGGAGTTTCCTATTAAATACCTATAGTCAGTGAAGTGTTACCAATTGAATTATTGGAGAGAAAAACTAGACATTTGTAGGTATAAAATTACTTTCAACAGTGGAATCCGTACCTCTGTGAAATGGTGAGATGCTGTCTTCTGAACTATTTATGTACAGTGCATTCGGAAAGTATACAAATCCTTTGACTTTTTCCACATTTTATTACGTTACAGCCTTTTTCTAAAACGGATTAAACAGTTTTTCCCCCCTCATCAATATACAGACAATACCCATAATGACAAAGCAAAAACAGGTTATTACAAATAAAAAAACTTATATTACATTTCCAGAAGTATTCAGACCCTTTACTCAGTACTTTGTTGAAGCACCTTTGGCAGCGATTACAGCCTTGAGTCTTCTTGGGTATGATGCTACAAGCTTGGCACACCTGTATTTGGGGAGTTTCTCCCATTCTTCTCTGCAGATCCTCTCAAACTCTGTCTGGTTGGATGTGTAGCGTCGCTGCACAGCAATTTTCAGGTCTCTCCAGAGATGTTCGATCTGGTTCAAGTTCGAGCTCTGGCTGGGCCACTCAAGGACATTCAGAGACTTGTCCTGAAGCCACTCCTGTCTTGGCTGTGTGCTTAGGGTCGTTGTCCTGTTGGAAGGTGAACCTTCGCCCCAATCTGAGATCCTGAGTGCTCTGCAGGTTTTCATCAAGGATCTCTGTACTTTGCTCTGTTAATCTTTCCCTCGATGCTGACTAGTCTCCCAGTCCCTGCCTCTGAAAAACATTGCCACAAAATGATGCTGCCACCACCATAGGGATGGTTCCAGGTTTCCTCCAGAAGTGACACTTGGCATTCAGGACAAAGAGTTCAATATTTGTTTCATCAGACCAGAGATTCTTGAGATTCAGAGATTCTAAGAATCCTTTAGGTGCCTTTTGGCAAACTCCAAGCGGGCTGTCATGTCTCTTTTACTGAGGAGTGGCTTCCGTCTGGCCACTCTACCATAAAGACCTGATTGATGGAGTGCTGCAGAGATGGTTGTCCTTCTGGAAGGTTCTCCCATCTCCACAGAGGAACTCTGGAGCTCTGTCAGAGTGACCATCGGGTTCTTGGTGACCTCCCTGAACAAGGCCTTTCTCCCCCGATTGCTCAGTTTGGCTGGGTGGCCAGCTCTAGGAAGAGTCTTGGTGGTTCCAAACTTCTTCCATTTAAGAATGATGTGTTCTTGGGGACCTTCAATGCTGCTGAAATGTTTTGGTATGCTTCCCCAAATCTATGCCTCGACACAATCCTGTCTTGGCGCTCTACGGACAATTCCTTCGACCTCATGGCTTGGTTTTTGCTCTGATATGCAGAGCACAGGTGTGTGCCTTTCTAAATCATGTCCAATCAATTGAGTTTACCACAGGTGGACTCCAATCAAGTTGTAGAAACATCTCAAGGATGATCAATGGAAACGGTATGCACCTGAGCTCAATTTAGAGTCTCAAAGCAAAGGGTCAGAATACTTATAAGGTATTTCTGTTTTAAATTTTTTATAATTTAGCAAACATTTCTAAAAACCTATTTTTGCTTTGTCATTATGGAGTGTTGTGTGCAGATTGATGAGAAGAAAAAAAAAAAGCCTGAAACGTAACAAAATGTGGGAAAAGTCAAGGGATCTGAATACTTTCTGAATGCACTGTAAAACATTAGTCAATCTCTTTTTGTTCACTTTAATAACAGAGTTGGCTCACAAACCGATCTGCAAACTTCTACTCTCCTGAAAAAAACACAACATTGATGACCTTTTAGATTTCCAACCACTTTTGACAAACATTTCAGACCCTGTCTTCTCTTTCTGTCTGTTGTTGCTAGGAGCCAGCAGGTGGAGACAGAGTACTCAGTGTATACAGTCGGCTCAGCAGACAGTGAGATTGATTTATATGGATCTGGTCTTCAAATAAATCAGAGGTACAGTATGTATGCCCATAATGTAAACCAGATATACACCTTTGTTTTAGTGTTAAGGAATCCTAGCCTGAGCTATTTATTGATTTCCTATAGTGTAAAAGTGTTTGTTGTTCATAGTACTGAATGCTGTCTTATCTACTATCATGTACCATGATGAGATGGCAGGTAGCCTAGCGGTTAAGAGCTTTGGGCCAGTGACCGAAAGGTTGCTGGTTCAAATCCAGCAACCAATCTGTTGATGTGCTCTTGAGCAAGGCACTTAACCCTAATTGCTCCTGTGAGTCACTCAAATGTAAAGCTGTTGATCCTTCGCTATGGACATGCATGTGTTATAAACTTGCATGTTTTTTATTTTACCTTTATTTTACTAGGCAAGTCAGTTAAGAACAAATTCTTATTTTCAATGACGGCCTAGGAACAGTGGGTTAACTGCCTGTTCAGGGGCAGAACGACAGATTTGTACCTTGTCAGCTCGGGGATTCAAACTTGCAACCTTTCGGTTACTAGTCCAACACTCTAACCACTAGGCTACCCTGCTGCTCGGGTGGCTTCATTCAGCTTTAACCTTTCTACAGCCCTACTGTTGAGGACCCTCTGCTTTCTTTAGGCCAGATGCAGGATAGCAGAATAGTACATCGTACCAGACTGGACTGTACCATATGTGTGCAGCGCAGTGACGAAGCTGTGAAGTTCTGCCAGGATTGCAAGGCTACTTTCTGTGAGAACCATGTTAGAGACCACTACCAGGCCCCAGGAGTTATGAAACACACATTGGTGGAGGCCACTGAATGAAGGAAAACCATTCCAAATGTAGATGATCATATGTTGAAACAGTACAAACTGTGACTCAGGTAGAGTTTCTTTTGTCTCCAGTGGAATGTCTGTTTGGTCCCCTGATAGAAATTGTCAAGAAGGTATTGACTAGGGTTGCAAAATTATGGTAACTTTCCTTAAATTCCCCAGTTTTCCAGAAATGATGATTCCAGATTTCCCACTTATTCCCTTCTGATTCCAGGAATCCTCCAACTGAGATTACTGGAAAACCTGTGAATTTGGGAAAAGTTACCAAAAATGTGCAATCCTAATAGTGACCTACAGTATATACATGACGTAGTTACATGACTCTTCTTCGTAAGTCTGCTCATTTAAAACAGCCTTCTTCGTCAGTCTTCTTGGGATTCTCATACTGGTACTTGCCCTGGTAGGACTTGTGAGTCTCTTCATTTGATATTCACAATCACCATTTGAATATTAGTGAGTGTCTTCAATCATCATCTGAACATTAGTGAGTCTCTTCAATCATCATCTGAACATTAGTGAGCCTTTGAAATGCCTTTCATCTTTCTATATGTTTCACAGTTTGATTAACTGTATTTAGATTGATTAAAGCTTCTTAATGGAAATCTGTCTCTATCCAGTCTGTCAACTATAGTGAGTCATCCAGCTACTTACTTCCCCTCCTGCTAATGCTGCATTCATAACCAAGTGGGAAGGTGGTATTTACCCATATGACTGGGAAAAATCCAATTGAACGCCCATCCGACTGGTAATTACTATTGGGAAACTCATCTATCATCCCTGAGCTCTGACTTCTCCCACATGCTGATCTCTGACGTCACCTACTAAGGAAATTACCTCGATAACAGCATTTTCGCCAGTTAAATGCAACAACAATTATATTAATGTGGTTTTCTAACACTATAATTGGTTTACAAGCATGATAGCTGTACTTTTAGTTCACGGTTGACACAGCTTGTTGGCCATTAGCCAATCAACGTTTCTCAGCGGGTTCAAAGCACGTAAATGCATCCAACTGGTATTTCCGACTTCACCACTGGTAATTAACATCTTCCCACTTGGTTATAAACGCAGCTTTAATAGTCTGTCAATGGTAAGTAGAGGGCCTGGCTCCACCCATTTTGAGATTGACCAAACTCAATTTGGAAGCCCTCTGGACTGTGGTTACTATATCCTTCTCCAATGGGTGAACAAATAATGCAGTACCATGTATTATGCAACATAAATGTCAAAACTGTCAAGGAATACAGTTGAAACATTATATAGCTGTATTGGGATTTGTTTGGTACAGTATTTTCAATGTTATATTAACTGGGCCTGGAAATATACTATACTGTAACTGTGTCTCATGAAGTGCTGGACCCAGTTTAAATGTCCTTTAATAAAACCAATGTCAAAACATCAATGTAAAATATCAATTATGCATTTTGTACTACATCAGGGAAGGGCAGTTGGCTAAACTACTACCGGGAACTGCTCAGTGCCAGAGGCCAGCTAGTTACTGGGTCGTTTCACGAAAAGAGTGCCTTTTGCATCCCTTTGATATTTTAAATAGAAATTGTGCACTAATATTGAATTAGAAAAGCCTGTTATATTAAATAAAGTGCCCTTTAATATAGACTAAATTGAGAAAACAAATCACATTTGTTATATAAATAACGCCTTACTAAAGTGCCAAAATTAAACATTTTTGACATGTCCCTCCACCCTGTGTCACTTCTAGAAATATTTTAAACCACTTATTCCCAAAATTTCTCAAAATTTCACCATCATTGTAAATCCCTGGTTATTTTGTTGTTTTGACAGTCATTTCTGAAGATTATTATTTATTTCATGTGATTAGTGATTCATTTACGTCTGCCCCTCATTTGAAGGTCAACCCTGTTACATGAACTGAACTCTTGTTTTAATATGGTGAAACTATTATTATTTTCTATTCCAAAAAAACGTTGCACATCTAATAGTCAAATCATAGAGTAAAAGCAGGTGAGCTGGTTCTACTTTTTTTGGTCATTTTCTGGTGTTTTGTGGTGGAAAATTGAGCAGGTCGAGCATTACGCTAACCGTTACCCATAGATAGACAGGCTAGAGATGTTTTAACAATATTTAACAACATTCCCTGTTGCACACAACAATCTTCCATTCCCCCTGTCTCCAGGGGATTCATGGTTTGATTTAAAAATATATTGTCAACCCTGTTACTTTATTTGGCACTTCATAGGCAATTACTATAGTCATGTTTTTACTTAACCTCTTAGGATGGGAAAACATGTTTTATGAAGTTGTGCTCTTTATGACAGAATGTTAAAATGAGGTGAAATCCAACGTTTTTTGTTGTTGGTGGAACGACCCTGCTATATGGGGCCTAGAAAGTTGCGACAGTATAACCTCCATAGACCATGTTCATGCCATCAGGGGACTAAGCTGAGCTGCAGGATTGCATAGTGTGGTGCCTTTCATACCTGTATGATCTTCAAGCCTTCTTTTTGAATTACTGATGTCCAGTGGCGATTTGTGGGGCAAACAAAAAAATGTTGATGCATGCCAGCAAAGCCACTACACAACACAACACTACATTAATCGCACTGTAATGGTGACAAATGGTGCCCACAAACCGTTAGGACCTACATAAAGTTGTCCCAACAGCAGAGTCCCAACAGCAGTCCCAACACCTTACCACTGCTACAGCTGGCTATCAGTGCAGCCTTATCTGGCAGCGAAACAGTTCATTCAGCCTCATTTACTACCTTTTACCCGCTGGCTGCCCCACCACCACAGAAAGCACTGAGCTAGGCTGAAAAACCTGCATTTTGGAGCTGTCTTACTCAAGAAAGAAAAAAAGAGACCATGTTTGTATTCAGCTTTATTATCTAAATTATTTTTGGGGGTTTTACATTGTTTGCAAACTGATGTGTGACACGTATAACATGCAAAACAGCCACACACACACACAAAAAGAGCCCCACCTGCCCTGAATGACAGGTCGCCACTGCTGGTGTCAGGTGATACTGGCCAAAAGGAAGCTAGCTAGGATAGGAGGAAAGGGATCTAGGATAGAAGAGTTAAAATGTATGTTGTAGGGATACACCATGGCCAGTAGATGACGTTATTATTGGTTTTCAATCTACAATCATCACATTATTGTGTGCATGTAACCGTACTCAAGGACTGCTTGTTTTGTCACATAAACTGAAATAAACAGGAAATGTTGGCGCGATTTCTGCATATTGCACCTTTAAGATATTGGTTTCTATAGTGGGGGACCCAGGTTCAGATGCCACCATTAACACATCTGTGCTTGTTGGGTTTTTCCTTCATCAATCAATCAAAGTCACCAGTGCACTCGCTCGTGAGCTGGCTGCTCAATCTAAATAGTTGGTAAACCTGTTCAAAACAATGGCAGCATGTCCACTAGGGATTTAGTGATGATTCCGTTTTTTACATGCAAAAGGTGATATTATTTATACTGTTGTTCAAATGCACAGATCGCTTTAAGTAGTGTATATTCTCAAAGAACTACCTGTAGTTTGACATCTTGCTTAATATTTCTGCTGCTTTCCTCCACCGTCCAGGATATTCAACCAATCAGAGGCCTTCACTGCACACACGCACACTCCAAAAACGGTTTAGAATATACTGTCTTTGCACATACTTCACAAAGAACACAGGAAATAACATTTCTTGCTCGAATTGTGTCAGTCTACACAGCAGGGTAATTCCACATTCACAAGACTTGTAAGGTATTTACATAATTTAAATAATGCAGTACAATCATACTGCATGTTAGTCTTTCTTAGCCTCGTCATTTAAAGTATGAATATGTCAAAACTGTGAGAAAAAACATATGTTTAATACATTTTGAATTCAGGCTGTAACACAACAGCTTCTGGAATAAGTCAAGTGGTCTTTACATTTTAGTCACTTAGCAGATCCACTTATCCAGAGCAACTTACAGTTGTGAATATATACATTTTCGTACAGGTGCCTCGTGGGAGTGAAACCCACAACCCGTGTTGGACGGCTCATTTGACAATGCCTCTTTTTTTACAATGCCTTAATAATTGGTTTACTAATCTAAAATACTTGGTGAACTAAATTAGATCGTTTATTTCAGTTGTTCTACCTTTTAATGTTTTTGTGTGTTCTTTGTGCATTCACAACCCACAGTTACATTGTACAATGGCTTCCTTGAAACTCTCGACGCGAAACGTGCTTGATGCTAAAAGTGAATATATAGGAAATGGATGCTCTGCAGAGGAAGCACCAAAAAACCCGCCATACCTTGATGATAACGAGAGCTCAGATGGAATAAGGTGATCTATATTTAATAATATGTTAATTTGTTATGTTATTGTGGGTTTTTGTAGCACTCTTGAGTCACTGTGTTTGCTATTTGTGTTTTTAGGGCAATGCCTCCACTTTTCAACCTCATTCTCATGATATCCAGCACAATACCAGTGTCAACATGTGCTGTTTAGGCCAAATCCTGACTCTGCCATCAGCATGACAAAACAGGACCCGGGATTTGTCGGACCAGAGAATGTTTTTCAACTCGTCAAAAGTAAAAAAAAAAATAATAATAACTGCTTTGCTTTATCTTGGCCAGATCGCAGTTGTAAATGAGAACTTGTTCTCGACTAGCCTACCTGGTTAAATAAAGGTAAAATAAATTGTCCAGTGTTGTTGATCGCGTGCCCACTGGAGCCACTTCTTCTTGTTTTTAGCTGATAGGAGTGGAACCCAGTGTGGTCGTCTGCTGCAATAGCCCATATGTGACAAGGATTGACAAGTTGTGTGTTCCAAGATGCCGTTCTGCACACAACTGTTGTACTGCGCCGTTATTTGTCTGTTTGTGGCACGCCTGTTAGCTTGTGCGATTCTTGCCGTTCTCCGTCAGACCTCTCATCAACGAGCTGTTTTCTCTCACAGGACTGCCACTGACTGGATGTTTTTTGTTTGTCACACCATTCTCAGTTTACCCTAGACACTGTCATGCGTGTTAAAAGCCCAGGAGGGTAGCTGTTTCTGACATACTGGATCTAGTTCGCCTGGCACCGACGATCATACCAAGCTCAGTCGCTTATGTCACTGGTTTTGCACATTCGAACGTTCAATCGAACAGTAACTAGGAGCGATCCATTTTGTGAACGGGTTGGTGTACCTAATAAACTGGTCGGTGAGTGTATGTAGACATTGTTTTGGTGCCCAAGACGATGAATGAGGTTGAAAGGTGACGGAATTGCCCTTTAAACTCTTTACAACACCCTGAAGGGTGATAGCCAGAGCACTGTTCTTCTATAGGAGTTTATCAACAAAAAAAAGTAAAGCTTAGTTGGAGTTGAAAACGTTATGCTGTGTTGGTATCAGGGAAGAACAGCCAGAACCACCTGTTCCTGACTGTCAGTCCATGAAGAGCGAAAAATCCATGGGTCGTCTACAACATTTCAACGGTGTCTGCCCCACCTCTGATAGGTAAGTCTTCTGAAATGTTGTCTTGTATTCATTTTTTCATTAATCAGGGACGTTAATAAATCAGAGTTCTTGAAGCCATTGATGACGTCACTCTATTGTGTCCTATGTTAATTCTCAGTGGTGCATTTGACGTTTCCAGTTGTATTTGTCACATGCACAAGTACAGTGAAATGCTTAACTTTCAAGATGTTCCCAATAGGGCCGTATTCAATATCAAAATATTATAACCAAAAAACAGAGAAATAAGAAAGGAAAAATTAAAACAAGACAGTGTTAGCTACATACAGGGTCAGTGCCAGTACCAAATGCACATTGTGAAGGGATATTGGAGTAATTGAGGTAGATATGTAGACAGGGTTGGGATAATTACTTGAAAAATCTAATCCGTTTGTGATTAGTTACATGAAAAATAAAGTAATCAGTAACGTACTTCTTTGGATTACTCAAAATGGTTAACATAATTCTATTACATTTTGATTACTTTTGGATTACTTTCATTTATAGCCTAACACCCAGACATATTTTAAAATGTTTAGAAACGTTCGTCTAATATAGCATATTTTTTATTTAGTAACATGAGTATTTCCAAACTGGTGACTAGTGTGAGAGCATAGTCTAAAGATCCTGTAATTGTTCTATTCTATGTGTAAGAACATTTTCCAATGGTGGCACCAGCCATTGATTTGTTCACGTCACAATTACTGTGGGGTCACGCAATAAACATTAGTAGCCTCATCTTATAAAGCCATTCAAAGTGTTCCATTAAGGAAGTGCACTAGACTTGTGTTAAACTAGGTACAGTATTTTGAGTACCTGAATTTAGATTTTGGGGTTCAGTAGAGATTAATTTGTCTACATCTTCTTTTTGGGCACTAGTATCACATAGTCCCACATGAATTAGCCTATCGTTGTTATCAGAAGCTCCTAGTTCCCAGTGGGAGATTTCCCTTGAACGACCCTCCAAGTCGAAAATACAAGTAAAAAACTCAGAGAAAAGGTTGTTACCCAAGTTGCCGAGTTGTGACGTTTCACCACTGACCTTTCACCTATTCAACCAAAAGATGACGACAAATCTGTGTTTGACAATCACAACCGTATCAATATGGAGAATGTAGCTAGTTTGACCATATGTCAATGTGTAAATGACTTTGTTATTAGCAATGTTAGCTTGCTTACTTACCAAGCTAGATAAAATCTTAATGGTTGAAAAATTTTAACCTTAAAGGCACGTGAACACATTCATGATGGACTTCCCAACTCTAATTGTAGCCTAATATTACTGATAGTTAGCCGTGTAATTGATATCTAACAGTACATTTGAATGTATAGGCATATGTTGTGGGTGGGTGTGTGTGGGTAAGAAACTGTGAGTGTGTGTATATAGTCCTTGGTGGGGGTGGGCAGCTATTGCCTATCTGTTTAAAAGTCACATGGCTGAAAAGTGACTATTAACCGGAATAGATAAATATTCATGGTAATATAATTTTTTAATTTAAATGTAACCTTTATTTAACTAGGCAAGTCAGTTAAGGACAAATTCTTATTTACAATGACAGCCTACCATGGACGACGCTGGGCCAATTTTGCGCCGCCCTATGGGACTCCCAGTCACGGCCGGATGTGATTCAGCCTGGATTCGAACCAGGGACTACACTAAGATGCAGTGCCTTAGACCACTGCGCCACTCGGTAGCCCACTAATGGTAATATTTACATGTAACAGGAGTAATAGTGACCACTTGCAGGATAAATAGATAGATACTAATAGTAATGGCAATCGATAATCAATGAACAGCAGTGTAATGGTGGTAATAAATCTAATCAATAAGCATTTTAGCAGGAGCGTGGGTTTGTATGTGACTAAGAGTGACAGTGAAGGTTGTGTGTGTGTGTGTCTGTCTGAGTGGGTAGAGACCTGTGGATGGGCACAGAGTCACTGGATAGTCTGTGGGAGAGTGCGAGCAGTTGTTAGCCATTTAAGTCTTCTGGCCATGGTATTGAAGTTCTTTAGGAGTCTGTTTGTCTGGGCCTTGATTCACCAGTACCGCCTGCTGGACGGGAGAATGGAAACAGTTTGTCTTCCGGTCAAGGGCGGTGTAGTTGCCTGTCAGGAGAATTTCTATCTCAATGTTCTAAATGAACTATTTTATAACTCTATCTGTATCCTGAAGGTCGTAAGGCCTCAGTTCTAAGAGACAGACAAAGACTCAGTCTGCAGTCGATCGGTCCTTTGTTTAGAGAGCTCTGCTCCCCTAGTGCAAAACCAGTCTTTTTATACATACACAAGTTCTTATATTAGGCTACTCCCTTCAAAGGCATTCCTTACCCTTCCCCCATGCCCACACATAGCTTATCTGCTCAGACAGGCTATATGTTTCCACGATACTGACCCACAGTTTTATTGTTTCCTGCAAGCCTATCACCTCTCCTCCCTGGGTGGCGGAAGTCTGTTTTCAGAACCTGGTTTCCTTTTTATCGGTTTCACAGTTGCACTCCACTTGACAAAAAAAGCACAACACCCTTTTTACAATTCTAACTAAGCCAAACACATCTTATGATTCTAACACATTTCACAAAGTTATACAGTTTCGGTGTGGAATACTTTAGTCATTACTTTAAACATACAAATTCTTCTATCATTGCCATACCAGTCGGTGATACAACCAGTCAGGATGCTCTCAATGCTGCAGTTAGTTTCAGCCTCCTGAGGGAGAAGAGGCTTCTTCATGACTGTGCTGGTGACCATGTTACCTGTACGTCCTCCGTGATGTGGACTCCAAGGAATTTGATGCTTTTGATCCTCTCCACTGCGGCCCTGTGGATGGGGATGTGCACCCCCCCGTTTCCTGTAGTCCACGATCAGCTCCTTGGCCTTACTGACGTTGAAGGAGAGGTTGTTGTCCTGGCACCACATTGCCGTTGGTGATCAGGCCTACCACCGTTGTGTCGTCAGCAAACTTGATGATAGAGTTGAAGTCCTGCGTGGCCCACATTCTTGGGTAAATGGGGAGTACAGGAGGGGGCTAAGCACACCCCTGATGGGCCCTTATTCATTCCCCGGGTCCAGGGGCCTCATTTATAACTCTTGTGTAAATATCTGTGTGTGTCATTTCTGAAAAGACTGCACATACAAAAATATTGAGATTCATAAACTTTGTGCATGCCATACATGCATGTTTCCCGTTATTAATGTCTTTGGAGGTGATGGCAGAATGTTCAGCTTTTGCAGTGACATTTGCTGTAGGCCTAGGCTATCTGACAGACAAAATGTTTATGAAAGACAACAACAATTACAAATTGCTGTGGACATGTAAACAGATCGTTTGAAAATTAAAAGGGCCCAATGTTTTGAAATGATTTTTTCTCGAACCTATGCTCCACTGCCCACAAATTCTGAAACATTGTCTACTCACAATGGTAGCCATACACACTTCAATGCAAAAGATCAACGGTCTGTTCACCTGTTAAATTCTACTGTATGTTATAAACCACGCTTCCTTTCTGATGCATAGAGCTAAACACTTGAAATAATATCAACTCTAATAGGTAATTTGTTGTAGGCTACAGCTACTTCGGGAATATGAACCCATCATTACCAGAAAAGTTTAAGAATTTATTCTGCAATGGTTATGAAAATGTATTTTGTTTAAATGCAATATTGTCTTCTCGAAATGTTTAATTGCAGTATTCAGACGTAAACTAAAGAAGTAACCAACAACCGTCATACGTAAACTAAAGAAGTAACCAACAACCATCTGTTCCATCGTTAATAAACTGCGCTCTGGATTGGATGGCATAGGGCAAAATACTTGAAATTGCTTATTTATGTGGCCTCCCGAGTGGTGCAGTGGTCTAGGCACTGCATCGTAGTGCTAGCTGTGCCACTAGAGATTCTGGGTTTGAGTCCAGGCTCTGTTGCAGCCGGCCGCCACTGGGAGACCCATGGGGCGGCGCACAATTGGCCCAGCGTCATCCGGGTTAGGGGAGGATTTGGCCGGCAGGGATGTCCTTGTCCCATCGCGCACTAGCGACTCCTGTGGCATTGTGTCAAGAAGCAGTGCGGCTTGGTTGGGTTGGCTCTTCGCCTCTCCCGAGTCCGTACGGGAGTTGGAGCGACGAGACAAGTCTGTAACTACCAATTGGATACCACAAAGTTGGGGAGAAATAGGGATAAAGAAATTGCTTATTTATTTACTACTCTGAAGTGGGTCAAATTAAATGAGAGACGGGATGAATGATATCCTTGTTGTAGGCCTACAGTGCCTTCGGGAAAGTATTCTGACCCCTTGACTTTTTCCACATTTTGTTTACTTTATATCCTTATTCTAATATTGATTTTCAAATAAATCCTAATCTACACACAATTCCCCATAATGACGAAGCAAAAACAGTTTATAAAAAAAGTTTTTGCTCATTTATCCCCATTTTTGTTTTTTATATCACATTTACATAAGTATTCAGACCCTTTACTCAGTACATTGTTAAAGCACCTTTGCAGCGATTACAGCTTCAAGTCTTCTTGCATATGACGCTACAAGCTTGGCACACCTGTAGGTTGGATGGGAAGTGTTGCTGCACAGCTATTTTCAGGTCTCTCCAGAGATGTTTGATTGGGTTCAGTTCCAGGCTCTGGCTGGGCCACTCAAGGACATTCAGAGACTTGTCCCGAAGCCCCTCCTGTGTTGTCTTGGCTGTGTGCTTAGGGTCGTTGTCTTGTTGGAGGTGAACGTTTGACCCTAGTCTGAGGTTCTGAGCGCTCTGGAGTAGGTTTTCATCAAGGATCTCTCTGTACTTTGCTCCATTCATCCATACCTCAATCCTGACTAGTCTACCAGTCCCTGCCACTGAAAAACACCCCCACAGCATGATGCTGCCATGTCACGAGCCATGGAAGCCGAAGACTGGGACCTCCCGCGAAGCAGTCTACACTCCCAGCGAGAGGCCCGGAGAGGATACAAACAACAAATAGTTTCGCCGTCCTGGAGTCTGATCAACTTCGTCGCTGGGGGTGCCTATGTCTGCGGCCGCAGTGCCTACTACGAATTTAAAGTTGACGTTGACAACCTTCCGTCCTGGCTCTGGATCGAGCGGGGCTTCTCCATCTGTCGGAGGCCTGCCACAGGCGCTGGGCGCAACGGGCTCAAGTTATCCTGCCTCTCGCCCGTCCATAAATGGTTCTGAGAAGCGTGGGGGTGGCCGGATTTCCTTGTCCTTCTCACCAGCAGTGATTCTGGGCAGCTCCATGGTAAGAAATGTGACTTTTCCTGGTGTAAAAATAATGTATTATCCCGGAGCTCGAGTAAACAACATTACTAAACTGCTCCCGAATGTACTACGCCAGGACATGGACATCGATTCTATCGTAGTCCATGTGGGTTTTAATTACGTTATGAAGGACAGTTCTGAAAAGTTGAAACTGGATTTTAAAGAGTTTATAGACTCTGCTAAACACTAACATAAACCCATCATGTCTGGCCCTCTGCCATCTCTGAATCGCGGCATTGAACGCTTTAGCAGGATTCTTTCTCTTCACAACTGGCTACGTGATTATTGCAGCTCAATGGGTGTAATTTTTGTTGACAATTTCGATACCTTTTGTAAACAAAACACGTTTTATAAGGAGGCTGGGATCCATCCAAATTATTTGGGATCCTGGATCCTTTCACAGCACTATAAGTCATTGTCTCAACGCAGCCTTATCACTGACTCAAGCCCAGCTCAGCTAATCCCTACCATCGAGACGCAGAGTTGTCATAATGCTTCAGCAATTGTACATTACACCAGGTGCGTCAGTGGACACAATATAAGTAACTTAATTTATGTCCCTTTAACTGCCCTGAATGCCTCTGATCCTACAGCTATTGTATGCAGTAATCATGTGCCCATGAACCAGATTTATACTGTTAGCACTAAGCCGGTGTGCCCTAGGAGGAAGTCCACAGTGCAGGGTGAGCTGCTCACAAACATAAAGAACATAATCACATCAATTGCTGCTAAGCTTCCCAGTTAAACAATGTAAGCAAGTAAGCATTCCAGAAGAAAAGTGCTCAAAATAGCCCACGTTAATATATGTAGCTTAAGAAACAAGGTTCATGAAATCAAAAATTTGCTAGTAACAGATGATTCATATTCTGACTATCTCTGAAACTCACTTAGATAATACTTTTGACGATACAGTGGTAGCAATACATGGTTATAACATTTACAGAGAAAACAGAAATGCCAGTGGTGGAGGTGATGCTGTTTATATTCAGAACCACTTTCCTGTAAAGCTTAGAAAGGATCTCATGTCAAATACTGTTGAAGTAATATGGCTACAGGTTCATCTGCCTCACCTAAAGCCCATTCTGGTGGGAAGCTGCTATAGACCACCAAGTGCTAACAGTCAGTATCTGGATAACGTGTGAAATGCTTGATAATGTATGTGATATAGTACATTTTCTGGGGGATTTTAAATATTGACTGGCTTTCATCAAGCTGCCCACTCAAGAAAAAGCTTCAAACTGTAACCAGTGCCTGCAACCTGTTTCAGGTTATCAGTCAACCTACCGGGGTAGTTGCAAATAGCACAGGAATGAAATCATCAACATGTATTGATCACATCTTTACTGATGCTGCAGAAATTAGCTTGAAATCAGTATCCAAATCCATCGGATGTAGTGATCACAATAAAATAGCCATATCTAGGAAAACCAAAGTTCCAAAGACTGGGCCTAATTATAGTGTATAAGAGGTCATATAAGAAGTTTTGTAGTGATTCCAATGTTATTGATGTAAATAATATATGTTGGTTAGTGGTGTGTAATGAGTAGCAAACAGACACTGCACTTGACACTTATTCCAGTTGCTAATAAGCATGCACCCATTAAGAAAATGACTGTAAAACTGTTAAATCCCTGTGGATTGATGAGGAATTGAAAAACTGTATGGTTGAGAGGGATGAGGCAAAAAGAATGGCAATAAGTCTGGCTACACAACCGATTGGCAAACTTGTTGCACATTGAGAAATCATGTGACTAAACTGAATAAAAATAAGAAACTACACTTATGAAACAAAGATGAATGATAGTAAAAAGCTTTGGAGCAACTTAACTTCTCAGGGATCACTGGGGCGCTAGCGGGCTGCTCCGGACACTACCAGGTGAAATGTAAGGCGCCAAATTCAAAATCCAAAAGTTGAATTATTAAACATCCACCAATATACAAGTGTTCCATACTCATCAAAAGCTCTGTTTCTTGGCAATATCACAGCGTTGTCAGATTTCAAAAAGGCTTTATGGCGAAAGCAGCACATTTGATTGTTTGAGGGTAGCACCTCACATATTTTTCCCATAGCCATGAATCGATTAGCCATCATGGCACACACATAACACATTTCACAGCGAAAACAAATCAATTACCTGTTGAAGAACTTCTGCTGAGGTCATCCTAAGTGTCCAACGAAGACAATCCATGGTTCTTTTGTTAGAAAAAGTAATTTATTTTATCCATAAATCCTCCATTTGGTTCGCGCGTTATAATCAGAAACGACAGCCTCCACTACTCCATTGAAACGTGACGAGATCTCGTTCATCTTATACCTATAAACTTGTCCAAGAACAATCAAACAGTTTTAAATGTATCCTTAGGAACACTTTTACGTATATTTACTATTATAAATCAACCGGAATATAAACTGATCGATAATGACGGTAAAAAAGACACAGCCTGCCTTGTCGGGCGCGCGCGCTGGGTACTGTTTACATAAGACACTTCCTGGTTTGCTCTTATTCTCTGGTCTAATTCATCCAAAATGAAAATTTACACTGTCTCGAGACTGTTGACATCTAAAGGAAGCGATGGGTACTGCATTCATATGCCCTTATATGGTCATTTTCATGAGGGAGGGGTTCCCAAATCAGCAATGTGTCAAAATCACTTTTTCCAGGACAGAAATTCCTCGGGGTTTCGCCTGCTATATGCGTTCTGTTTTACTCCCAGACAAATGGTTAACAGTTTTGGAAAATTCAGAGTGTTTCCTATCCAATGGTACCAAATATGTGCATATCCTATTTTCTGGGCCTGAATGGGAGGCATTTTACTTTGGGCATGCCAGGCTCTCCAAAACCGACCCCTCAGCTGCCACTCCCTAACAAGTTAAATGAAAATCCGGGAAATAAGGCAAACTCAGCACCATCATTGAAACAGTGCTCATTCATCACAAAACCAACTGATATTGCCAACTACTTTAACAATTTTTTTCAATGGCAAGATTAGCAAATTTAGGCATGCCAGCAACAAATGCTGACATTACACATCCAAGTATATCTGACCAAATTATGAAAGACAAGCATTGTCATTTTAAATTCCGTAAAGTTAGTGTGGAAGAGGTGAAAAGATTATTGACAAGCCACTGGGGTCAGACAACTTGGATGGAAAATTACTGAGGATAATAGAGAACGATATTGCCACTCCTATTTGCCACATCTTCAATTTAAGCCTACTAGAAAGTGTGTGCCCTCAGGCTTGGAGGGAAGCCAAAGCCATTCCACTACCTAAGAATAGTAAAGCCCCCTTTACTGGCTCAAATAGCCGACCAATCAGCCTGTTACCATCCCTTAGTAAACTTTTGGAGAAAAATAATTGTTGAAAAAATGGTTTGACCAGATACAATGCTATTTTACAGTAAACAAATTGCCAACACACTTTCAGCATGGTTATAGAGAAGGACATTCAACAAGCACAGCACTAACACAAATGACTGATGATTGGCTGAGAGAAATTGATGATAAAAAGATTGTGGGTGCTGTCTTAGACTTCAGTGCAGCTTTTGACATTATCGATCATAGTCTGCTGGGAAAACGTATGTGTTATGGCTTTACACCCCCTGCTATATTGTACTGTAGATAAAGAGTTACCTGTCTAACAGAACACAGAGGGTGTTCTTTAACTTCTTAGGGATCACTGCACAACTTGACCGTTTTGGAGAGCCTGGCGTGCCCAAAGTAAAATGCCTCCCATTCAGGCCCAGAAAATAGGATATGCACATATTTGGTACCATTGGATAGGAAACACTCTGAATTTTGTAAAACTGTTAACCATTTGTCTGTGAGTAAAACAGAACGGATATGGCAGGCAAAACCCCGAGGAATTTCTGTCCTGGAGAAAGTGGTTTTCACAGAGTGCCTCATTTGGAACCCCTCCCTCATGAAAATGCCCATAAAAGGGCATATGAATGCAGTACCTATCGCTTCCTCTGGATGTCCTTTGTCTCTAGAAAGTGNTTTCAATGGACTAGTGGAGGCTGTCGTTTCTGACTATGACGCGCGAACCAAATGGAGATTTATGGATATAATACATGACTTTTTCTAACAAAAGAACCATGGATTGTCTTCGTTGGACACTTAGGATGACCTCAGCAGAAGTTCTTCAACAGGTAATTGATTTGTTTTTGCTGTGAAATGTGTTATGTGTGTGCCACGCTGGCTAATGAATTCATGGCTATGTGAAAAGTATGTGAGGTGATGCCCTCAAACAATCAAATGTAGAGCTTTCGCCGTAAAGCCTTTTTGAAATCTGACAACGCTGTGATATTGCCAAGAAACAGAGCTTTTGATGAGTATGAAACACTTGTATATTGGTGGATTTTTAATAATTCAACTTTGGGATTTTGAATTTGGCGCTTTACATTTTACCTGGTGGTGTCGGGAGTGGGTCGCTAGCGCCCCAATGATCCCTGAGAGGTTAATGGAAGCCTCTTCAACATAATCCAGGTAGAATAAGGAATTCCCCAAGGCAGTTGTCTAGGCTGATGTGTCTATGATGATGACTCAACACTATACATGTCAGCTACTACAGCGACTGAAATGACTGCAACACTTAACAAAGAGTTGCACTTAGTTTCAGAGTGGGTGGCAAGAAATAAGTTAGTCCTAAATATTTCTAAAACTAAAAGCATTGTATTTGGGACAAATCATTCACTAAACCTCAACTGAATCTTGTAATAAATAATGTGGAAATTGAGCTATGGAAGTTGGTGACTAAACTGCTTGGAGTTACCCTGGATTGTAAACTGTCATGGTCAAAACATATTGATACAACAGTAGCTAAGATTCAATGTGTAACTCTATGTTGTTGTTTGTGTCGCACTGCTTTGCTTTATTTAAAAAATGTATGTCACCTTTATTTAACTAGGTAGGCAAGTTGAGAACAAGTTCTCATTTACAACTGCAACCTGGCCAAGATAAAGCAAAGCAGTTTGACACATACAACACACAGAGTTACACATGGAATAAACAAACATACAGTCAATAATACAATAGAAAAACAAGTCTATATACAATGTATGCAAATGAGGTAAGATAAGGGAGTTAAGGCAATAAATAGGCCATGGTGGCAAAGTAATTACAGTATAGCAATTAAACACTGGAATGGTAGATGTGCAGAAGATGAATGTGCAAAGTAGAAATATTGGGGTGCAAAGGAGCATGATAAATAAATATAGTAGGGGATGAGGTAGTTGGTTGGGCTATTTACAGATGGGCTATGTACAGGTGCAGTGATCTGTAAGCTTCTCTGACAGCTGGGGCTTAAAGCTAGTGAGGGAGATATGTGTCTCCAGTTTCAGTGATTTTTGTAGTTCGTTCCAGTCATTGGCAGCAGAGAACTGGAGGAATTGACTTTGGGGGTGACCAGTGAGATATACCTGCTGGAGCGCGTGCTACGGGTGGGTGCTGCTATGGTGACCAGCGAGCTGAGATAAGGCGGGGCTTTACCTAGCAGAGACTTGTAGATGACCTGGAGCCAGTGGGTTAGGCGACGAGTATGAAGGGAGGGCCAACCAACGAGAGCGTACAAGTCGCAGTGGTGAGTAGTATATAGGGCTTTGGTGACAAAACGGATGGCACTGTGATAGACTGCATCCAATTTGTTGAGTAGAGGGTTGGAGGCTATTTTGTAAATGACATCGCCAAAGTCGAGGATCGGTAGGATGGTTAGTTTTACGAGGGTATGTTTGCCAGCATGAGTGAAGGATGCTTTGTTGTGAAATAGGAAGCCAATTCTAGATTTAATTTTGGATTGGAGATGTTTGATGTGAGTCTGGAAGGAGAGTTTACAGTCTAACCAGACACCTAGGTATTTGTAGTTGTCCACAAATTCTAAGTCAGAACCGTCCAGAGTAGTGATGCTGGACGGGCGGGCAGGTGCGGGCAGCGATTGGTTGAAGAGCATGCATTTAGTTTTACTTGCATTTAACAGCAGTTGGAGGCCACAGAAGGAGTGTTGTATGGCATTGAAGCTCATCTGGAGGTTAGTTAACACAGTGTCCAAAGAAGGGCCAGAAGTATACAGAATGGTGTTGTCTGCGTAGAGGTGGATCAGAGACTCACCAGCAGCAAGAGCGACATCATTGATGTATACAGAGAAGAGAATCGGCCCAAGAATTGAACCCTATGGCACCCCCATAGAGACTGCCAGAGGCCCGGACAACAGGCCCTCCGATTTGACACACTGAACTCTATCTGGGAAGTAGTTGGTGAACCAGGCGAGGCAATCATTTGAGAAACCAAGGCTGTTGAGTCTGTCGATAAGGATGTGGTGATTGACAGAGTCGAAAGCCTTGGCCAGGTCGATGAATACGGCTGCACAGTAATGTCTCTTCTCGATGGCGGTTATGATATCGTTTAGGACCTTGAGTGTGGCTGAGGTGCACCCATGACCAGCTCTGAAATCAAATTGCATAGCAGAGAAGGTACGGTGGGATTCGAAATGGTCGGTAATCTGTTTGTTAACTTGGCTTTCGAAGACCTTAGAAAGGCAGGGTAGGATAGATATAGGTCTATAGCAGTTTGGGTCTAGAGTGTCTCCCCCTTTGAAGAGGGGGATGACCGCGGCTGCGTTCCAATCTTTGGGAATCTCAGACGACACGAAAGAGAGGTTGAACAGGCTAGTAATAGGGGTTGCAACAATTTCAGCAGATTATTTTAGAAAGAAAGGGTACAGATTGTCTAGCCAGATTTTGCAGCTCTTTCAGAACATCAACTATCTGGATTTGGGAGAAAGAGAAATTGGGGAGGCTTGGGCGAGTTGCTGTGGGGGGTGCAGGGCTGTTGACCTGGGTAGGGGTAGCCAGGTGGAAAGCATGGCCAGCCGTAGAAAAATGCTTATTGAAATTCTCAATTATAGTGGATTTATCTGTGGTGACAGAGTTTCCTAGCCTCAGTGCAGTGGGCAGCTGGGAGGAGGTGCTCTTATTCTCCATGGACTTTACAGTGTCCCAGAACATTTTTTAGTTTGTGTTACAGGAAGCAAATTTCTGCTTGAAAAAGCTAGCCTTGGCTTTCCTAACTGCCTGTGTATATTGGTTCCTAACTTCCCTGAAAAGTTGCATATCGCGGGGGCTTTTCGATGCTAATGCAGAACACCACAGGATGTTTTTGTGCTGGTCAAGGGCAGTCAGGTCTGAAGAGAACCAAGGGCTGTATCTGTTCCTGGTAAAAAAAAAATGAATGGGGCATGCTTATTTAAGATGGTGAGGAAGGCACTTTTAAAGAATAACCAGGCATCCTCTACTGACGGGATGAGGTCAATATCCTTCCAGGATACCCGGGCCAGGTCGATTAGAAAGGCCTGCTCGCTGAAGTGTTTTAGGGAGCGTTTGACAGTGATGAGGGGTGGTCACTTGACCGCAGACTCATTACGGATGCAGGCAATGAGGCAGTGATTGCTAAGATCTTGGTTAAAAACAGCAGAGGTGTATTTGGAGGTTGGTTAGGATGATATCTATGAGGGTGCCCGTGTTTACGGCTTTGGGGTTGTACCTGGTAGGTTCATTTATAATTTGTGTGAGATTGAGGGCATCAAGCTTAGATTGTAGGATGGCCGGGGTGTTAAGCATGTCCCAGTTTAGGTCACCTAGCAGCACAAGCTCTGAAGATAGATGGGGGGCAATCCGTTCACATATGGTGTCCAGAGCACAGCTGGGGGCAGAGGGTGGTCTATAGCAAGTGGCAACGGTGAGAGACTTGTTTCTAGAAACGTGTTTGGGTACAGACCTGGATAGTAAGACAGCCTGCAGAATTCTATCTCTGCAGTATATTTCAACACCGCCCCCTTTGGCAGTTCTATCTTGTCTGAAAATGTTATAGTTAGGGATGGAGATTTCAGGGTTTTTGGTGGTCTTCCTAAACCAGGATTCAGACACTGCTAGGACATCCGGCTTGGCAGAGTGTGCTAAAGCAGTGAATAAAACAAACTTAGGGAAACAAGTTTCTAATGTTAACTTGCATGAAACCAAGGCTTTTACGGTTACAGAAGTCAGCAAATGAGAGCGCCTGGGGAATAGGAGTGGAGCTAGGCACTGCAGGGCCTGGATTAACCTCTATATCACCAGAGGAACAGAGGCCAGGTCGCAGTTGTATCTTGGCCAGATTGCAGTTGTAAATGAGAACTTGTTTTCAACTGGCCTACCTGGTTAAATGAAGGTGAAATAAATAAAAAATAAATGGGGAGAAGTATGTCCATGATAAAGTGCTGCTCTACCTTCTTGACAGCACTGTCAACAATTCAGGTCCTAGATGCCCTTGTTGCACCTGGACTACTGTTCAGTCATGTGGTCAGGTGCCACAAAAAAGGACTTAAGAAAATGACAATTGGTTCTGAAAAGGGCAGTACGGCTGGCCCTTGGATGTACACAGAGAGCTAATATTAATAATATGCATGTCAATCTCTCCTGGCTGGAAGTGGAGGAGAGATTGACTTCATCACTGCTTGTATTTACGAGAGGTATTGACATGTTGAATACACCGAGCTGTCTGTTTGAACTACTGGCGCACAGCTCGGACACCAATGCATACCCCACAAGACATGTCACAAGAGGTCTCTTCACAGTCCCCAAGTCCAGAACAGACTATGGAATGCACACAGTACTAAATAGAGCCATAACTACATGGAGCTCTATTCCACATCAAGTAACTGATGCAAGCAACACAAACATAGACACATGCATACACACACATGATGGCATACACACTATACACACACCTCGTCACAATGGCCTATTTATTGCCCTACCTCCCTTATCTTACCTCATTTGCCCTCACTGTATATAGACTTATTTTTTTATTTTCATTTTTCTACTGAATTATTGGCTGTATGTCTGTGTATTCCATGTGTAACTCTTTGTTGTTGTATGTATCAAACTGCTGTGCTTTATCTTGGCCCGGTCGCAGTTGTCAAAGTTCTCCGTGATGC
Source organism: Hucho hucho (assembly GCA_003317085.1). Classification (NCBI taxonomy): domain Eukaryota; kingdom Metazoa; phylum Chordata; class Actinopteri; order Salmoniformes; family Salmonidae; genus Hucho; species Hucho hucho. The sequence continues at coordinate 168,717 of QNTS01001928.1, forward strand.
CGGTAAGGCAGAGTCAGGCGCAAGACAACAAATGAGTTTTCAAATGCTTTACTCAATATTTCCAAAATACATGAGTGGGGGAAAAACCAACCACTTGAAAACATGGAACAAAGAAACACAAACAATCACACACAAAAACATGAGGAGAACAGAGGGTTAAATAAGGAACATGTAATTATGGGATATAAACCAGGTGTGTATAATGAAGACAAAAAAACATAGAAAATGAAAAGTAGATCAGCGGTAGCTAGAAGACCAGTGACTTTGACCGCCGAAAGCCACCCGAGCAAGGAGAGGGACCAACTTCGGCTGAAGTCGTGACAGCAGTTGTAAATGAGAACTTGTTCTCAACTAGCCTACCTGGTTAAATAAAGGTAAAATAAAAACATGTACACATGGATTTTGTACTGTATATATGTGGTAGGGGCCTGAGGGCACGCAGTCTGTGAATGTATTGTAATGTTTTTTAAATTGTATAAACTGCCTTAATTTTGCTGGACCCCAGGAAGAGTAGCTGCTGCCTTGGCAGGAATTAATGGGGATCCTTAATAAATACAAAACTTTGCACAGCCGTTGAAGAGAAGTGGGACAACATTCCACAGGCCACAATAAACATCCTGATCAACTCTATGCTAAGGAGATATGTCAGAGGTGCATGAGGCAAATAAATGGTGGTCACACCAGAGACTGACTGGTTTTCTGATCTACGCCCCTACATGTTTTTATCTTTGACCAACAGATAGATATCTGTGTTCCCAGTCATGTGACATCCATAGATTATGGCCTATTGAATGTATTCAATTGACTGATTTCCTAATATGAAAAGCTCTGACGAAGGCCGAAGCTTATTAAAGATCAGTGATACTAAGTGAGCAGTGTACGGTTTCCCTTTTCCCCTCATCTTATATGAACTGTAACTCAGTAAAATCATTGAAATTGTTGCATTCATATTTTTGTTCAGTATAGAATCAAGTATTTGTGCCATGATTGTTAGAAAATAAATGGTATCTCCACGATATTGACCACGAAGATCGCTATACTCCCATTGATTATAAAGGCGCTGACAGATAGCGGATGGGGTGGCCTTTTCATTTTCAATTAAGCCTAGGTGGGGGCGAAATTCAAACCCAGGTGGAGTGGTCAGCGGTGAGCACCAGTGGAAGCCGCTCAGCCTAGGTGGAAAGCGGTGTTCACAGTAGAAAACGTAGTCTGTTTGGTGATACGTCAACACTTACATCCAACAGCAAGACCAGCTAACTTGTCCGCTGGCTAGCTAGATAGCAGGCTAACACTATCAATTTACAGAGTCACGTTTAACAATACAAATCATTTGTTTTTGAGTAAAAATTTCTGTTGCATGTAAAAACAGTTTAATGAATGCTTATTGTGCTTATATCATTTCACTTTTCGCACGTTACTAATGTTTATTGATTTCGTTCCTATGGTCACCGGCGTCTGTCGCCCTTGTATGTGAAGGCACTAGCCGCTTTGACTAGAGGGACAAGTGGGGTACTCTGCACCGGTAGGGTACTCGCCGATATTCTGGTGGGTGTCTGAAAAGCGCTTAATGTGTCTACTGTGACAAATAGAGGTCAGTGAGTGATCAGATTAGATAAAACAACCTCTCTCTCCTTCCTAGGAGCCAGTCTCTGGAGACAAACTCCTCAGTGTGTAGCACAGATGACGATGAGATGGATCAAGGATCTGGTGGTACACATCAAAGGTATGGTTATAATAATTCACCCCTTGGACTTTTTCACATTTTCTTGTGTTACAACTTGGAACTAAAATTGATTTAATAAGGATTTTTTTGTCACTGATATACACAATATTTATAAACAAAATAATTAAAGAAAATACTGAAGTACATTGGTGAGATAAGTATTCACCCCTTTGGTTATCAAACTTAAATTAGTTCAGGAGTAAAAAATGTAATGTTTGTGTGGACAATAATGTTTTGCTATTCTATTGTATTCTATCACGTGACATGTACCAGACAGAAGTGTGACATATGTGTGGGGCGCATTCACAAAGCTGTGAAGTTCTGCAAGGTTTGTAAGGCTGCGTACTGTGAGGAGCATGGTAGAGACCACTACAAGGCCCCAGGACTAAAGAAACACACGTTAGTGGATGCCACTGATGAGCACGGCCATGTTGAAATTGAAGGAACTTTGACTCAGGTAGAGGGATTCATTCTTTCCCAGTTAGTTTCTTAGTTGTGTTCTAGTTGATTTAGGATTGTAAAGTAACTGTATCAATTTAATAACAGACATGACTTACTCTGTTTTCCTCAGGTTGGCTTACGGGGAAAAAATGTAGGCCTTCTCTGGATCGTCATACTTTTACTTCTGGGTCTGGGAAGATTTAAGTATCATATGAGTCCCACAGTGGAGGGTGTGTATAGTCATAACTGCAATTCCAATGTTTTGTTCTGCAGAGTATGATTCCATATATTCTATAACATTTACCTATTGCATGCCCTGTGTCTCTGCAGGTAAGGTGAGACTTGACACGAGGATTGTTCTGCTGGGTAAGACTGGATCAGGGAAGAGTTCAACAGGAAACACCATCCTGGGGAGAAAGGTGTTTCGAGCAGAGGCTTCTCTGGTGTCTGTGACCACACAGTGTGAGAAACACAATGTTGTTATTGGTCAGAATAGAATAACTGTGATTGACACCCCAGGTATCTTCAGAACATTGTTGCAACCTGAGGAAGTTATGGTTAAAACTGCTGAATGCATTAACACCACACCTCACGTCTTCCTATTGGTGATCAGGCTGGAGGAATTCACAGATGAGGACAGAAAGTCAGTACAATGGATCCAGGAGCATTTTGGAGAGGAGGCTTTAAAGTACACAATTGTTCTGTTCACTGGGATAGACAGGCTAGAGGGGAAATCAATAGAGACATTTATAAAGGGCAGCAGCCATCTACTACAAGTCATTAAGAGTTGTGGGGACAGATACCATGTCTTTAACAACAAGGACAAGAATGACAACACTCAGGTCACAGAGCTGCTAGAAAAGATGGAAGAATTACTGAATGAGTATAGGGGTTATCATCATGAGGCAGACTTGCTGACACAGGAAAGGGTTAGGGAAGAGGACATCAGGAAGAGGGAGAGGGCTCAGATACTACAAGAGGAGGGGATAAAGAGGGAGGCAGCAGAAAGAGAGATTAGGGTGGAGGAGGAGAAGAAGAGGGAGGCAGCAGAAAGAGAGATCAGAGAGGAGGAGGAGAAGAAGAGGGAGGCAGCAGAAAGAGAGATTAGAGAGGAGGAGGAGAAGAAGAGAAAGGAGCTAAAAAATCTGGCATTGAAGGCTTTTGAAATATCAGACATGAAGTTTCAACTGACAATCATTGTTGCAACAATCATCACTCTTATCATCATTTGCTGTTTTAAGTATAATGTAGATAGAATGAAGAAAGAACATATGATATCAATACAGAAGGAACAGAAACTGGAGAAGGAAATTAGACGTATTAAAGAGGAATATGAAAAGGAAAAGAGGGATGAGAAAATCAGATTGCTGGAAGAAAAGCTAAATAGAAAGGTAAAGAAAGAAGATTTTACATCTTGTAAATGTTCTTAAATAGTTAATTTAGAGGAAACAATGATCAGATCAACAAAAACAATATGACAAATAGCAAAACAGAACAGAAAAAAAACGAACGACACGGAAAATAAAATACAAAAATGCACAAGAAAAATAGTTAAGATAATAGCAGTCACTGGTGGGCTGTGCCCTTTCTCTGTGACAGTAGTAGTCTCAACAATAGTCACAGGGTCACGGAAGTCACAATTGTCAAAAATTTACACATTTGTCAAGAGTTGCACCTGACATGAAGGTTGTGTCCTGATTCACGACCCCCACCTCCATCGTGGACTTAATGGTCTATACTCTCTCTACCGAGACAGTAGATACAGAGCGCAGTGTTGTCATTTTTCGGCACAAAAGGGCTGGCTCCTTGTAATACCCTCTTTTACTTCCTGAAAAGTGAGACACGGTGTATCATTCATTGCAGAGCCGTGGGGGCAGTGTTGTATCTTGGTTCCTTGATCTGATCTACAGAATAGGCTATGCATCAAAGTAGCAAAATCTGCATTGATCACCAAATATAATCTCAGCAGAGAGAGAATAAAGTAGACGGCATCGGTCAAACGTGTGATTGATGGCTTTTTTATGGCCCCCGGGGGGGTGTACACCCGGTCCGGAAGTTCCCACGGGGGGAAGGGGGTTTTATGACCCTATATGTACATCTGTCCCTTTTGAAGTGATGCGTTTGTAGTTTTATGGTCCTGTACGTCTGTCCTTTTGAAGTGATGCGTTTGAAGTTTTATGGTCCTGTAGATATGTCCCTTTGAGGTGATGCGTGTGTATTTTATGGTCCCTGTAGATATTTTGAAGATATGCTTGTGTTTACATTAAAGATGTCAAGGTGATTGAACGCCGACAGAGTATTGTTCAGCTAAGGAAGTGCCTAATATATAAGAATCATAAGGATTGTGATTCAAAGGAACCCCAAGAAGGTTCATCCACAGAACGGTCATCCTCTGAAGAAAACTAAGTACGCAGCTGTTCGTATAACCACGCCCTGATGCCATAAGAGTGGTTCAACAATAAAAGGGGCGCCCCTAAGGCCTCTGGTTCTTCATTTCATCATATACCATGGATATTCATATCCCATATCAGGACTCCGATACGTTATGGGTGCCAGACCCTGAGGACTCTGCCTCACAGTCCTCCTCTCTACGCCCCCCCGGCATCACCCTCGACACCTCTAGCATGTCCCCAGGCTGAGGATGTGTTTGATGGGGCGGTCAGTACTATTTTTGTGGACACCATCAAGGCCTCTGTATCCGCACTTTTAGATGTGGTGATTGGAGAGTATATACAGGAAAAATGCCAAGGTTGTGAGATCAATCACCCCAGCCAACGAAGACATCCGTGTCTATATGACCCACCCCGGTACTACTTCAACCGTATATATTTTATGATTTAGATATAAAGCAATGGGTAACAGTATGCATACGATGTTGGAGAGAATAAATAATTTTTTTATTTTGAGAGAATTTACAAATGTTATGCACAAAATTATTGAGAATAAAGTGAACAATGTATCGCTCTACACAGCCAGCAATACAGGGGTTAATGCCGGGCGTGTGCTAAAAATGAAACAAATCATGAGTCATGTAAGACATACGGGGGAAACTCTACAGTGGTCACAACTAGTAGCCCGTCTTGGGGATGATTCCGAAGAACTAGAAACAGCCTTGTCTAAGATTTTACTTTATTTGTTTGAACCCTCATTTAATTGTAACATGTATCATATTTGTTGTTTATATACTTATGTAACGGATGTTTGTCTTAAAAATTCAACGATATAAGCCTGTAAATGTAACCCTGGTATACCAAATCTTACATGCATGGATCATTGAGAAAACGGGTCCTAACCTCCTGCTACGTATCCTGAATTGTATGGATACGTAATACTGGGAAAAAATAAATAAAATAAAAAAAGCAAAAAGAATATGAAATCTTATTTCGTTATTTGAAATGGGCTCATTAATGTTATTGTACATCAGAAAGGCAAGAAGGATGGCGGAGCAGATGATGAGAAACATTTATTATACCCCCTCTAACCCAGGGTCTTATGGGGGGAAGGAGAGGTTCCAGAGAGCTATAGCCGAAGAAACAGGTAGCAGGTTAAGCGATGCTCAAGTGAATGAATGGTTAGCAGAGCAGGATGCTTACACTCTGCATAAACCTGTGCGAAAACAATTTCCACGAAATAGTTTTTTTCTACTCACCCCCGGTCCCAGTTTCAGGCGGATCTATGTGACATGCAGGCCCTTGCCGATAAAAATGATGGAAATCGGTACATGCTAATGGTTATAGATATTTTCTCTAAAATGGCATTTGTAAGGGTCTTAAAAAATAAGAGCGGGGCAGAGGTGACTCGGGCCTTTGACTCTATCTTGAAGGAAGGAGGAGCAAGAAAGTGCAGACGGACGGCGGTAAAGAATTTCTTTATAATGCTTTTCAGAAACTCATGAAGAAGCACAATATCGTACATTTTGCTACAGGTTCGGATTTGAAAGCTTTGGTTGTTGAGCGCTTTAACAGAACTCTGAAACAACGAATGTGGAAATACTTTACGGCTCACAACACACACAGATATCTGGATATAGTTCAAGGTTTAGTAAAGGGTTATAACCACAGCTACCATAAAAGTATACAGATGAAGCCCTCCGAGGTCTCTTCTGAAAATAATTTTCAAGTCTTTAAAAATCTGTATGGTTTGTTCCCCCTTTGCCGTAAATGATTTTAAATTCACAGTGGGGGACTTGGTACGTATATCCAAGTTGAGTGGTGTTTTTGACAAAAAATATGAGCAAGGTTACAGCGATGAGCTGTTCACAGTTACCGAATGTCTACCACGCATACCCTGTCTACAAGTTAAAAGATTATGATGGGGAGCTTATAGAGGGCTCCTTTTATGAGAAAGAACTCCAGAAGGTAAAGCTGGGTAAAGACAAAGTCTTTCACGTGGAGGAGATTCTGGATTAAAAGAGAGAAAAGGGTAAAAAATGGGTGTTGGTCCGTTGGAAAAACTGTCCGCAAAGTTCAACAGTTGGGTATTAGAGGACAATGTGGTGGAGGCCGCGGGGGTTAACTTAAACCCTCAGGCAGGATAAAAACAACATCATTCGAGTGTACACAGGAGTGCATCATGGAACACGCTGGATTTTACCTGACTCTCCCCAGTAATGCGTCTGCACATATATATAGGAATAACCAAAGTTCAAATTATACAACCAATTTTCCAAAGCCTATAGAGTTATCAGAGGCCTGGGAAGTAGGTCTCAGCGAGATTACATACCCCCGCAGTTGGTATAATATCAAGGATAAGGACCGCGATTTTCATTGCAAGACGAATTCGGACCCCCCAAAGTTGATAAAGATTAAAAAAGGGTTCTATAGAACTGTAGAGAGGCTCGTCTCTGAGTTGAACAGCCTCCTAACTCTGAACAATATTGAAATTCTATTGAACTACAACCCTATTCACAAACATGTACAAATCTCAGGAGCTGCTGAGGGGGGTATAAGGACCTTTGGTAATTTAGCCTACATTTTGGGGATGAGCCCCAATAAATGGACGTACGTGAAAGATAAATTATTCCCATTCCCTGCTGATATACATGCGGGGTTTTACAACATATTTCTGTATACTGACATCGTATCCTATCAAAGGGTAGGAGACAGTTATGTGCCTCTCCTGAGAACCGTTTATATAGATGGAAAGGATGGCGATGTAGTCACTGTTAACTATGACAAGCCACACTATGTACCTGTGAGCAAGAAATATATCGAAACATTCTGGTTGAGCTTAAAACGGATCAAAACAAAAATATAGACTTTGCTTATGGTAAAACGATTGTAAAACTCCACTTTAGACCAGTCAAAAATTCTCTACATATCTAGTATATCATTAGAAGAAATAAAAATGGCTATGGCACACAACCACCATCTCGACCCTAACAGATACATCTCATACTATGTCGATCAAGTGGGTAATGGATTACCCGGTTATCATGGAGCCCCTACCATGTATGGTTCGTTGATAGGAGGTATATTTCGTAACCTCTTTAGGATGGTTTTACCGTTTATGAAGAGAGGCCTCAGCATAGCCAAGCCACACTTAAAATCAGCGGCTATGACTAGACGGGCGTCATCAGATCCCGAGCATCAAGAAGGTTCGGGGCTTATGCTGTTGTCCCGAAGACTGAAAAAGAGACCTCCGGGTATAAGGCGGATGCCTGCCCTTAAAAAGCGCAGGTTAACCGTTAAAAGAAACACAGTAAGACAAAGACGACGTAAAGTGAGGAGGTCCGGACCAAAAACTGCAAAAAGAATACTTAGAAGTATTTTCTAAAAGAACAAGCAACATGGCTCTTTTACACCGCATGTCCTCTGAAGTTATAAAGACAGAGCTCGATCTTTTCACGGCCCCCTTAACACAATTTTCAATAGATCGGTCCTGTTATGTGGAGATAGCCCCACTCTCTGCAATTACAGACAATGGACCTATAGAATTTTTCATCCCAGGCCATGGTGACAACTACCGGGACCTCAACAACACCTTATTACATTTACGTCTCAAAGTGACCAAAAGAGATGGTACTAATATTGCAAATGATGCCAAAGTGAGTCTCATTAATTACCCCTTGGCGACCATCTTCTCCCAAGTGGATGTGACTTTGGGTGAACGCCTCATCACAAAGCAGCGCTACCTATCCCTATAGGGCTATCCTGGAATGTTTACTAAACTACTCCGAAGACACTCTGAAGACACAATTCAGCGCCGGGCTGTTTAGCAAGGATACTGCCGGAGCAGGGATGGAATCTACAGACCCTACCACCGGTGAAAACAAAGGACTGGAGGCACGTGCTTGCTACTGTGCTGAATCTCGAGAGTTTCATCTGCTAGGGCCTATACACTCTGACATTTTCTTTCAAGAATGTTTACTCTTAAATTCGGTTGATTTAAGGCTAAAATTAACAAGGGCCAAGGATGAGTTTTGTCTGATGTCTGCCCAAGACGGTAACTTTAGTTTAAAAGTGTTGGGGGCTACACTTTTATTATAAAAGTGTCCGTATCTCCAGCCGTTCGCCTGGGTCATTCTCAGGCTTTGATGAAAGGAAATGCCCTTTACCCTCTCCAAAGAATTACCATGAAAACATTCAGCATACCGATGGGTAGTAGAATATGTAGTCATGAAAACCTGTTTCTAGGCCCTTTACCCCACTCCATTGTTATGGGCCTGGTTGATCACGCCTCTAATACGGGAAGCTTACATAAAACCCCCTTTAATTTTCAGCATTTCAATGCAGAGTATGTAGCTCTCTGTCAGGACGGACGCCAGGTCCCTGCTAAGGCTTTCCAACCGCAATTTAATAACAACATATCTGCGAGAATTTTACAATCTATTCCTGGCTACAGGGAGGCATCTAAAAGATCTCTCTTTACCTATTGACAGAAATGATTTTGCAGAGGGTTACACATTGTATGCGTTCAATTTATCCCCGGATGATGACACCTCAGGAAATCTGTCTGTCGTGTCACAAGGTAACCTTAGGCTGGAAATGCGTTTCCGTACACCTTTAGCTAGTACAGTTACTATGGTTGTTTATGCATGCTCTGATTCAATCTTGGAAGTGAATGCCCGAAGACAAGTCTTAGTGGATTATTATTGAGATATTAAAGATCATTGAGCAAAAACATGAATACCCAAGAGCTAGAAGGCCTAATGAGCCGTTTGATCAGAAAACAATTTTGTGGAGTATGGGCCTGTGATGAGCTACCTATTGTGAAATGGAATGAGCGACCAGCCATGTTTATCGTCAATACCCATCCTAAACACATGCCCGGTGAACATTGGCTAGCTGTAACGTTAGAAGATGTAGGAGGAAGAAAAATCTCAACGTTTTTTGATTCATACGGTTTTCCCCCCGGATTTTCACATTTCCCGCCGTCTATTAAACAGTTTTTGACCAAAAATGGATCAAAGATCTACTACAGCATCAAACAAGTACAAGATAACCGCTCCACTACATGCGGTCAACACTGTGTATTCTACTTATGCCAAAGAGCCCGTGGAGTTTCTTTTGAAGATGTTATGTCTCTATATAGTGATGATTTAAGAAGTAATGATAGCACCGTAGATTGTTTTGTTAGAAAATATCAAAAGTGTTTAAGGATGTGTCCTTTAAGACCCTGTAATCAAGGCGTATGCTCACGTCAAATGTTTAAAGAATGTCACAAATGTTAAATTGTATAATTTTTTTAAATAAAATGTATTGAATTTAATCAAAAGCCATTCAAAAGTCATTCAAAAGTCTAACCACCCTGAGAGATCAGGATTAGGAAAAGGTCCGGAGGCGTTCAGGGGTGAGGACTCATCCGTAAATGAGTCATCATTAGCCCTTTCAAAGGGGGGAGGGGTTCCAAGAACATCTTTAGGAGTGCTGTAGCTCTTTGAAGGGTTTTGTTTTAAAGTTTGAATCTGTTGACGAAGCTTATAGTTTGGTACACCCGAGAGTGGAATGTTGAGGATTGCTAGGGCTTTAAGAAACTGCCGCCACCCCGGGGGTCTTCTATCCTCGGCAATCTTGCGGGCTGCTGTGGTGCTTTTGAGCAAGTCCAGCATATGAGAACCCCTGACAACCGCCCCCTGAAAGATAAACTCTCCTTTGTCATTCCAAGTAGCGGTCCCGTTTGAGTCTTTCATTTTGTTCATAATGTATATAA